>SJYX01000489.1:237408-266229 GCA_006410675.1 Oreotragus oreotragus
CTCTCCGCTCGCAGGCTGCCTCCCCTCTGGGCCCTTGTGTGCACTTTATTGGGAACCAGAGGGCAGAACGTGGTCACACCCGTCCCATCACTGTCTGCCCCCAGCCCCGCTCAGAGCCCTCCTGCCCCGGCCTAGTCTCCTCCAGCAAGGGTCCCCAGCCTGAGGGAACCCCGGGGAGGGGCTCCGGGGGCTCCCCAGCCTCGCCCTGTGGGACCCAGCTCCAGGCTCCCCGACTGCCCACCCCCACCCCACCCAGTACCTGCTCTGCCAGGTGGGCCAGGCTCTCCCTCAGGCTGTACAGGCTGACGACGGGGGTGGTGTGGTGGTACCTGGAGCACAGAGGGGGCCCGGGTCAGTGGGCGCGGTCGGGCAGTGCCTTGATCTCCCCCAGCCCTGGCTGATCGGGGTGGGGGGCGGGGCTCCGGGCAGGGGCACCAGCCGGGCCACGGGGACAGGTGGACAGCAGTGGAGGCCGGGCAATGGGTCCCGCCTGGAGCCCGGGGCCTCGCTGTGACCACTGGGCAGGGCACAGTTCCTGGGGTCCCCGTCCCCGAGGGTCACGTAAAGGGCTCAGGTTAACTAAAGCCCCCTCAGAGAGAAGCCTGGGGCGCCCTCCTTTTGAGAAATGGGTGAGGCGGAGGCCCAGGACTGGGAAGCTCTCAGGCCAGGTGTGAAGTGCCTGCAGGAGTGAGGACTTCCTGGAGGAAAGGGCCTCATGGAAGGGGGCGGGGACCACGCCTGGGGCCTCGAAGACTGGGGGCACCCCAGAGGGCATTTCAGGCCCGGCACTGGAGAGCCTGTGGCTCCAGCCGGGGTGCCGGGCAATGAAGGCGGGGGCTCCCCCTCCCTGTCAGTCCCTGTCCCCCCCACCCCCGGCTTCCCTCGCTCACGTCCTGGGCTTGTCATCACAGCCCCAGACATTGGCCAGCCACTGGATGTCCAGGTAGAAAGAGACGGGCTTGGTCTTACGAGCATAGATCTTATTTCTGTGGAGAAAGAGCCAGCAACGGTGCCCCTTGTTTCTCAGAAGTGAGCCGGGTTGGGGGTGTTCAGGCCCCAGAGTCTGCGTTCAGGCCCCCGGGGTCCAGCCTGTGCCTCTGCCTCGGGGGCATGAGCCTGTCCCTGGGGACCTGGGCTGGCGCTGCCCACCCGTCTCCTCCCACGGAGTCGCCCTGCGCTCTTCTCAGGTCAGAGAGAAGGGGTGGGGAGGGCTGCTGCATGGTGAGTTCAAACACAGAAAGATTGCGGAGGGGACCGTTTGAGGAAAGCATCCTGGAAACTTGTTTGGAAAACTGGGGAAATCTGAGGGCTGCGCTAGCCACGCTGTCTCCAGACCGCCGTCCTAACCCACAGGCCCAGGACTCGGGCGGCCGCACGCCGAGCTCCAGGCAGTCGGCCGTTGCCGGCTCGGCCCGCAGGCCCAGTCTGCAACAGCTCCTTCACTGATGCCTAGCCCTCGCTGCTACTGTTCCTCCTGAATGCAAGGGTCTTCGCACAAGCATTGATGCTTTCCAGCTGTGGTGCTGGAGAAGACTCTCAGAGTCCCTTGGACTGCAGGGAGATCAAACCAATCCATCCTAAAGGAAATCAGTCCTTAATATGCATTGGAAGGAATGATGATGAAGCTCCGTTACTTTGGCCACCTGATGGGAAGAGCTGACTCACTGGAAAAGACCCTGATGCTGGGAAAGATGGAAGGCAAAAGGAGAAGGGGACAGCAGAGGATGAGATGGCTGGATGGCAACACCAACTCATGGACATGGGTTCGGGTGGACTCCGGGAGTTGGTGATGGACAGGGAGGCCTGGCGTNGCTGACTCACTGGAAAAGACCCTGATGCTGGGAAAGATGGAAGGCAAAAGGAGAAGGGGACAGCAGAGGATGAGATGGCTGGATGGCAACACCAACTCATGGACATGGGTTCGGGTGGACTCCGGGAGTTGGTGATGGACAGGGAGGCCTGGCGTGCTGCGATTCATGGGGTCGCAAAGAGTCGGACACATCTTAGTGAACAAAGAACACCAACACGTGAGTCAGACTCCTCCATCTGTCTCAAGCCTGAAGTCAAGGAGACACGCTCTCAGCAGCCAAGGGCCTCTGTTCAGTGCTGAACGGGCTTTCTGCCCAGTTGCCTGGCCTGTCCCTAAGCTAAGCGGATGCCAAATGCATAGGACACACAGGGATACCGGCCCTGAGGTTTTCTGTTTGTTCAATACATTCTACAATGTTTACTGCTCAGTTATCTGTCTGTCCACTTATTTGTTTCAGAAATCTGAACATAGGGTCACCGCTTTGTGTTTAATGGTGAAATTTAAATCTAAACCATTTAAAAGTATACCCACAAAAAATGACAGAGGGGAGAATGAGGCTAGAGGCCTAGGAAAGAGGCCTCATCTCTCCTGGGGGCAAGTGAAGCTGGGGTTCCCTGGAGGGGCCTAGGGGACAGCCTGGGAAGGGCCCAGTGCCCGGGCCGGGAGACCCTGGGCTCCCCGGCAGGCCTCTCCTCCCACGGGCCTGTCCTCTTCCTCCTTGCCGCCCCCTTCGCTGCCAGTCTGGTCCTGGGTGGGGCGGGCGGGGCTCACTCACTTGGCCTTGTCACTGAAGGAGATGAGCGAGGTGCCCGGGGGCGCGTTCAGGACCTTCTGGGAGCCCGAGTACAGGACGTCAATGCCTGGGGAGAGGGGCGCACGCTCAGGGGCCGTCCGTGGGGGCGGTTGTGGGGGCCACCCGGCCCAGCAGACGTCGGGGAGACCTGGGACCCACCATCCCAGCGTGCTGTAGGACTAGACCCCTCTCCTGGGGGCCCGACACCATTCCAGGCGGGCTGAGCTAACCGCAGGACCCCGCTAGTGTCTGCTCGGCGTGGCAGACCCACGTGGCTGGGGTCAAAGTGCAGGCAGAGAGGGTGCAGGTGGCCCAGGGGGGAGGAAAGGTGATGCTCTCACACCTTGAGGTGCCCGTCCACAGGGCGCCCCCACCGCCCAGGGAGTTTAAGATACGGGCAGCAGCAGTGGAGGGTGCTGGGCAAGCAGCCAGCTGGGAGGATGGAGGACCAGGGCTGGGACCCAAGCCCCGCCCCACCGCAGCCTCCCTGAGGGTGGGGCCAATGGGAAACCGAGCCCCGGCTGGACGGGGCCTCTGGTCCCTGCCCTGGTTGGCACTGCCCGCGCCCACCCCGTCAGGGCCCTGATCCTCTCCAACTGCTTGTCCTGCAGCGTCCCTTCTTCCCTCCCTCTCTCCCTGGGCTTGTCCCGGCTGGAGAGTGTCCAGCCCTGGGGGGAGCTGGTGTGTGCCTGGGGGCCGTGGAGACCGGCCCCGTGTGGGGCTGACGGACGTGCAGGCCCTGGCATGGGGCACGGGACACCAGCGAGGACTTCTGACCCTCAGGGGCCACCGACAGGCTAAGGTGGGGGCACGCACTCACCCTGCTGGTCCATGTAGATGGGGGCCCCGCCCAAGGACGCCACTGAGTCCACCAGGAGCAGGCACTGGTGCCTGGGGGAGGGCAGCAGAGAGCAGGACAGGGCCTCAGACTCGGCAACCTGCCCTGAGCTGGGACCACGGTCAGCCCCCAGCAGAGCGGACGTCACACGGGGGGCTCAGGATGGCCAGGGCCCCCGGGCGCTAGACCCCGGGTCCCCACACAGGTACTTGACAGGGCCAGCCGGGCAGGCGTCCTGCGGGTCAGCTGGGTACCCTGAGCTTGCAGGACCCAGGGCTGTGTGGGGTCCGGGGAGCTGGGCAGCAGAAGGCTGGCCCTCCGTCTGTCTGGCAGCCCACCGGGCAGACATCCAGCGCGTGTGGAGGACAGAGTCTAGGAACAGGCTGAGCTGAGCCTCTGACCCTCCTCCACCCCGCACTTTCCTAGGAGAAGGGCCCAAAGAGCGTTCCCTGTGGGCCTCTGGGAATTGTAGCCCAGGTGACGCTGGTGAGCGTGGCCCCCTGGACAGGACTCCAGGGGGCAGGTGGTCCTGGCTGGGGCTGTGCCCAGTGGCCCTGTGGCCTCCTTGGGGGACAGCAGGTCTGCCAGGATGATCCAGCCTGGAGGTGGAGTTTCTCTTCTTTCCCCCTGTGGTCAACTGTCCAGAGCAGGGCTGCTGGTCCTGGAAAGGGACCCCGTGGAGGGGTGGGGGCCCTGGGGAAGCCAGTGGAGGGCGGCGGCTTCTCTGGGGCTCTGGGGTCAGGGCAAGGTGGGCAGGCCCTGGGCCCAAGGCTGCAGGGTCGGCATTGAGCCATACCCAGCAGGGAGGGAGGTGGCACTCTGGGGACACCTGATCCTGCTCTCAGACTGAAGGGCACAGCCAGCCTCTGCCCAGGGCCAGGAAGACCCCAAGAAAGCCTGAACCCCACTCCACATGAGAAAGGCTGGGGTGGGCCCAGTGGGAAAGGGAGCTGGACCTGCCCTGTTACTTCCTGTGGGGAGGGGCCTGCCAGCATCCCAGCACAGCCCACCCTACCCACAGGCTGGCTCTGAGCTGGGCTTGGCTCTGCCCCCAGCACTGACACTCAGGGACAGGCTCACCCGAGGGGCAGGCTCACCTGAGGGGCAGGTTCACCTGAGAAGCCAGCCTCACTTGAGAGTCAGGCTCAGCTGAGGAGCCAGGCTCACCTGAGGGGCTGTCTCACCTGAGGGGCAGGCTCACCTGAGGGACAGGCTCACCTGAGGGGTCAGGCCCACCTGAGGAGCCAGGCTCACCTGAGGGGCTGTCTCACCTGAGGGGCTGTCTCACCTGAGGGGCAGGCTCACCTGAGGGGCCAGGCCCACCTGAGGAGCCAGGCTCACCTGAGGGACAGGTTCACCTGAGGGGCAGGCTCACCTGAGGGCCAGGCTCACCTGAGGGGCTGTCTCACCTGAGGGACAGGCTCACCTGAGGAGCCAGGCTCACCTGAGGGGCTGTCTCACCTGAGGGTCAGGCTCATCTGAGGGACAGGCTCACCTGAGGGACAGGCTCACCTGAGGGACAGGCTCACCTGTGGGTATGGGATTACCTGTGACAGAGCTCCCCATAGCCATCGAGGGGCTGCAGTACGCCGGTGGATGACTCTCCATGGGCGAGGAACAGGAGCACTGGCTTGTGCCGGGCCAGGGCCTGAGGGAGGAGGTGACAGCCGGAGGCGGAGCCAGGGGGGCAGGGCCTCCCCCGGTCTGCCGGCCCCTCACATGAAGACTGTCCTGTGAGGGCGGGACGAGACCTGCCCCAGACACTGCCGCCCCACAGGTGGCCAGATCTAGGCAGCAGGGACCAGACACTCTTCCAGCCCCGCCTGTGCTGGCAAGGCCAGGCACCTCAGGTCTGGGAGGAGGGCTTGTTCCAGGACGACGTGGACTTTCCTCCTGAGGAGCCAGAGCCTCAGCCCCCCACCCCATCCTCCCGGGGCCACGTGAGCTCAGCCTAGCTCCGGGCTGGTTGGGCTGATCCCGCCTGACAGCGGGGGCTGGCACCCCGAGACTCAGGGCATGGCCTGCTCCCCCTCCTCACTCCTGCCCCTGCACCCTGCCACGGCCTGGGTCCTGACCTAGCTTCCTTGGGGAGCAGAACCCTTCCGGTCAAACTCCCACCTGCCCAGGTGTGGGAAAGCTTTCAGGGCTGGGCAGCTGGGCTCAGAAGCCCCAGGGACCCACCATGGCCCCCTCCCCGCCCTGAGCCGGCCCAGCTGACTGGCCCCTCCCTGGGCCATTGCGTCCCCCGTACCTCCTCCACCTCCTGCAGAGTGAAGTGGCCTCCAGGTGCCTTGACCATCAGGCACACGCGGGCTCCTGGGGGCAACGTGAGTGGTGAGCGACCCTGCACACAGGTGGGGGCCAGCACTGGGGATGTGGCGTGCTGAGCAGGTGGGCCCTGTGGGGGCCGTCCACATCGGCCCAGCCGCTGCCCAGGGAGGAGCTTGGGGTGTGCTTGGTGAATCCAGGCACTGCGGCGCGTGGATGGGAGCAGGTCCCTCAGCTCGCGGCCCCCTGCTCTGGCCTCCTTCCCTGAGCCCAGCCGGGCGGGGGCACCCCTGTCCTTTGCAGCCCTCCCCACAGAGGAAGTGCGGATTTGTGCAGGGCTGAGCTTCAGAGGGTGACATCAGAGGGTGACTTTGGAGTGTGACATCACGGGGTGACTTTAGGGCGTGACATCGGAGGGTGACTTCAGAGGGACCACAGCGTTTGATGGACTGAATGGATGAGGGAGGCCTGAGCGGGCTTTGCCCTCTTTGGGGCCCGGGGGGGGGTCCAGGAAGGCAGGCCCTTGTCCTGCTCCCCATGCACAGCAGACCCCCAGCCTCATGTGCAGGAGGCAGGGAGGCCCAAGACAGTCGCAGAGCCCCAGCCCGGGGGTGTGGGGTGAGGTGGGGAGCCCCAGGCCAGAAGGGTGCCTTGCCCAGCCCAGGGCCCCTTCCTAAAGCCCGTGCGTAGACTGGAGGGGCCCCGGCGCGGGCCAAGACCCCCTCGGGCTGTCAGCGGTTGTCCACTGACCTGGCCCGAACGCAGCCGCGTGTGGAGCGGACCAGCCAGGAGCTTCACGACGTTTCCAAACCACGATCAATCATTAAGCCCAAAGCACACTTGGGCTTCGACTTTTGTCTGTCTCTCCAGAAAATTTTACTCCGGACTGTAAACTCTGTCCCTACCTCAGCATTTTGCATCTCCAGAAGCTGCTTCTGAGATTTTACGGGAGGTGCAGCTTCTGGAACTTTGTCCTGTGACAGAGGCGGGGCTGGCCCCTAAAGACCTCAGAGAGCTGGGGGGTGGTCCCCTGGGTTTGGGCTGAGATCAGAGGACACTCTGCAGTGCCGACCCCTCCATGGGCTCCGGAAACTGCTGACCTCAAGTTCCAAGACACCAGGGGATGGGGCCCTGGGGCATCCTGGGAGGAGGCAGCAGGCCGGCAGGAGGTGGAGGCATGCAGCATGGGGAGGGGGTAGCTTCCATCTGGGGAGGGCCTGAGGTTGGTAGCCAGACCTGGGTGCTTCCAGGCTTCACGCTGGGGTGGGAGGCCTTGGGGAAGGACGCAATGAGGGGACACACACCCCCTGCCCCGTCTCTTACCAATGCGCTCTGCAATGTCCTGGGCCCGCTGCCCCCAGATGCCGCTGACCCCGACCAGGAAGGAGTCGCCTGGCTCCAGCAGGTTGAACAGGGCAGCCTCCAGGGCGCAGTGCCCCGAGCCGCTGATGGCCAGGCTGAGGGGGTTCCTGGTCTGGAACATGTACTGGATGCCTTGCTTGATCTCATCCATGATCTGGGGGTGGTGGACACTTGGCTCACAGCTTCCCCGCTCCCACTCCCGGGAGGAGGCAGCCCAGGGACTGAGGCCGAGCCCCTGGTGACCGGCCGCCCAGGGACCGGGGCCGAGACCCCGGTGACCTACCTGGTGCACCTCCTGGTGCATGTGTCCCAGCACCTGCAGCCTCCCGGCCGCCATAACGCGGGGGGTCAGGTTGGAGGGGCCGGGCCCCAGCAGAAGCCGGCTGGGGATGAACAGCGGCTTGCTCAGGGCCGCCGGCGGGGCCACCAGCAGTGAGTGGGAGGCCATAGTCCTCACCCAGCCTGTCGTCCTGTGTCCCAGGACCGCCCTGGCCGTGGTCAGTGCCCAGAGCATTTCCCAGCAGCCCCTGTGCTGCATGACCGCGCACCACAGGGCACCGGGGTGTCCAGGAGGTGAGGCTGGCGGGTGGGTTTTCGCTCCACCCCCTGCCTTTGCTGTTGTTGTTACCTGACCGTTATCAATGTCTGTCTTGCGTGTAAAGGCCTGGCAGCAGGGGTGTCTGGGGAGGAGCTGGCAAAGTCCAATCAGCGAGGACAGGACAGAGCTGAGCGAGCTGGCCTCTGCCCTCCAGCCCTCCCCCGCTCTGTCCCCAGGGACTCCCAGCCCCGTGAGGCTGGCTGGCGCAGAGCACCCCCATGCTTCACACATAGGACCAGAGACCCAGCATTTCCGATTTGGCGGGCCTACTGGCTGTGTTAAAAGTTCTCAGCCCCGCTGTGGTGGTGGGGAAGCTGACCCGGGGTGTGGGCCCGTGCCAGTGACGGCTGTGACAGAAGGAGCCGTGGGCCAGATTCAGCCCAGGGCCAGAGCTTGCTGACTCTCGCTCAGCTCTCGGAAAAACCCACTTTAGAAATGCAGATGTCCTCCAGTGTCATTTATTTTTTGATTCCGCATATAAGGGGTGCCGTACGATATTCCTCCTTCCGTCTCTTACGCCGCTCAGTACGACAGTCTCCAGGTCCAGCCACGGTGCTGCACACGGCGCTCTGCCGCGCTTTTCGACACTGCGTGACCTCCGCCGCGTGAGCGCTCTGCCGCGCTTTTCGACACTGCGTGACCTTCGCCGCGTGTGTGCCGTGTCTTCTGTGTCCACTCACTCGTTGGTGGACGTTTAGGTTGCTTCCGTGTCCTGACTTCTGTGGACAAACCACGATGAACATCGGGTGCGCGTATCCTTTCAGACCGTGCTTTTCTCCGGGTGTAAACCCAGGAGTGGGATTGCCAGGTCGCATTGTAGCTCTATTTCTAGATTTTTAAGGCACCTCCATACTGTTTTCCGTAGGGGTGTACCAGTTTATATTCTGACCACAGACACGGACCCACAGACTTAGAGATCAAAGTTACAGTTTCCAGAAAGGAAGGATGGGGGAGGGGTAGTTAGGGAGTTTGGGATTTACCTGTGTGTGCGTACTTAGTCACTCAGTCGTGTCCAACTGTTTGAGACCCCAGGGACTGCAGCCCGCCAGGCTCCTCCGTCCATGGGCTTCTCTGGGTGAGAATACTGGAGCGGGTAGCCATTCTCTTCTCCAGGGGATCTTCCATCACATTCCGGTCTCCTACATTGAAGGCAGATTCTTTACCGTCTGAGCCACAAGAGAAGCCTGGGATTCACGTGCACACGCTGCTGCAACCAACTAGGACCTCCTGTAGAGCACAGGGAACTCTGCTCAATGTTCCGAGGCAGCCGGGATGGGAGGGAAGTCTGGGGAGAATGGACGCGTGTATATGTGTGGCTGAGTCCTTCACCGTCCACCTGAAACTATCACAACACTGTTAATGGGCTAACTCCAGTATAAAATAAAAAGCTTTCTGAAAAGCAGCTAGGAAAGAAGTCTGCGTGCTCCATGTGCACACGTGCACACATGGGGCACGTGTCCTTCCCGACCCTTGGGAATGAGCATTTCCTCTGCGAGTCAGCACCAAGGGTCCTGTTGTTCGGTCTCCATGCACATAACCAAGGGGCGCCTGCTGGGGGTCTCCTTGGCCCCTGAGTCGGCAGGCGAGCAGAGTAAATGCATCCACGAGTGCCGCAGCAGGGCCCGGGCCCCGGTGAGGGCCGCCTGCCCAGCAGAGCCGCTGCTGGGACGTCGGGGGAGCCCCGCACTGCAGGTGCCCAGGCCACGGAGGCACTGGCCGGGCGCTCTGACAGTAGACCCTACTCTATCCAGACTGCGGGGGCCCGGGTGGGAGCTTGCTGGGGGCCTCCTGTTCTGGGTTTTGGGACCTGACGCCGGGACCACAGTAACCAGGGAAGCGGTGCAGCTTCCGCAGAGCCTTCATGGTGGACAAGGGGGCAGCCACGCTCCCCGGGACCTGCGCGTGGCCTTACTCCACAGTGATTCGCCTCCCAGCTCTGCCGAGCCCCTGCATTCGGGACTTGCTGAACTTTTGTCTGGTGCCCTGGGGCAGAGGGACTCCACGAGCTTTAGCCAGGCTGGACAGCCAAGGCCTGAGCCCCTGCGGGACTTCACAGCCCTGCTGGGTGGGGGTACTCTGTCACTCTGATGGATGGACAGACCCAGGGGACAGGCCCTGAGTGGTGGACAGACAGCAACTCAGGGCGGCTTCAAGGAAGGGGCCAGGCACCACTGCTTAGCCTGGTCCTGTCCTGCGTAGGGGGGTCCAGTGGGCACTCCCTCCCTCTCCCGCTCACCCTCCTGATGCCTTCCCCCCTTCCTTACCAGCCCTTGCTCTGGACCGGGACCCAGTCTGGTTGCTCCAACCGACGCAGCATCACGAAAGGAGAAGCAGACGGCCCTGCTGGTGCCAGTGGTGGGTGCGGCGGGTGGCAGAGGGCCTGGGCAGCCTCCTGGGGGCTGAGAGGAGAGGCCAAACGGGCCCAGCAGCCTGGAGGAGGGGACACTCCCCAGGGGCTGCCAGAGGCGGTCATGGGGCTTCCGGGCTGGGTCTTGGTAAAGGGAGAGGCGGGCCCACCCCAGGGCCTGCCAGCAGGAGTGAACCTCAGGGCCTGGGCACAGAGGCACAGGCCCCTGTGGGAGCCGGCAGTCTCAGGAACGGCCGTGCCATGGAGTCTGGGACCTGGTGCCAGCCTGGGCCTCCGGGGTCTCAGCTGTGTCAGCCCGCCCTGGTGCTGACCTGCCCTGCCACAGGGGAGGAGGCTTCTGCCTTAGGGGATCCCAGGTCACAGCTGTGTCCACCCTGGGGGTCTCTGGCCTGCTGGGATCAGGGGGCCCCGGCCCACAGGGGAGGACCCCTTGGCTTGGCTTATGACCTGGCCTACTTGCCTACAGCCCCTCAGGGCTCTGGACTCCTTCTCTCGGTGACTGAGCCCCGTCCCACTTGGCCCACCATCTGCCCACCTGGATCCAATCACTGGGCCTCCCCCACCACTGCTGCCTGAACAAGTCATCCTCAATCCAATCTAACAGCGGCATTTGTGCCTTTACATGTCCTGCTCCCTCTCTGTATGCCTGTCCCTGTGTTAGCATGTCCTGCTCCCGCCCTGGGTGCCTGTCCCTGTGTTTGCATGTCCTGCTCCCTCCCTGGATGCCTGTCCCTGTGTTTGCATGTCCTGCTCCCTCCCTGGATGCCTGTCCCTGTGTTTGCATGTCCTGCTCCCTCCCTGGATGCCTGTCCCTGTGTTTGCATGTCCTGCTCCCTCCCTGGATGCCTGTCCCTGTGTTTGCATGTCCTGCTCCCTCCCTGGATGCCTGTCCCTGTGTTTGCATGTCCTGCTCCCTCCCTGGATGCCTGTCCCTGTGTTTGCATGTCCTGCTCCCTCCCTGGATGCCTGTCCCTGTGTTTGCATGTCCTGCTCCCTCCCTGGATGCCTGTCCCTGTGTTTGCATGTCCTGCTCCCTCCCTGGATGCCTGTCCCTGTGTTTGCATGTCCTGCTCCCTCCCTGGATGCCTGTCCCTGTGTTTGCATGTCCTGCTCCCTCCCTGGATGCCTGTCCCTGTGTTTGCATGTCCTGCTCCCTCCCTGGATGCCTGTCCCTGTGTTTGCATGTCCTGCTCCCTCCCTGGATGCCTGTCCCTGTGTTTGCATGTCCTGCTCCCTCCCTGGATGCCTGTCCCTGTGTTTGCATGTCCTGCTCCCTCCCTGGATGCCTGTCCCTGTGTTTGCATGTCCTGCTCCCTCCCTGGATGCCTGTCCCTGTGTTTGCATGTCCTGCTCCCTCCCTGGATGCCTGTCCCTGTGTTTGCATGTCCTGCTCCCTCCCTGGATGCCTGTCCCTGTGTTTGCATGTCCTGCTCCCTCCCTGGATGCCTGTCCCTGTGTTTGCATGTCCTGCTCCCTCCCTGGATGCCTGTCCCTGTGTTTGCATG
Organism: Oreotragus oreotragus; assembly: GCA_006410675.1. NCBI lineage: Eukaryota > Metazoa > Chordata > Mammalia > Artiodactyla > Bovidae > Oreotragus > Oreotragus oreotragus. Next base: position 248,951 of record SJYX01000489.1, read on the forward strand.
TCCTGCTCCCTCCCTGGATGCCTGTCCCTGTGTTTGCATGTCCTGCTCCCTCCCTGGATGCCTGTCCCTGTGTTTGCATGTCCTGCTCCCTCCCTGGATGCCTGTCCCTGTGTTTGCATGTCCTGCTCCCTCCCTGGATGCCTGTCCCTGTGTTTGCATGTCCTGCTCCCTCCCTGGATGCCTGTCCCTGTGTTTGCATGTCCTGCTCCCTCCCTGGATGCCTGTCCCTGTGTTTGCATGTCCTGCTCCCTCCCTGGATGCCTGTCCCTGTGTTTGCATGTCCTGCTCCCTCCCTGGATGCCTGTCCCTGTGTTTGCATGTCCTGCTCCCTCCCTGGATGCCTGTCCCTGTGTTTGCATGTCCTGCTCCCTCCCTGGATGCCTGTCCCTGTGTTTGCATGTCCTGCTCCCTCCCTGGATGCCTGTCCCTGTGTTTGCATGTCCTGCTCCCTCCCTGGATGCCTGTCCCTGTGTTTGCATGTCCTGCTCCCTCCCTGGATGCCTGTCCCTGTGTTTGCATGTCCTGCTCCCTCCCTGGATGCCTGTCCCTGTGTTTGCATGTCCTGCTCCCTCCCTGGATGCCTGTCCCTGTGTTTGCATGTCCTGCTCCCTCCCTGGATGCCTGTCCCTGTGTTTGCATGTCCTGCTCCCTCCCTGGATGCCTGTCCCTGTGTTTGCATGTCCTGCTCCCTCCCTGGATGCCTGTCCCTGTGTTTGCATGTCCTGCTCCCTCCCTGGATGCCTGTCCCTGTGTTTGCATGTCCTGCTCCCTCCCTGGATGCCTGTCCCTGTGTTTGCATGTCCTGCTCCCTCCCTGGATGCCTGTCCCTGTGTTTGCATGTCCTGCTCCCTCCCTGGATGCCTGTCCCTGTGTTTGCATGTCCTGCTCCCTCCCTGGATGCCTGTCCCTGTGTTTGCATGTCCTGCTCCCTCCCTGGATGCCTGTCCCTGTGTTTGCATGTCCTGCTCCCTCCCTGGATGCCTGTCCCTGTGTTTGCATGTCCTGCTCCCTCCCTGGATGCCTGTCCCTGTGTTTGCATGTCCTGCTCCCTCCCTGGATGCCTGTCCCTGTGTTTGCATGTCCTGCTCCCTCCCTGGATGCCTGTCCCTGTGTTTGCATGTCCTGCTCCCTCCCTGGATGCCTGTCCCTGTGTTTGCATGTCCTGCTCCCTCCCTGGATGCCTGTCCCTGTGTTTGCATGTCCTGCTCCCTCCCTGGATGCCTGTCCCTGTGTTTGCATGTCCTGCTCCCTCCCTGGATGCCTGTCCCTGTGTTTGCATGTCCTGCTCCCTCCCTGGATGCCTGTCCCTGTGTTTGCATGTCCTGCTCCCTCCCTGGATGCCTGTCCCTGTGTTTGCATGTCCTGCTCCCTCCCTGGATGCCTGTCCCTGTGTTTGCATGTCCTGCTCCCTCCCTGGATGCCTGTCTCTGTGTTTGCATGTCCTGCTCCCTCCCTGGGTGCCTGTCCCTGTGTTTGCTCAGCCCTCCTGCTTTTCTCTCCAAGTTGTGGCCAAGCCTCCCTCCCAGGGCGTCTGGAATTCCTCAGAGGCCTGTCACCTGTCACAGGCCAGGCGGGTCTCCCTGTCTGTGTGCGGCCTCAGGCGGGACCCTCTACCAGTGCTGTGGGCTCCCCTGTGGCACGTGGAAGCCTGGCCTGGGGGCCTGGCTGGCGGGTGGGTGGGCTGGTGCAGCCTGGCCAGGTCCCCCTGCGTGGCAGGGGTGGGTCTCTGCCAGGAGCAGGCCCCTTGGAGCCTGTCCCGTGGGGCAGCCCTGTGGGGATGCCATGTCCGCAGCTGTTTCTTTAGTTGTGCCCTGGGAGGCGCACAGCCTGGCTCCGGACACCATCTGCCAGCTGTCCCTGCCCCTCTCGTGGTCCAACGGTGCAGCTTCCTTGTGGTCAGGGCACCGTGGGCGAGGATGCCAGGCCTTGAAGGGCCGGGAGCCCAGCGGAGGGCAGCCTTGGAGAGCGGGGCTGAGGGGCCCCGGGCGCTCCATGCCCACCGTGATGAAGGTGGCCAGGCCCCCCGGGACCCCGGTCTCGCCTGTCCTCCCCGCTGTCTGGGTGCCGGGCGGGCAGCAGCAGGCCCAGCCACAGGGTGACGGGGACACGCCAGTCACAGCAGCAGGTGGGCTCGCAGAAGAGCCCTGCGTGCCGGGGGCTCCCGGGGCGCCCGCTCTGTGGGCGTGAGTCTCGGCGCCTCGGAGGGGCTCAGCCCCTTCCCCTCTGGGTCCCCGGCGCGCTGCGTCATCCGTGAGGGGACGGCGGTGATGGACAGACAGGACGTGGGCTGGTGCGCCTGCGCCGGGAGCCTCACCTGCCCCGTGAGGCGGGGGCTTGGCCAGGCTGCATCCTGAGTGCCCGCTGCCTCCCCGCCTGCACCCCGGGGGCACAGCTGGGTGCCCACGGGCCGAGTTTACCAGGAAGTAAAGAGATACTTCGAGTAGCTCTCGTCTCCGTGTTTGGGGCTATTTCCCGATGAGATTTGGATTGAAAACCCTGCTTTTGAAAGTGGGTATATGAGTTCCATGGACAGAGGAGCCTGGCAGGCTACAGTCCTTAGCGCTCCAGAGTCAGACACAACTGGAGCAGCTTAGCGTGCACACGTATATGGATGGCTGAGAACGGACACGTGTACGGACGGCCGAGTCTGTGTGCTGTCCATCTGAAACTGTCACGACATTGTTAATCAGCTATACTCCAATACAAAATAAAAAGTTTTTTTTTTAAGCATTGCTTTAAACACAGCAGAACCTTGATCTAGGATCTCCCGGGCGCCCCACCTTCTCACACCCCGGAACCCAGGAAGAGGCTCTTTGTGCGCTGCCCCCGCAGACCTCGGGAGACGGCACTCGCTGGCCTCACAATGTCAGACAAGTGGACCCAGGCTTCGTGGAGAGCCGGCGGGTAAATGGAGCACCGGCTCTAACTTCAGGTTAAAGTTCAGCATGAGAGGAAGGCGTCAAAACCCAGGACTCAAGGTTTCCTGGAGAAGCGTGGCGAGTCCCCCGCTGACTGGACACGCACGCCTGGCGCTTCCTCTCAACAAGCCCTCTCTGGCTGTTTCCCTTTTAACTGGAAGGTTCATTTTAGATGTGAGGTAAGGGGAAAGGGCTTCCCAGGTGGTGCTAGTGGTGAAGAATCCACCTGCCTAACACAGGAAATGTAAGAGATGAGGGTTCGATCCCTGGGTTGGGAAGATCCCCTGGAGAGGGGCATGGCAACCCACTCCAGTGTTCTTGCCTGGAGAATCCCATGGACAGAGGAGCCTGGTGGGTTACAGTCCACGGGGCTGCAAACAGTAGGAGATAACTGAGTGACTTAGCACACACACACAAGGTGAAAGGTCGCCCTGCCCCTCGTGCCGGGAAGTCCAGGGGCTCACATGTCGTCAGGGACTGCACAGCCTGTCCAGTGGGTCCTCCGGAGTTCATGATCGCAGGTCCCCAGTGGGGAGGGAGCTGCCCTAGGGCTGGTTTCCCCTGGCCCGGGCCTGCCGCCCCCTGGCCATGGGCCCTGTGCCCTTCTGTGATCCTCCAGGCTGTGCACGGGCTGAGGGCACCTGTCCACTGAAGCTCGAGATGTGGAGGGGCATCCAGGACCCCAGGCTCTCCTGTCCATGCTCCGATCCTGGTGAACACTGCCCACGTCCCTGCCCACCGCCCCCGAAGCTGAGGAGGCAGGTGCTTGGGGATACCTCAGAGGGCAGCCTCCCCCAAAGTCTGGGGATGACCCTGCCCTCCAGAAGGCCTCAGAGGGCAGACTTTCTGGGACCTGGGGGAACGAGCACGGGTGCCCACCCCTGGCAGCAGGCCTGCAGCTGGCTGACGAGAGTGTTCCTCAGTGCTGGGGGAGGGGCCAGGGGGAGGGGTAGCAGCCGGCACTATCCTCCTGGAGTCCAGTCTGGGTTCCCAGAAGAGAGAAGACCCCTGACTCCATCCTCGGGACCCTGGGGACCCCACAGGGACTGTGAGCAGACTGAGAGGGCCCCGGAGAGGAGAGGCCTGGCCTCCTTGGGGCTTGGGGCAGGGCGCCTACAGTCACCGCCTCTGGGTGCCCTGAGCAGCTGCTGGCCCTCCTTGGGCCACGAATCAAGGGTGCACTGGCATCAGGGGCCACGGTGAGCAGGGAGACCACAGCTGCCCAGCACACAGGTGCCAAGTACCCCAAGGCCTCTGGGCCGGAGGACTCAGAATCTCAGGGAGTTTTGAGGCCCCCGCCAAGCCCCGGGCCAGGACAGCCTCACTCTCCTTGCTGAGGCGACCGTGGGGTCCAAGTGGGAAGGCTGTCTGCGAGGACCTGCTGCTCAGGGCGGGACCGCGCGTGGCCCTGGGGGCTGGTCTCAGGGCGGGACCGCGCGTGGCCCTGGGGGCTGGTCTCAGGGTGGGACCGCCTGTGGCTCTGGGGGCTAGTCCCACTCCCCCGCCATGCCTTCTCGGCAGCTGGCGTCTGCAGCCCCAGGAACTCTGCCCTGGTGCCGGGAAACAGGCCCGATCCATGCAGCTCCATGCTCTCAGGCGCTCTGGTTGGGTGGTGCTCCACCCCAGAGATGTGTTCGGGTCCTAACCCCGATGTCTCTGCCTCCAGCCTCTGACAGATCACTGCAGAGGTGCCAGGTAAGACAGGGCGGCACTGAGATGGGTCTTCTCCAGGGACTGGTGTCCTTACAAGGAGGGAGGTTCAGACACGCAGAGCTGGGGCCGTGTGACGACGGGGGCAGAGGCACAGTGAGGCGGCTGCGAGCTAGAGGGGTGAGGAGGCCTCAGAGGAGTGTGGCCTCGGCACTGGACGTCCGGCCCGGCCTCGGCACAGGACGCTCCAAGTTGTGGGGTCTGCCCCAGACGCTCGGGCGTCAGGAGCCCCCCGGACCTGGGGATTGCTTTCGGGATTTGCCGTCAACAGCTGCAGGTGCCGCTTGCCAGGGCACCGCCGGCCGCCAAGCTCAGAGCCAGTCACCCCAGCTCCCCGCCACAGGCAGTCAGTGCGACCACACCCCGGTCGCCCCTGGCCCTGGGCACAGCCACTCCGAGGCGCATCACATCTCCTTCACGAACCCTCACCCAGCTGTACCGTCTCACACCCCTGGCTTAGCACACACAGAAATGGAGGCTGTTCTCTGGCCACAGTGGGTTCTTAGCGGGCTGGCGAGACCCTCCCATCAGGCCACCAGTCTAAGCCAGCCCTGATCACACCCCAGCTCTTACAGAAAGAGGTTGAGAAATGGCCCACGTGCCCTGGAACTCATGCCCACAGCTCCCCCCAAATCTGACCTCACCGAGAGCTCCCTGAAGTCTGTTATTTCCAGGGCTGGTTAACGCTGTGAGAGCAGCTGGGAGACCTCCGCAAACTCCTGTCCTCCCAGGATCTGGCCTCATCGGTCACCTAACCTCCCCGACCTGGGCTGTCTCTGTGGCAGGGCGTCCAAGCGCCTACATCTTGGAGGTTAGTGAGGCTCAAAAGACGTCATACGTGGAAGACACTTTGCCAGCTGTTGCCGCGAGTCAGCTTAGCCTGACGCGGTGGAGAGCCTGGGGGGCTTGTACTCAGGAATTTTCCCGAGAAGATGATTCCGCGCCCACCTGACACGCTTTTGTTTTCAGGTCATTTATATTTCGGCGGCGCTGGGTCTCCTTGCTTTGCAGAGGCGCTCCCTAGTCGCGGAGAGCGGGGCTACTCTCCAGCTTCAGGGCGCAGGCTCGCAGGCTCAGTGGTGGCGGGTCCCGCAGCATGGGGGGTCTTCCCGGACCAGGGATCGAACCCGTGTCCCAGCGTTGGCAGGCAGATTCTTTAACACTGAGCCAGCAAGCAAGCCCCCAGTCACCTTTTAAATCGAATTTTAAAACACAAAAGCATTATGTGCTCACTGTAAATAATTTTTTAAAGGGGTAAAATAAATTTAAAGCAAATGAAGCCTCCCTTTAAACGAAGGGAAGCCTGGTGTGCTGCAGTCCATGGGGTCGCAGAGTCGGACACGATGAAGTGACTGAGCTGAACTGAAGGCAAATGAGATGCCCTGGAAATGCTCCATTGACACTAGACCACTTTTATCCTCTCATGTTCATCTTGCCAGGCTTTTTTCTACATCTCTGCGGTCTTTTACTGTACGTGGATATGCGAGTGGAGTTAACACGGACAGCCCGTGGGTCCCTGATGGAAGAGTACAGAGCAGGCCAGAGCCTGCCGCTGTCTCTCACTCCCAAAATCGTCTGGACGTTCAGAGTGTGTCAGTCTCTCTGGTTCCAAGTGAAGGCAAATGAGATGCCCTGGAAATGCTCCATTGACACTAGACCACTTTTATCCTCTCATGTTCATCTTGCCAGGCTTTTTTCTACATCTCTGCGGTCTTTTACTGTACGTGGATATGCGAGTGGAGTTAACACGGACAGCCCGTGGGTCCCTGATGGAAGAGTACAGAGCAGGCCAGAGCCTGCCGCTGTCTCTCACTCCCAAAATCGTCTGGACGTTCAGAGTGTGTCAGTCTCTCTGGTTCCAAGTTTTTTCTTAATGAACAGGAGAAGAAACTCTCTTAAGTCATTTCATAGAATTGAAGGGGCAGAGAGTGGCTCCTCTAAATGAGTGTGTGTCCAGTGAGCAGGTGTGTGTGATTCGGCAGCTAGAATCATTTACTCGGTGTTTCTAGCATGAAGTCTTTTCGCTTCTCTCCTTGGCGGGAGCTGTTTTCCACCTGCTGTGCAGTAAAGGGTTAACAGGCCTGCTTGCACCCCCACCACCACCGGGAGAGCTGCCAGTCTGCTCCCGAGGGCCACCTGTGAAGCTGGCCCGGGGCTGGAGTTCCCAAGGGTCCCCAGTGCCCTCGGGAAGGAGAAGGCCTTGCCGGCCTAAATGTCTTTGCCGAGTGAGGCTCCTGCCAGCCAAGCACCTCTTCCTCTGGGGGTCTGGAACCTTCCCCAGGCACAGGGGTCCTTGAACCACCCCCCAGTAAAAACCCTGGGCGCTGCATGTCTACTGGGCTCCCACGAGACGGCACTGATGGCTGGTGGCGGGGATGGGGCGGGGCTCTGGGAGCTCACACCTTGTCCCCGGCCTGTCCCCGCCTGCCTCTCCCTCTCCCTGATGCTGCTTTGCATCCTTTTCCTGTCCTGAATCTCTGCTGAGTCCTGGGGGTCCCCTGAGCCAATGTGGGGTTGGTCTTGGGGGCCCTGACAGAGTCATATTGATTTCTTTAAGCTCAGGGAAAGAAAGAAAGTGAAAGTGAAGTCGCTCAGTCGTGTCCAACTCTTTGCAACCCCATGGACACCAGGCTCCTCCGTCCATGGGATTTTCTAGGCAAGAGTACTGGAGTGGGTTGCCATTTCCTTCTCCAGGGAACTTCCCGACCCAGGGATCGAACCCAGGTCTCCCACATTGTAGACAGACGCTTTCCGTCTGAGCCAGAGTGTTTATCACTGACAACTCTGCGATTAGATCCCTGTTTTTGTCCTCTGTTCGGCAAGCTTCAGCCTCAGTTCTTTCCTGTCCTGGGAGAGGTCCTCAATTCGTGTTTTTGTGTGTTCACCATCCTTGACTGAGAGTCTTCTCTGTGTCCGCCGTATGAGAATAAACAACTGTGAATACGGTGGTGAGGAAAGCCCCGGGCTCATGACTGCAGTGTGCTGGCCCAGGCCAGGGGCAGGCTTGGCGATGGTGCTCAGGGGGCGGCAGGAAGCAGGTCTAAGGTGCAGACATGGGGGCGGGCAGCTCTCTGAACCTGACGGAGAGAAAAGTTAACCAGGGCGTGAGGATGGAGGCGGAGAGGGTCGCCCCAGGAGCCAGCACTGGCAGCAAAGGAGGGCGCCTTGGCGGTTTATCCTGAAAGCCCTGTGCACTCTCAGAAGTCACCTGCAGCTCTGGCTCCGTAGCGAAGAAGGTGCTCTGAGAGCCAGCCAGGGGAGAGGTGCTCCCCTGTGACCTGTGTGTAGAGGGCAGCGGGTCCCTGTGTGAACGAGCTTCAGACCCCCAGACTGTCTGTGGCCGGGAACCTGCATTTCTGGTCAGAGACGCTCCGTGGCGAGCCCAAGGCGGTCAGGAGTCCCAGAGGACCCGCAGGACAGGGAGGCTCAGAGCCGGTGGGCCGGGGTCCTAGGTCACCTGGCTGTGAAAGCCAGCGCTTGGGCCCACCCTGCGAGCCTCCAGCCTGGGGCTGGGACAAAGGAGGTGAGGCGGCCGGCCTGGCCCCGCGGGGAACAGTGACACCAGGACCGAGGGGAGGGGCCTGCAGGAAGGTCTAAAGAGGACACCCGCCCAAGGACGGGTCTGCTGGTGAGGGGGCGAGCCCTGCAGAGGGGCTGGACACCCGCCCTCCTGCACAGCTGTGTCTGTGCGGTCTGCAGGCAGCGCGCAGGCTGCGACGGAGACTCGTGTGGGACGTTCACAAATTTAAAATATCTCCAACTTGAGTCACGGCAGAAACCCACCAAACTGACACCGAAATCGGGCTCCTGGAACCTGGCTCCCACGAGCACCCCGGGCACACAGCCGTCCACATCTCAGCCTCATTTCTCTGATCTGGCCCCCCCACCCCAACATTCTCTCGTCTAATTTTCCCTGTTTGAAAGCAAATCCCAGACCTTATGTGATTTCCCCCATACCTTCCAATGTGCACCTAAAAAATGGACATTTTCTTACCGAGCTCGATGCCATGATTATATTTAATGTCACCTGCCTGGAGACAGATTTAACGTACTGTCCAAAAGACGACTTTTCAAAGGCGGTTTGTCTGAGCTGGGATTGAGACTGGGTCCCAGCATCGCATGCTGCTGGTCCAAGTCTGTTTTGATGGGTGGGCGTCTCTCAAGCCTCGGTGGAAAAGGCCTCAGTGGGAAGCTGGTCTACAAGCAGATCCTGACTCAGGGGGCCCAGGTGGGGCCCGAGACGCTGCATGTATGAGAACTCCCTGTGTGGGGAAGAGTTCTGCTTCTCCAGGCCTTGGCTGGTTGCCCCCTGTCCCCTGGAGAGCTGGCCAGCCTCCTCTGCCTGAATCTCTCTCACTCACAGGCACCCCAGACCCCAGGGCACAGACTTCTTGCCCCAGGAGCCTCTGGCCAGAGCGGAGGGACCAAGGGGGCCGGGCAGGAGGGTCACCTTTCCCCAGGGTCTGAGGTTTGACCCTGTGAGGTGTGGGGTCACCTGGGCTCCTGGTGGGGAAGGTGAGACCGCCCTGCGCTCCAGGTCAGGAGTGGCCTCTTCCTCGGGTTCCTTCCCTGGGACCCCAGCTCAGACCTTTGTCCAGTCTTGGGGAAACACTGGGGTCCAGCTCCCAACCTGACACCCCCTTCCTCTGCCTGGCCCTGGGGCTTCTGGGAAGGTCAGCAATTCCCTCTGTGCTAGCCGGCCCCAGACTGGGAGGGTGGGAGGGGGAAAACTGGGGTCCCGGCTTTCTGCTGACCTCCCCCTGTGCTCCTGCCTACCAGGAAGTGGGAGCGGGCTGGCCAAGCTCCTGGGACTCCCGCCCTAGCCTGAGAGGCTGCAGACCAGGCTGGGGGAGGGGTTGGGGTGGCACTGGAACCCCGAAAGGCTGCCCACACTCACGGTCCCTCCAGGAGCACAGTTGGGGGGTCCTGGGGTGACGGGCCCCCTCTTCTGCCAGGTCCGTCTAAGAAGGGTTGAAACCCGAAGCCCAGGCATGGGGTGGGGTGGGCTCTGGAGTTGCCTGTCCTCACTTCTCAGCACTTCACTCAGCTGAGCCTGGCACCCCTTGAGGAAAGCAGGCTCTTTATGAATTAGGATCCTGAGGTTCAGAGCAGCTCCTGACTCCCCAGGGCAGTTCCATTACAGCGGGGAAGTGCGCAGCGACGGGGAGACTGCCGGGCCGGCCTGGAGGAGAAGCATCCTCCCAGACACCGGCCAGGTGGGCCTGCAGAGGAGGCAAACGCTGAGGCGTTCTAGGGGGGTCTTGCCATCAGGGCCGCGGCCTGGATCTCCCCTGGAGGTGGGCAGGCCCTCTGGCACCCCCAGCTCTGCCAAGGCCCTGGTCCTCGAGTAGCGGGTGTGCTGGGCCTGGCCGGGGCAGCTCCCCCCGGCAGGCGGGACGGGGTGGGGCGGCTCCTGTGGACGGCTGCCCCGGGGCCTCTGCTGGCCTCCCTGTCGTTTCCCGGTGTGCTCTGCTTCTCTCCCTGCCCCACGCCCAGAATGTGGCTCAGACCACGAGGCCGCTGGCATCTCGCTCCTGCCGCCCCGTCACACAGGGAGCATGCATGCTGTCCTCCAGGGCTGCCTCTATGCACGGCTGCCTGAGACCCCCGCACACCCACTTCCCCACACAGCGCCTCTCGGGTGAGGGCCGACTGGGCGCCCATGACCCTCCACGAGCAGGCTCAGGGTGGAGGGACCCCAGCCGCAGGCCGCTCCTGGTGGGCACTCAGCAAGCAGCAGCCTCGCGGGGTGCGGGCTGGCCTCCGGTCCCTCCCTTCTGCTCCTGAAAAACGGACGAGCAAGGACTGATCCCCAGGCCCCTTCCTCCAAGGTCAGCCGCTCCCGGCCAAGAGCTAAGAAAAGGTCTCACTTCGGCCACTTTGCCGCCAATTTTGCTTCTGCGATGCCATCTTCTGGCCTCTGGGTGGCGGGCGGGAGGAAACTCTCTGCGAGCCAAGATTTCTCGGGCTGAAGCCCCTCTGCTGGAGACACCCACGCCCCGTCGCCCATCCACAGGGTCGTCTGCACCAAAGGGGTCCCGGATGATTGATGGATTCTCTAGAAAAATAACAAGCACATCTTCATATGGAGAGAAACACAAATTCAAGGGAAAAAAAATAAAAACAGGAAGTTACCAAGACCCAAAAGCACGGAGATGAAGGACCTCTGAGGGCAGAGTCTGGGAGCTTAACTGAAGGGGCCGGTAGAAGCGCTCCAGTGGAGCGCGGAGGGGCCACTGGACGCCCCTGGCAGAAGGTCATCTGGACGCGCTCGGGGACGTGCTGGCGGCGAGCGCTGCGGCCGCGGAGCCGACAGAGCGAGTGCCGTGGGATGGTGTAAACCATACTTCAGCGGGACAGACACTGCTGCCTGAAGCATGGCTCTCAGCCTGACTGACCCGGGAGTCAGCTGGGCGAGCCGGTCAACCGGCCTGGGGCAGACGCCTTCACAGCCACCCTGATTCACTCAGCTCTGCGAGCCTCGGGCCAGCTCCTGGGGGCTCCAAATGCAGGCATGGGTGAGGTCCACGATCATCGAGTGGTGCAGCAAAGTGTCAGACGTCACCGGAGCCACATCCTGTGGGTCACACCAACCAGGGCTCAGTGAGAACTCTCTGTGGCTGGCTCGAGCAGAAGAGGGTGTATCGCGGGGTGCTGGTCACTGTGCCTGACCATCAGGACCTTCTCAAATTTCCAGGAATGACCCAAAGCCTTGTCGCTGACCTGGGCCTCCAGGAAAGGCCGCCAACCACGGCGGTCTCTGCCTTCAAAGCCCTCGGGAGCTCACAGGGTTGGCAGAACGTATGTATCACAGCAAGGGTTACACTGCTGGGCTCCCCGGGTGGCTCAGACGGTAAAGAATCTGCCTGCAACGCGGGAGATGAGGGTTCGATCCCTGAGTCAGGAAGATCCCCTGGAGAAGAAAATGGCAACCCATTCCTGTTTTCTTGCTTGGAAAATTCCATGAACAGAGGAGTCTGGTGGGCTACAGTCCTTGGGGTCACAGAGTCGGACACGATATAGCGACTAAACCACCATGTTATGGATGCAGATACACAATCTTTTGTGTGTGTTATAAGCATGTTCTCCGGTTGAATCTTTTTTTTTTTTTTTGCCCCAGACTGGGAGGGTGGGAGGGGGAAAACTGGGGTCCCGGCTTTCTGCTGACCTCCCCCTGTGCTCCTGCCTACCAGGAAGTGGGAGCGGGCTGGCCAAGCTCCTGGGACTCCCGCCCTAGCCTGAGAGGCTGCAGACCAGGCTGGGGGAGGGGTTGGGGTGGCACTGGAACCCCGAAAGGCTGCCCACACTCACGGTCCCTCCAGGAGCACAGTTGGGGGGTCCTGGGGTGACGGGCCCCCTCTTCTGCCAGGTCCGTCTAAGAAGGGTTGAAACCCGAAGCCCAGGCATGGGGTGGGGTGGGCTCTGGAGTTGCCTGTCCTCACTTCTCAGCACTTCACTCAGCTGAGCCTGGCACCCCTTGAGGAAAGCAGGCTCTTTATGAATTAGGATCCTGAGGTTCAGAGCAGCTCCTGACTCCCCAGGGCAGTTCCATTACAGCGGGGAAGTGCGCAGCGACGGGGAGACTGCCGGGCCGGCCTGGAGGAGAAGCATCCTCCCAGACACCGGCCAGGTGGGCCTGCAGAGGAGGCAAACGCTGAGGCGTTCTAGGGGGGTCTTGCCATCAGGGCCGCGGCCTGGATCTCCCCTGGAGGTGGGCAGGCCCTCTGGCACCCCCAGCTCTGCCAAGGCCCTGGTCCTCGAGTAGCGGGTGTGCTGGGCCTGGCCGGGGCAGCTCCCCCCGGCAGGCGGGACGGGGTGGGGCGGCTCCTGTGGACGGCTGCCCCGGGGCCTCTGCTGGCCTCCCTGTCGTTTCCCGGTGTGCTCTGCTTCTCTCCCTGCCCCACGCCCAGAATGTGGCTCAGACCACGAGGCCGCTGGCATCTCGCTCCTGCCGCCCCGTCACACAGGGAGCATGCATGCTGTCCTCCAGGGCTGCCTCTATGCACGGCTGCCTGAGACCCCCGCACACCCACTTCCCCACACAGCGCCTCTCGGGTGAGGGCCGACTGGGCGCCCATGACCCTCCACGAGCAGGCTCAGGGTGGAGGGACCCCAGCCGCAGGCCGCTCCTGGTGGGCACTCAGCAAGCAGCAGCCTCGCGGGGTGCGGGCTGGCCTCCGGTCCCTCCCTTCTGCTCCTGAAAAACGGACGAGCAAGGACTGATCCCCAGGCCCCTTCCTCCAAGGTCAGCCGCTCCCGGCCAAGAGCTAAGAAAAGGTCTCACTTCGGCCACTTTGCCGCCAATTTTGCTTCTGCGATGCCATCTTCTGGCCTCTGGGTGGCGGGCGGGAGGAAACTCTCTGCGAGCCAAGATTTCTCGGGCTGAAGCCCCTCTGCTGGAGACACCCACGCCCCGTCGCCCATCCACAGGGTCGTCTGCACCAAAGGGGTCCCGGATGATTGATGGATTCTCTAGAAAAATAACAAGCACATCTTCATATGGAGAGAAACACAAATTCAAGGGAAAAAAAATAAAAACAGGAAGTTACCAAGACCCAAAAGCACGGAGATGAAGGACCTCTGAGGGCAGAGTCTGGGAGCTTAACTGAAGGGGCCGGTAGAAGCGCTCCAGTGGAGCGCGGAGGGGCCACTGGACGCCCCTGGCAGAAGGTCATCTGGACGCGCTCGGGGATGTGCTGGCAGCGAGCGCTGCGGCCGCGGAGCCGACAGAGCGAGTGCCGTGGGATGGTGTAAACCATACTTCAGCGGGACAGACACTGCTGCCCGAAGCATGGCTCTCAGCCTGACTGACCCGGGAGTCAGCTGGGCGAGCCGGTCAACCGGCCTGGGGCAGACGCCTTCACAGCCACCCTGATTCACTCAGCTCTGCGAGCCTCGGGCCAGCTCCTGGGGGCTCCAAATGCAGGCATGGGTGAGGTCCACGATCATCGAGTGGTGCAGCAAAGTGTCAGACGTCACCGGAGCCACATCCTGTGGGTCACACCAACCAGGGCTCAGTGAGAACTCTCTGTGGCTGGCTCGAGCAGAAGAGGGTGTATCGCGGGGTGCTGGTCACTGTGCCTGACCATCAGGACCTTCTCAAATTTCCAGGAATGACCCAAAGCCTTGTCGCTGACCTGGGCCTCCAGGAAAGGCCGCCAACCACGGCGGTCTCTGCCTTCAAAGCCCTCGGGAGCTCACAGGGTTGGCAGAACGTATGTATCACAGCAAGGGTTACACTGCTGGGCTCCCCGGGTGGCTCAGACGGTAAAGAATCTGCCTGCAACGCGGGAGATGAGGGTTCGATCCCTGAGTCAGGAAGATCCCCTGGAGAAGAAAATGGCAACCCATTCCTGTTTTCTTGCTTGGAAAATTCCATGAACAGAGGAGTCTGGTGGGCTACAGTCCTTGGGGTCACAGAGTCGGACACGATATAGCGACTAAACCACCATGTTATGGATGCAGATACACAATCTTTTGTGTGTGTTATAAGCATGTTCTCCGGTTGAATCTTTTTTTTTTTTTTAATTTAACTCTGACCATGGCTAATTTTGTGACATTCAAGCTCTAGATTTTGAGGTGGCCCATCTGTCAGGACTGTCTTCTATGGTTTGTGGACTCCTTATGTTCTGGAAAGGTCTTCCATAGCCCACGGACATGAAAAATAGCATTTGTATTTTTCTGTGGGACAAAAATAGCCAGAGGTTGTCGTTCTAATTTTAGGCTTTGAGTCCATCTGGGGTTTTGAGTCCATCTGGGATTTTGTGTGTATGTAAAGGGAGGAAGACACCTTATTTTTTTCTCCCCCAAATAGATCCTTTTACTCAACAAACACGGTTCAGAAAATAGACTGACTTTTCCCTACTTGTTTGAAGTGTGACCTTATCACAAACTAAATTCATTTATATCTGTTTTGTTTCATTTATCTGTTTGCCAGTTGTTTGATTTACCTTTTGCCAGTATTGAATTATTATCATTATTATAGCTTTAAAGTTGAGTTCCCATAAGGTAGATCAATTTCCCTTAGCATTTTTTATTTTGCTCCTTTCAATTTTTTCTTGCTATTCAGTCTTATTGACTTTGCCTAGATTAACTTGAGGATGAATTTACCTTCTTAAAATACTCATATGATTTTTATAGAAATTACATTAAATTTACAATACTCAGTCTTTCCTTTCAGGAAAGTATTCTATCTTTCAATTACTTATATAAATTCAACATCTTCAATAACCTTGTGTTTTTTTTTTTAATAAAGAACTTGTCCATTTATTTTATCCTTAGGAACTGATAAGCTTTCGTTGCTGTTGTGACTGGAATCTGTCTTCCATTACATGTTTACGTTTTTAAGTGTTTTGAGAGGCCTCAAAACCCTTGTGCCCACCACTAGATTTAACAAATGTTAACATTTTCCTCCTTTTGCTTCAGATCCTGTTCTTTAAAACAATAAAATGTACTGATGCCTACAGTAATCAAGGAAGTGTGGTGCTGGAAAGAGGAAAAGACCAATTAATCAGGGCAGCACAGCAGAGTGTCTAATAACGGGCCGCAAACACACGGCCAGCGGCTCCTGTCGAGAGCCAGTGTGGCTGGCCAGGGGAGGAAGGCTCAGCGAGTGCTGCTCGGACCACCGGCCAGCATTTCAAGTTGCATCATGAGCCTAAAGCTGAAAGCGAAAACAGCAAACAGGTAAAAGCTAGAGGCAAACACAGGAACACAGGAGGAAACATTCACAGACTTCTCAGGCTGAAGGCAAAGACTGCGCACACACAAAGGTAAAGAGAACTCCGTAAAGACGAAACGCTTCTCCTCGTCAAAACACCATCGAGAAAATAAACAGGCCAATCACAAACTGGTAGAAAACATTCGAGGCGCACACGGCTTACAAATGAGTTGCGCCCGTGTTACGTAAAGAATCCTGCAACTTAATAATAGAGAAATATCCAGCTGTTTTTTAATGGGTAAAGACTTGAACCAACTTCTCACACACACACAGACACACGAGCATACACAAGTGGTCAATAAACACATGAAAAGTGCTTATCATTCATCATCAAAGAGCTATCAAGGACGATAGAATGGCTAAAGTGAAAAGGGCTGACACTACCAAAGGTCGGCAAGGCTGTGAAGTAAGTGGAACCTGCTGCACTATTCATGGAAGTGAAAAGTTTTACTGTAGTTTCTTGGAAAGTATACACACACACATTTTTTTCTATGACTCAGCATTTCCCCTTTAGTTTCAAGAGAAATGAAAAACATACGTTCTCTCCAAAGCCTTGTACAAGAATGTTCAAGCTTTATTAATATTAGTCAGAGACTAGAAACCCAGATGTTCATCAGCAGGACTCTGGCAAACAAACTTCCGCATAGCTACGGAAGGGATCCCTACTCAACAGTGACAAGAGAGAGCCTGCTGGTATCTTAACAGCATGGGTGAAGCTCAGAAATACTGTGCTGGAACCATCCAGACATGGAAGAGTACGACTCCATTTACTGAGAGTCTCGAATCAGCAAAGGAACCTCTGACACTAGATATTGGCTCCGAGGTCGCGTCTGGGGCAGGAATGGACTGGGGAGGGACGCGTGAGAACCTTTGGGGCTGGCTTGCTGCGTGCTTGTGGAAACTGACTGGCACGCATCTGAGCACTCACTGTGTGTAAATCCACACCTCACTAATGACCAAAGCCATGATATCTCACAGCCAGTCGAAGCTTCTAATGACCCTCCCTGATCCCATTCTCCTTCCTCCCTCCCCAGAGAAACTCGACTCCACGGTCAGTAGAACTAAACACACGCCTCCATAATTTGACTCTGCCCATGTGGACAGTAAACATGGGTAAATGTCTCGTGTAGACACATGGGCCTGGTGAACACTGGCCTTTTGCCTCTTTGACTCAGCGTGTTTGGGGGTTGATCCATGCAACTGTGCGCAGGTCTGGCCCCTTCACTCTGCCTGGGAGCACTTCCGGGCTTCGCTGGTGGCTCAAAGGTTAAAGCGTCTGCCTCCAATGCTGGAGACCTGGGTTCGATCCCTGGGTCAGGAAGATCCCCTGGAGCTATCCCATGTTGAAGGCGAGGAACGGCGGTGGTAAGGAGATACCCTTCGTCCAAGGTAAGGAGCAGGGGCTGTGCTTTGCTGGAGCAGCCGTGAAGAGATACCCCACACTCAAGGGAAGAGAAACCCAAGTAAGATGGTAAGTGTTGCAAGAGGGCATCAGAGGGCAGACACACTGAAACCATACTCACAGGAAACTAGTCAATCTAATCACACTAGGACCACAGTTCACTTCAGTTCAGTTGCTCAGTCATGTCCGACTCTTTTCGATCCCATGAATCGCAGCATGCCAGGCCTCCCTGTCTATCACCATCTCTCAGAGTTCACCCAGACTCACGTCCATCGAGTCCGTGATGCCATCCAGCCATCTCATCCTCGGTTGTCCCCTTCTCCTCCCGCCCTCAATCCCTCCCAGCATCAGAGTCTTTTCCAATGAGTCAACTGTTCGCATGAGGTGGCCAAAGTACTGGAGTTTCAGCTTTGGAATCATTCCTTCCAAAGAAATCCCAGGGTTGATCTCCTTCAGAATGGACTGGTTGGATCTCCTTGCAGTCCAAGGGACTCTCAAGAGTCTTCTCCAACACCACGGTTCAAAAGCA
>SJYX01000489.1:296562-310049 GCA_006410675.1 Oreotragus oreotragus
CCCCCCACACACATTCTTTCTCACAGAAACACCCCCTCACCTATACACACTCATACACACCCCCTCACACACACACACTCACACACACTCTCCCACACACACATTCTTTCTCACAGAAACACCCCCCACACGTACACATTCACACACACACACACACACACACCCTCTCATACACACTGACACCTCCGATACACACACTCATGCACACACTCTTACACACACACCCCCCCTCTCACACACACTCTGACACCCCCCACTCACTCACACACCTCTCTCACACACACTGACACATACCCCTCACACATACACACTTGCGTGCACACCCTCCCCCTCACACACACTCGCACACACTCGCACACACACAGACTGCAGCCCTTACCCGGCCTGTCCCTCCCTGGCCCTCCTGCCCCCAGGAGCCTCCTCAGCCACACCGGGGAGGGCGGCAGCTCCAGGCCGGTGAGCAGAGCGCAGCTCTCCCTGGTTTCTGAGTGTGTCCTCTTTGTCCTCCCTCCCCCAGCTTCTCAGTCACTCCCTCTGCTGAGTGCCCTCTTTCCTGGCATCCCCGCCATCCCCGTACCGCCTCCTTCCTGCTGCTCTCTGCATCCCCGGGCTGGAGTGCTCGGTATGAAGGGCCGCAGCGCGGCTGCTTTCTTGGCTTCCTGTATCGCTTTGGCTGGAGCACATCCTTGTGTGACTTCCTGAAAAGGGTGGTGAGTCCTTGGCTGCTTGAGAGCATCTTCGCTCTGTCCTCTCGCTGGGTCGCTGCTCCGTCTGGGGCCCTCCTTGTCAGTAACTCATGCTGAAGGCTTTGCCACCGTCACCTGCATCCAGGTGCTCAAGAGGAGTCTTGGTCAGCAACTCGGCTTCCCTCCCTGGGTCTCTTAGCATCCTCTCTTCATCTGTGGATTCCTGACCAGCCATGTGGACGGGTTCGGTGTGGGGTTTTGTGTTTATTGGTGTTCAGTGGGGCCTCTCAGTGGAAGACAGGCTTTATTCTTCCGTCTGTTCACATTTCTCCCCTTTCATTTTTTCTGTTTTCTTCCTTGAATTCATGCGTTGGTCTTCGGTGTTCTGGTGTTTTCTCTCATTCTGTCTCCTTTATGTTTTATGTCCTTTTTTCCGGATAATTTTTGGACTTCATTTTGGAGTTCTCTGGGGAAATTTTGTGTTTCATCATCTACAGTTTATCACTAAGAGCACCATCTTCCTTGTCTCTGTGAGCTCCCATTTCATAGCACCCTATTCTTGTTTTGAAAATGCAGTGTCTTCTCGAAACATTCTGAGTAATTTTAGAGAGATTTATTGCTTGTTGAGTTGGTTTCTCGTTCTCACAGGGCCTGTTTTCTGCTGGTTTATTTTATGCTGAAGCTGTTATTCCCCTCATGCACGTGGTAGGCCTTGGCCCATTCATCTTAGGGGTCCTGCTGGGGAGTGGATGTGCTCCCACCATCTTGCGGGGGCATGGGGTTCACTTTAGGTGAAGGGATGGCAGCTGCGAGCCAAGCTGTGCCCCCAGAGCCAGAATCTGGAGGGCTGCACCCACACGGAGGGCCCCGTGCTTCCTGGGTGTTTGCTCCCTTTTCTGCAGAGAACCTGCTGTGTTCACCCTATGTGTTGGTGGCCATGGGCCTCTGTGGGTGGGTCAGGGAGGGGGTGAGAGTCTCCCCACTGCTGTGGAGGTTCCGCAGGCGGACTTGCACCCAGGGCCCCTCTTCAGCCTCACTCCCCACTCCTGCCCCCCGATGGGCCCATGAGCCTCCTAGAGCAGCACTGCTGTGCCGCAGAGGCCCACGCCGCTAATCCTCACGGGGGGAGGAGGAGGGCCTGTCCTAGCCGCCTTGCAGCCTGGCCCACAGAGGCAGGCAGGGCTCTGTCCCCAGTGCTGACGTGCTGGGGCTTCATGCCGAGGCCTCAGCATCAGTCGGTTGGACCCCTGGCCTGGGGCGTCCCCACCACCCTGAATTCAGTGTCAGCGTTCTTGGAGCGCCGTTGTTTCCCCTGCTCTCAGCAGGGCGCCAGGGTGTGAGGCTCTGTGGGTTGACCTCACCGTGCACATTTGTCTGCTCCTCTCTGAATCGAGTTGTCGGATTCCCCAGGACGCTTCATCCACTTTCACGTCTGCACAGTACTCTGTGTGGCTGAGCGGTCTCCGGTCCGGGGACAATTAGGTGTCTCCGTTCCCTCCCTCTTGCCTCCTGGGCTCACACACAGCATCTCCAGTTGTGCAGCTGCTGGCCACAGGGTCTGCAGCCTTACTAGAAATTGCCCTGTTGTTCTGAAAGTGGTTGAACCAACAAACTTTTCCCCCCTGATTCCTAAGTTCCTGTTGTTCTATCCTCACAACATCTGGGGTTGCAGACATTTTAATGTTGACCTGATGGATGTGGTTTTAAATAACACTTTCTTACTTACTGTTGTGGTTGAGTATCTTGTCCTGTAAGGCAAAATAAGTATCTTGCCTGTTCATATCTTTTTGCCCATTTTTTTCCTTTTGTGTCTCTTTGACTTTGTCTGTTCCCTGCATGTTCTGCTCGTGAGTCCTTGTTGATCATATGGCTGGGTGGGTGGACTTCTCTTCTCCTTTTAATAGTATTTTGATACCTGGACTTTTCCTTTTGGCATCTTCCATGGGCTTAGAAATTCTCCTTAAAGGTGAGCATGAAGAGAACATGTTTTGTTTTCTTCCGAAACTGTATTATTCACATTTAGACCTTCAGTCTATGTGGAATCTGTTTGGGAATAAAAGGGAATCTCATTGTGTATTTTTCCATATGACTGGCCAGTTGCCTTAGTCTGTCCAGGCTGCTGTAACAGGACAGCAGTTCAGACTGGGGGCTTATAAACTGCAGAATCTACTTTCTCACAGTTCTGAGGCTGGGAGTCCCGGATCTGGGATCAGGCCAGGTTCTGGGAGAGCCCTCCTCTGGGCTGCAGATGGCTGACTCTGTGTCTTCACAGGGCTGGGAGCAGAGACAGGAAGCAAGTCCCCTTGGAGCTTTCTAAGGTCACGAGGCTCCCAAGTGCCCCGCCTCCTAACGCTGTCACACTGGAGGGTAGGGTTTCGACACAGGACTTTTGGGGGAACAGGAATTCAGTCCATGGCGCCAGTTTTCTCTGCGCCCCTTTCTCTTCTCATCAGTCTGCAGAGCCTCCTTCATCTGATGTTAGAAGGCTGTGTGTGCAGGCCTGTTTCTGGTGTCCCTTCTGTTACAGTTGTGGTGACTTACTTGTCCCAACCACAGTGCAAACCAACATGATTGGTTCCTAGCAATTTTGCTGACCCTTCCCATGAATTCAAATAATCTGTCTATGGATCCTCTTGATTTCTGTGTAGCTAAGCAGACGGTCTACATGTAATGGCAGTTTGTTTCATTCTATCCCAGCCCATCTTTTGCCACTGTTGTTCTGTCTTCCTGCCTTATCACTCTGGCAAGAACCTCTGCTACAATGGTAAACAAAATTGCTGATAGTAGGTGTCCCGAACTTGTTCCTGAATTTAAAGAAAATGTCCCCAGTATTTCAGCGTTAAGTATGGCATGTGGGTAGATTTTTAGTAGGTACGTATCCTGAGATTGTCTTCCCCAGTGGCTCAGTGGTAAAGAACCCACCTGCCAATACAGAAGACCCAAGTTCAATCCCTGGGTCGGGAAGATCCCCTGGAGGAGGGCATGTCAATCCACTCCAGTATTCTTGCCTGGAGAATCCCTTGGACAGAGGAGCCTGGTGGGCTACAGTCCATGAGGTTGCATAGTCAGACACAACGGAAGCAACTTAGCACGCACGCATTGTAAGATTAAAGTTTTCCCTTATCCTCACATTGCCAAGAGTTTTATCATAAATGGGTTTTGAAAATTATTGAGTGCTTCTTCAGTTATCTGTGGAGAACTTCACTTGACCTATTTTCCCCTTTAATCTAACATGTGGTGAATTTTATTAATAGCTATCCTAATGTTAAGCCATTATATCACCATACTGGTATTCCTGAAATAAACCTATCACATTATCCTTTTTATTTTCTGTTTGACTTTCTTGCTAGATTTTGAACTTTTGTATCTTATGTTCATCAGGGACACTGGTCTAAATCTTAATTTCTTAAATTTTCTGTATCTGATTTGATACCAAGTTCATTTTAATCTCACTGAATGAGTTAGGGATATAATCTTTCTCCTTCTGTTTCCCTCTCTTTTTCTTGTTCTCTGCCATAGTTTGTATAACATTGGAAATATCTGGGTTTTTTTGTATATATGGTAGAACTCCCTTATAAAAGTATCTGGGTCTTCTGATTTTCTTTTGGTGGTTAGAATTTTAAACTATTGAATCTATTTCTTTAATGGTTATGAAAAATTCCTACTGAATTTTTCTCCTAGTTATAGATCATCTTCTCCTGCAACTTGGCATGTGTGTAGTCATTTTAAAAATTGAATTCGAGCCATTTCTACATTGTGGAGCATCTGAGTTATGCTTTCTTCTATGAAAAACGTTGGCTTTGTTTTGTTAGGCAGTTAAATTGTTTGAAGACTTATTTGATCCTTCAAGGCCTGATTTTCAGCTTTTCTAGAATTACTTTTGGGTAGATGTCACTCCAGGGATAGTTAAGCCCACAATAAACTTGATTTATCTGGTGTCTCTACTGAGTGGCTGGGAATCTGGGATGGAGGGATCAAAAGAATTGTATTCTGACTGGTGGAAGCACAGATGTCTGCTGATTTTGAGCTTTGGGAATTATTCAGTCTTCTTTGCTTGGACCACTTGGGCATGGACTGGTAGTCTGCACGTTTCTCTAGTGGCTCAGCGGTAATAAATCTGCCTGCCAATGCGGGAGATGCAGGTTCAATCCCTGGGTTGGAAAGATCCCCTGGAGAAGGAAATGGCAACCCTCTCTTGGGAAATCCCATGGACAGAGCAGCCTGGCAGCCTACAGTCCACGGGGCTGCAAAGAGTCAGACAGGACTGAGCGACTAAACAGCGACAGTAGTAAGTAAGTAAAGTCACTCAGTCGTGTCCGACTCTTTGTGACCCCGTGGACTGCAGCTCAACCGGCTCCTCAGTCCATGGGATTCTCCAAGCAAGAATACTGGAGTGGGTTGCCATTTCCTTCTCCAGGGGATCTTCCCGACCCAGGGGTCGAACCCGGGTCTCCCGCACTGGAGGCGGACGCTTTCACCGCTGAGCCACCAGGGAGGTAAGACAAGTGAACCCCTAGCAGGTTTCTGGAGCTCTGTTACCTGGCAATGCTTTCCTCTGCAGACTCCGAGCCACACATTCCAGCTGCCGCCACCGTCATCTGCTCAACTCATCAACGTTGCCAAGCTTTTTAAGTGCCCCCTGCCAGTGCCTGAGGTCTGTAAATCGCCTCTGGGCAGAGCTGGCGATGGTAGGGCTCATCCCCACATGTTTCCGTGCCTTTCTGCCCCGTCTGAAAGCAGTCATTTGCATCCGCTTTGTCCAGTTTGCTAGTTGCTGTTTACTGTGGGAGCTTGAGTGTGGTCCTGCTAACTCCTTCAGGGCTGGGTGTGGAACTGCTGTCAGCTTTGCTGGCAGTGTCCTCATGATCATTTACGCCTGAGTTTATTGGTAACTCCGCAGTGGTTTTGTCTTTTGTGTGTTGTTTATTTGGATGTTGGGGCTTCCCTGGCGGTTCACTGGTTGAGACTTGGTGCTCCCACCGCAGGAGGCATAGGTTTGGTTCCTGGCCGGTAAACTAAGATCTGGCATGTCCAGATCTGGCATGTCACGGCCAGAAACATTTTTTAAAAAGAAGTTTATTTTTAAAAACTTCTTAACATATGGATTTTTAATGATCTTTTATTGATTTTTAAATTTCATTGTATTCAAATTACATGATCCATTTGATACAGAATCCGCATGGTAAAAATACTGTAAATGTTCCCTGTGTTTTAGAAAAGAATGTGTTTCTCTGATTTTTGAGGGCAAGAGAGAGCCCATGTGTCCATCAGTTCATGGTTATTCTCGTCTCCATCCTTGCTAATCATGTGTCTGCTTGGTCTGGCACTTTAGTGAGAGGTGCATTAAACCTCCTGCCATGATAAACTAGTGAATTGTTCCATGTGGCATGGCCCCTAACCTTGGTTTTCGGGTTTCATCATTTTGTCTCTTTGGAACCATTCTGGGTAATTTTTTTCCTGACATTTTCCAGTTCCTTAATTCCCTGTTCAGCTCCATTTCATTTGCTGATTAATGTCAGCTAAACTTTAAAATGTAAAGGATTACATTTTGTAAAGTTCTGCACCGAACACCGAAATCAGATTGATTATATTTTTTGCAGCCAAAGATGGAGAAGCTCTATACAGTCAACAAAAACAAGACCAGGAGCTGACTGTGGCTCAGATCATGAACTCCTTATTACCAAATTCAGACGTAAATTGAAGAAAGTAGGGAAAACCGCTAGACCATTCAGGTATGACCTAATTCAAATCCCTTATGATTATACAGTGGAAGTGAGAAATAGATTTAAGGGCCTAGATCTGATAGATAGAGTTCCTGATGAACTATGGAATGAGGTTCGTGACATTGTACAGGAGACAGGGATCAAGACCATCCCCATGGAAAAGAAATGCAAAAAAGCAAAATGGCTGTCTGGAGAAGCCTTACAAATAGCACTGAAAAGAAGAGAGGCGAAAAGCAAAGGAGAAAAGAAAAGATATAAGCATCTGAATGCAGAGTTCCAAAGAATAGCAAGAAGAGATAAGAAAGCCTTCTTCAGCAATCAATGCAAAGAGATAGAGGAAAACAACAGAATGGGAAAGACTAGAGATCTCTTCAAGAGAATTGGAGATACCAAGGGAACATTTCATGCAAAGATGGGCTCGATAAAGGATAGAAATGGTATGGACCTAACAGAAGCAGAAGATATTAAGAAGAGGTGGCAAGAATACACAGAAGAACTGTACAGAAAAGATCTTCACGACCCAGATAATCATGAGGATGTGATCACTAATCTAGAGCCAGACATCTTGGAATGTGAAGTCAAGTGGGCCTTAGAAAGCATCACTAAGAACAAAGCTAGTGGAGGTGATGGAATTCCAGTTGAGCTGTTTCAAATCCTGGAAGATGATGCTGTGAAAGTGCTGCACTCAATATGCCAGCAAATTTGGAAAACTCAGCAGTGGCCACAGGACTGGAAAAGGTCAGTTTTCATTCCAATTCCAAAGAAAGGCAATGCCAAAGAATGCTCAAACTACCGCACAATTGCACTCATCTCACACGCTAGTAAAGTAATGCTCAAAATTCTCCAAGCCAGGCTTCAGCAATATGTGAACCGTGAACTCCCTGATGTTCAAGCTGGTTTTAGAACAGGCAGAGGAACCAGAGATCAAATTGCCAACATCCGCTGGATCATGGAAAAAGCAAGAGAGTTCCAGAAAAACATCTATTTCTGCTTTATTGACTATGCCAAAGCCTTTGACTGTGTGGATCACAATAAACTGTGGAAAATTCTGAAAGAGATGGGAATACCAGACCACCTAACCTGCCTCTTGAGAAATCTGTATGCAGGTCAGGAAGCAACAGTTAGAACTGGACATGGAACAACAGACTGGTTCCAAATAGGAAAAGGAGTACGTCAAGGCTGTATATTGTCTCCCTGCTTATTTAACTTATATGCAGAGTACATCATGAGAAACGCTGGACTGGAAGAAACACAAGCTGGAATCAAGATTGCCGGGAGAAATATCAATAACCTCAGATATGCTGATGACACCACCCTTATGGCAGAAAGTGAGGAGGAGCTAAAAAGCCTCTTGATGAAAGTGAAGGAGGAGAGCGAAAAAGTTGGCTTAAAGCTCAACATTCAGAAAACGAAGATCATGGCATCCGGTCCCATCACTTCATGGGAAATAGATGGGGAAACAGTGGAAACAGTGTCAGACTTTATTTTTTTGGGCTCCAAAATCACTGCAGATGGTGACTGCAGCCATGAAATTAAAAGACGCTTACTCCTTGGAAGAAAAGTTATGACCAACCTGGATAGTATATTCAAAAGCAGAGACATTACTTTGCCGACTAAGGTCCGCCTAGTCAAGGCTATGGTTTTTCCTGTGGTCATGTATGGATGTGAAAGTTGGACTGTGAAGAAAGCTGAGCGCCGAAGAATCGATGCTTTTGAACTGTGGTGTTGGAGAAGACTCTTGAGAGTCCCTTGGACTGCAAGGAGATCCAACCAGTCCATTCTGAAGGAGATCAACCCTGGGATTTCTTTGGAAGGAATGATGCTAAAGCTGAAACTCCAGTACTTTGGCCACCTCATGCGAAGAGTTGACTCATTGGAAAAGACTCTGATGCTGGGAGGGATTGGGGGCAGGAGGAGAAGGGGACGACCGAGGATGAGATGGCTGGATGGCATCACGGACTCGATGGACGTGAGTCTGAGTGAACTCCGGGAGATGGTGATGGACAGGGAGGCCTGGCGTGCTGCGATTCATGGGGTCGCAAAGAGTCGGACACGACTGAGCGACTGAACTGAACTGAACTGAACTGAACTGAATTGAAAGTTCTGCATGGTTTGCCCCCATCTTTTACTGCATTCTTTTCCATTCCTGCTTATTTCTGTAAGCATTTTAAGTGCACTTACTTTGTGATCTGACTCTGACACCTGCAACCTCTGAGGTCCTTGAGGATCTAATGTTTTCTTTACATTTTCCCCCGACTCTCGTGTTGAATTTCATCTCGGGTGTTGGGTGGTGTGTCACCGTGATCACTCATTCAGCTGATCTTCATCTCTGGGCACCGTGGTCACCCATTTAGCTGATCTTCATCTCTGGGAATATTGGGGAGCCTAGAGGAGGAAGCCCTTCTCAAGGAGGGTCTGTGTCTGTTTTTGTGAGATACTTTGGGTGCAAACATCTGAGACGACTCTGAGCTAGTGTCTCAACCTTGGGCTTCCCTGATCACACAGGCTTTGTGAATTTTAGACCCAAACCTGTGTGAGGTCAGGCCTGTGGCCTCAAATTCTTAGACAGGAGCTGAGGACCATTCAGACCAACTCCCACGTCCCTTTGATGGCCGGTGGCTTTCCCCCGCTTCCAGAGGATCCTGATTTTTGTGACGCTTGGTGCCACTTCTGACTGCCTGTCTTTGAGGTCACACCTCCCAGCCCCCACTCAGCAGGTGAAACCCACTTCTCTGCCTTTCCGCTGCATCTTCCTCCTGGGTGGGCTGGTGGAATGGGCTCCCCACTTTTGTTTCAGCTCCTTTCCTTTTTCCCTTTTCCAGAATTCCCTTCTTTTATTCTGATGCTTGTTGTATATCCCAAATTTCATGGTGATTTCTAATGGGAGGATATCTCATCCATCCTACTGCCAGATATGGGAGTCTTTCATTCACCTTTCCCCCCATCAGTTTTGAAATAATCTTAATGAGCAAAACCGATTTTTGTTTTCACGCACATGGCACTTGCCAATCAAAGTGAGCTAGCTTTCTATTTCTCCCACTTTCCCTGAACCACTTGATAATTATTTTAAAAATAATTTTCAGGTTAAATATGAATGCCATTTAGAAGAATCAAATATATCTACAAGATTCATTTTGAAAATCAGCAGTTTTTGCTCTCTGTGCCCAACCACTTTCAACTCCCTTTAGCTGTTTTGTTGTTACTGTTGCTATTTAGCTCTGTATTGCTACATAACGTGCTTATTCTGCTCATTTTGGGCCTGTTTTAGAAGTTGTATAAATAGAATTATATAGAATTTAGTGTTTGGTTCGTCATTTCTAGTTTATCTTCTCTCCCTCCTGAAACGCCAGTGAAATAACTGCTGTTGTCCAGTCACTAAGTCGTGTCTGACTCTGTGACCCCATGGATGCACCACAGAAGGCTCCCCTGTCCTCCACCGTCTCCTGAGTTTGCCCAGATTCATGTCCATCGAGTCGTTGATGCGATCTAACCATCTTATCCTCTACCACCCCCTTCCCCTTTTGCCTTCAATCTTTCCCAGCATCAGAGTCTTCCAATGAGGCAGTTCCTCTCATCAGGTGCTGAAACACTGGAGCTTTAGCTTCAGTATCAGTCCTTCCAGTGAACATTCAAGGTTGATTTCTTTTAGGACTGATTGATCTCCTTGCAGTGCAAGGGACTCTCAAGGGTCTTCTCCAGCACCACAATTCAAAAGCATCAATTCTTCGATGCTCAGCCTTCTTTATGGTTGGTTCAGCTCTCACCTCTGTACATGACTACTGGAAAAAAACCATAGCTTTGGCTACATAGAACTTTGTCAGCAAAGGGATGTCTCTGCTTTTTAATACTCTGTCTAGAGGTAAACTAGGAAGAACTATGGACGGAGGTTAGCAACATTGTACAGGAGGCAGTGACCAAAACTATCTCAAAGAAAAAGAAATGTAAGAAGGCAAAATGTTGTCCGAGGAGGCCTTACAAATAGTTGAGAAAAGAAGAGAAGCAAATGCAAAGGAGAAAAGGAAACGATATACCCAACTGAATGCAGAGCTCCAGAGAAGAGCAAGGAGAGATAAGAAAGCCTTCTTAAGGGAACATTGCAAAAAAAAAAAAAGAGGAAAACAACAGAATGGGAAAAACTATAGTAGACCTCTTCAAGAAAATTGGAGATACCAAGGGAACGTTTCATGCAAAGATGGGTTCAATAAAGGACAGGAATGGGATGGACCTAACAGAAGCAGAGGAGATTAAGAAGAGGTGGCAACAATACACAGAAGAACTGTACAAAAAAGATCTTCACCACCCAGATAACCCCGATGGTGTGATCACTCACCTAGAGTCAGACATCCTGGAATGGAAGTCAAGTGGGCCTTAGGAAGCATCACTACAAACAAAGCTAGTGGAGGTGATGGAATTCCAGCTGAGCTATTTCAAATCCTAAAAGATGATGCTGTGAAAGTGCTGCACTCAATATGCCAGCAAATATGGGAAACTCAGCAATGGCCACGGGACTGGAAAAGGTCAGTTTTCATTCCAATCTCAAAGAAAGGCAATGCCAAAGAATATTCAAACTACTGTACAATTGTGCTCATTTCATATGCTAGCAAGGTAATGCTCAAAATCCTTCAAGCTAGGCTTCAGCAGTTCTTGAACTGAGAAATTCCAGATGTACAAGCTGGATTTAGAAAAGGCAGAGGAACCAGAGATCAAATTACCAATATCCGATGGTTCATAAAAAAAAAAAAAGAGGAAAACAACAGAATGGGAAAAACTATAGTAGACCTCTTCAAGAAAATTGGAGATACCAAGGGAACGTTTCATGCAAAGATGGGTTCAATAAAGGACAGGAATGGGATGGACCTAACAGAAGCAGAGGAGATTAAGAAGAGGTGGCAACAATACACAGAAGAACTGTACAAAAAAGATCTTCACCACCCAGATAACCCCGATGGTGTGATCACTCACCTAGAGTCAGACATCCTGGAATGGAAGTCAAGTGGGCCTTAGGAAGCATCACTACAAACAAAGCTAGTGGAGGTGATGGAATTCCAGCTGAGCTATTTCAAATCCTAAAAGATGATGCTGTGAAAGTGCTGCACTCAATATGCCAGCAAATATGGGAAACTCAGCAATGGCCACGGGACTGGAAAAGGTCAGTTTTCATTCCAATCTCAAAGAAAGGCAATGCCAAAGAATATTCAAACTACTGTACAATTGTGCTCATTTCATATGCTAGCAAGGTAATGCTCAAAATCCTTCAAGCTAGGCTTCAGCAGTTCTTGAACTGAGAAATTCCAGATGTACAAGCTGGATTTAGAAAAGGCAGAGGAACCAGAGATCAAATTACCAATATCCGATGGTTCATAGAAAAAGCAAGGGAATTTTAGGAAAACATGTATTTCTGCTTTATTGACTACACTAAAGTCTTTGACTGTGTGGAGCACAACAAATCTGGAAAATTCTTAAAGAGATGGGAATACCAGACCAGCTTACCTGCCTCCTGAGAAACCTGTATGCAGGTCGAGAAGCAACAATCAGAACCGGTCATGGAACAATGGACTGGTTCTCAGTTGGGAAAGGAGTACGTCAAGGCTGTATATTGTCACCTTGCTTATTTAATTTCTATGCAGAGTACATCACAGGAAATGCCAGGCTGAATGAATCACAAGCTGGAATCAAGATTGCCAGGAGAAACATCAACAACCTCAGATATGCAGATGACACCAGTCTTATGGCATAAAGTGAAGAGGAACGAAAGAGCCTCTTGATGAGGGTGGAAGAGGAGAGCGAAAAAGCTGGCTTAAAACTCAACAGTCAAGACACTAAGATCGTGGCATCTGGTCCCATCACTTAATAGCAAATAGATGGAGAAAAAGTGGAAACAGTGACAGATTTTATTTTCTTGGGCTCCAAAATACCACTGAGGATGGTGGCTGCAGCCACGAAATTAAAAGACACTTGCTCCTTGAAAGAAAAGCTATAACCAACCTAGACAGCATATTGAAAAGCAGAGATGTTACTTTGCCGACAAAGGTCTGTCAAGTCAAAGCTATGGTTTCTCCAGTACTCACGTAGGGAGGTGAGAGTTGGACCATAAAGAATGCTGAACACTGAAGAATTGATGCTTCCTAATTGTGGTGCTGGACAAGACTCTTGCGAGTCCCCTGGACTGCAAAGAGATCCAACCAGTCAATCCTAAAGAAAATCAACCCTGAATATACATTGGAAGGACTGATGCTAAAGCTGAAGCTCCAATCCTTTGGCCACCTGATGCGAAGAACTGACTCATTGGAAAAGACCCTGATGCTGGGAAAGATTGAAGGCAGGAGGAGAAGGGGACGACAGAGGATGAGATGGTTGTGTGGCATTACTGACTCAGTGGACATGAATTTGAGCAAGCTCCAGAAAACGGTGGAGGACAGGAGAGCCTGGCGCGCTGCAGTCCATGGGTGTCAAGGAATCGGACGTGAGTTAGCAACTGAACGACGACAATAATCCTACCTGTAGTTCTGCCCTGCTTTTACAGTCTGTGCCTGTCAGGATTTTCAGATCCGGTCCTGGGGTGGTTGCTGAGGTCCCTTTTCCCAGGGGACCTGAACTCTGACCTCTGTCTCTTTGGCACCTGAGACCATGGGAGAATTCTCATTGATTTCCAGAGGCTTTCTGCTTGAGTTCGAACCTTCCGCCTTTCCTGCCTTTGGAGTTTGGCAAGTGTCTTAAGGGGAGAACTGGCCGTTTGTTCCATTTAAGCCTCTGCTTCTTTCTCCTGGGATCTTGGCCTCTTAAGTGTTGTTTTTCTCAACCTAAAAGCTCTGCAGGTTCTCCATCCCTCAGCAACGGCCCTCTGCGTGGGAAGACTCCGGACTCCCAGCCTCGTGCCTGTGACTGGAATGCAAAGCGCTGGGAGAGAATGTGCTGGGGAAGTCGTCCCCTGCCCCACAGCAGCCCCATCCCTGGAATCTCCGCCTGCCAGTCTGCGTGGCTTCTGTAGCTCTTAGATCCTTCAAGCAGATTGAAAAACTGTGTGCTGCTCCTCCGATTGTGAACGCCGGGGTGGGCCGGCGGGGCGGGGGTAGGGGGG
>SJYX01000489.1:311299-331870 GCA_006410675.1 Oreotragus oreotragus
TGGGGAGGAGGGAACCAGCGTCTTCCTCCCGTGTTCCCCCCACCTGGAGAGAACTAGTGTTTTCCTCCTGCGTGGGAACCAGCGTCTTCCTCCTGCATTCCCCCCACCTCGGGGGAGGAGGGAACCAGCGTCTTCCTCCCGCGTTCCCCCCACCTCGGGGGAGGAGGGAACCAGCGTCTTCCTCCCGCGTTCCCCCCACCTGGGGCCGGGGGAGCGGGGAGGAGGGAACCAGCGTCTTCCTCCAGCGTTCCCCCCACCTCGGGGGGGGGAGCGGGGAGGAGCGAACCAGTGTCTACAAGCCCTCCTTTGTTTTTCCTGTTTGCTGCACGGGTCTCCCCCCAGGGCCAGGAGCAGTCTCCTGTGTGTTCTTGTAAATGCTTTCCCAGACTAAGGTCTAGCTCTTCTTTCTTTAGCCAGTTGTCCAATACCGACCTTATCCCATCCTACGACGCTGCTTTATCACTGGTGGATTTTGGGTTTGTCTGTGTGTGTCTGTGGCCCAGCTTCATGGTTCCACTTTCCTCTCTTCTCACGTCACCACTAGACTTTGGGAACTACTGCAGCTTTACAGTAAATACGATAGCTGGTAGGGCATGCTCCCCTCTTTCTTCTTTTTCAAAACTCTCTTCCAAACTCTTGCCAGATTTTACTGAAAATCCTATTGGAATATTTTGCATATTGGAATTGCACTGAATGAATTTAGCTAAATCTGGGGAGAACTGAAAATATTGCATTATCAAATTGAACATCTTTCATAAATATTTTCTTTGTTTCTAATTATCACCTGTTTTAGGACTTGGGATCTCATATTCAAAGGACCCAGCCTTTATGTTTAAGGCATAGGGCCTCTTGCTGAAGGTGTGTTAGAATCCTCATCCTAGTTTGCATTCTCACTAGGAATTCACCACCTGTTGTACTCTTCCCACTCCACCCAGAATGTCCTAAGACTTTTCTCAGTTTCAAAAGTGCAGAGATTTTCCTGCACAAGACAACATGCATTCTCAGAGAGGTACGCCCTCCAGTCCACACATGGACGTAAGAAGGTGAGAGTGTTGAAAAAACATCCGTGGTGTGTGGATGGAGGCACGCAGGTGGCTGGAAGGGGCTGTGGGGTGGAGCTGGCGTGAGTCCAGCCCCCGAATTCGGCCCCCACCGCCTGGGCTTTCTCTCATGTCCCGACTTTTGGCCTTGATTGTTGGCCAGCCTGGTACTCTCTCATCTCCCTGTAGCCTTGGATGAGCTATGTCACCTGAGAGGACAGTTCTGCTCCTGTCCAGCCTGTTCTGGGGAATCCTGGGGCACCGAGGAGCTGGCCCTGGGAGTTTGCAAGATTGACCCCAGCCCTGCCCATGCCCTCCTCTGTCTGTAGAGAGAGGGGCACCTGGGTCTCTGCAGCCCCTCCTGCTCTTGGTCCTGGGTCCATGCACACAGGCGCCCCCCATCCTGGAAGGGGGTTTTTTGGTCAGACTGTCCAGAGGGTGGTGATTACAGGGGAGGCTGAAGCAGGTCTTTTCAGAAGCGGAGGTGTCACGGACGCTCAGTATGAGAGGGTCTGAAAGAGACCCCAGGCCTCTGCTCTGCTTGGATGCCTCTGGTGACAGGAGGCTCCGGACTTAGCGGGCATCAAGTTCATTTCAGACAGTAGTAGGGGAGCCCAGGGATGGGGGAGCCTGGTGGGCTGCCGTCTATGGGTCACACAGAGTCGGACACGACTGAAGTGACTTAGCAGCAGCAGCAGCAGNTGGATGCCTCTGGTGACAGGAGGCTCCGGACTTAGCGGGCATCAAGTTCATTTCAGACAGTAGTAGGGGAGCCCAGGGATGGGGGAGCCTGGTGGGCTGCCGTCTATGGGTCACACAGAGTCGGACACGACTGAAGTGACTTAGCAGCAGCAGCAGCAGCAGCAGCAGGGGAGCCCTGGCAAGTGAACGACTGAAAACAGCGACGAGGAGGAGCCCCCAGAACTCCGGGCTGCCTGTTTCCTGGAGCTCCCGCCGTTGCCGTGACCGATAGCTCACTTTCCTTAGCCTGCCCCCTCCCCTTTGCCGGGAACCCCCCTTCAGCCCCAAGTCCCCGTGGGGGAGCTGCCCTGCAGCCCTGAGGAAGGAAAAGCTCCTACTTACTAGAAATTTTTATCAGCTTTCTGTTTCATTCCTGCCATACACCAGGCCTTGTGCTAAGTGATTTACCTACATTTTGTTTTAATAATGCATGAAAATCACACATTTTTTTCCCCCCACTAGGGAAGCTGTTCCCCATTTGGCTTATTCCAAGTGACTTGGCCGCAGCCTCTCCCTGCAGCCCTGGGGAAGTCACTCTCCCTGGAGCTCCGGGACCCCAGAGCGGAGTCACTCTGGGGGCAACCTCCTCACCCTGGTCACGGTGCAGATGGGTAAACTGAGGCCCAGGGGCTGAGTCACACAGCCAAGATGAAGGCAGGACCGGGACTGGCCCCGACCACAGGCCTGCGCGCCAGTCGCTGTGACTTGGCTCCACCCTGGGCGTGGCCTCGGGACTTGACAGGCGGCATTGTGCAGACGTCTGTCCTGTTGGTTAGGGCAGTCGACTCCACCCTTTTGGTTTGCTGGGTAAATCGCCCCCTTTCCTACTGGCTTGGAGACCACACCAAGTCGTGGCTGCTGGTGGGAGCCCCGGGGAGGGTGCGCACGGACAGCATGCTGTGAATGCCCTTGCCCTGTTGGTGACTTAAAGGCCGGCCACGCGGGGGTCGTTTTCACTTGCAGAGAGCCCAGCCGGTCACTGCCCCTGTCGCAGGTGAGGACTCAGGCTGGCTGTCATGTGGACTAGCGGCTGGACTCGGGCTCTGGGGAGGCGTCACAGGGAGGCTGCCGGCTGGGCTGAGGCCCCTAGGACCGGCCCCCGGTGGTCCCTGATGGCCCGTGGCTGCCCGACCCTCTTCCTTCTGCGCTGCTGAGGCTGCCTGGGGGCAGCTCTGGGCACTGGCACCCGGGCACTAGCCTCTGGGCACTGGCCTCCCTCGGGGGCTCCCGGGAGCTCGGGAGGAGGTGAAACAGCTCTGCAGGGGCTGCGCTTTGGGCACACTTGGTTTCTGTGGATTTTGCCTTTCTGCCAGGTGGGGCTGAGGCTCTTCATGCCCAGCGTCACGGGCTGGCCCCGTGCCAGTGACTGGGCTGCTGTCCTCAGGGACACTCGGCCCTGTGTGGCGCCGCCTTGGAGCCGGAGGTGACGCCTCACCACACCCCCTGTCTCCTGGCCTTTCAGGGCCCCCGGCCGCTCCCCTTGCCGTGGCGTGGAGGAGAGTGGGCCTCAGCCCGCCGTACTGGACAGAGCTCACTTGTCCTTGCTGGTCTCCAGGGCCCCCCTGGGAGTCTGGGAGGGATGGGGGAAAGCAGGTGCCCTGTGTGCAGGTCCTGCCCTGCCCCAGAGCCCCCTCCTGGGAGTCCGGGAGCTACCCCGTGTCGGGTGGACAGTGGATACCCGCGGGCCACCCTCCCAAAGGGGAAGGGTGGGGCATCAGGTGGTCCCCCCTGCCACATACACGCCTTGCTTCTGCCCAGGTCCCCACCTCTTCAGCCTGGAAACCAAGCCCCTCCTGCCTGCGCTCCCACCTCATCCGGCTCTCGGGTGGTGCTCCGTCTACTCGCCTTCTGCCTGCGGGCTTCCAGCCCAGGGTGGACCAGCCCTGTCGAGCTGGCACAGACCTAGCTAGGTGCCTGCCTGGGGCCCGCGTCCCCGGGAGGACTGCCTGCTCCATGTGAGTGTGACCCGCAAGTGGACGTGACAGCCAGCTTCTCATGTACACCTGGGTGGCGGCCGACACCGGCCGTGCCCCTGCCCTCCTTCCTCAGGTGGTGGCCCTGAGCCGGGCCTCACCGTGGGTCTCCAAACCTCAATTTCCTTTCTGGCTTTTCTCTCCCATTTGTTCCTAAAATATTACCAAAGTGACAGGCTGTGGGCGCGGCGTCGAGCTCCGTGGGGGCTGGGGGGCTCTCCGTGAGGAGCAGCCCCGCCCGTGCCCCGGCCCTGGAGTCCCTGTGTCCTGGCCTGTCTGCCCCATTTACCTCCCCTCTGGGACAGTCAGCTTGTCTGCACGTCTCTCCCGTCTTCCCGCCTTCTTCCTGTGAGTTGATTAGTGTAGTGTGTTTACAACGGCAGGACTAGCGCATAGTCTTTCCTGCTGCTCAAGTGCACTCTGCTTGTGTTTGTTTTTAATATTCATCAACCTGCTGAGGCGGGCCTTGGGTGCTGTAGGTGGATCTTCATTTGTCCCGCGGATCTTTCGCGGGGCTCACGGAGCCTCTGGCTGTGCTCGGGCTTAGTTGCCATGTGGCCTGTGAGATCTTAGTTCTCTGACCAGGGATCAAACCCTCGTCCCCCGCACCGGAAAGCGGATTCCTTCCCTCTGGGCCATCAGGGAAGTGCCTATAGTTTCCTTCTTGTAGAAGATGTCATCAGAAATAACTGACAGCTGATGCCTGGGGTCATCACTGATCTCTGAGCAAACCCTCGGATGGACGCTTCTCCGCATGGGAGACCCTTCTGGCCTTGCAGCACTGTCTTGCCCCTGGGTGGGTCCCCTCCACTGCCCTCTGGCTGGGGGTGTCCCCTTCCAGGCAGCCCCAGGGCCCTCCTGGGACCCCTTCACCGTCCTCTGGCTGGGACCCCACCCATGTCTTCCTCACGTGTGGAGCGCAGGTTCCCGCCTCTTCCAGAGTCTTCCTGGGTCTCCCTTTCACCCTCCCCCGGCTGTGGTTTGCCTGAAGTCAGAGTTCTCGGCTGAATATTGCTGCCATTCCTCAGCAATCTGAAAGTATTTCTTCCTCCACTGTCCATGAGGTGACGGTGCCATTCTGAGTCTCCCTCCTCTGTGGCCTTTTCTTTCTCTGTGGACTCTTCCCTTTAGCCTGGAACTCTTGAAAGTTCACCATTTGCTGTGGTTTATGACCTTTTATAGCAGGTGGGGTAGGCAGACCTCTGAATTTGGAAACTCATGACTGGCAAATGCTGGGAAGTTTTCTTGAATTATTTCTTTAACAGTTTCTTTTCATTGATTCTCAAATTTTATTTCTCTTTTCACATGGAAAATTACTTAACTGTATTTCCAAGCTTTTTATTTACTTTTAAAGGTCTGTTTTCATATTCTGAATTTCCAAGACCTTTTTCTTACACATTAAAAGTTCCTTTAAAGAACAGTATCCTTCACTTGCTCATGGATAACTTTCCCTTCTGAGAATATGAATTACAAAGCGTTTAAAATTTGTAGCTCAGAAGGTAAAAAATCTGCCTGCAGTGCAGGAGACCTGGGCTCCATCCCTGCGTCAAGCTGATCCCCTGGAGGAGGAAATGACAACCCACTCCAGTACTCTTGCCTGGAGGGCTGCAATCCGTGGAGACTTCAGACACGACCGACGCTTTCCTGCCTCATCTCCTCCTACGGTGCTCCCCTCTTCGTTTTAGTCTCTGTGTATCTCTACAGCAGGTGTGATCCTGCTCAGTCTCCCCTGGTGGCCAGCACGCTAGCCCCGCAGCAGGAGCGGGAGGCAGGTGTCCCCCTGCTGGCCATCCCACTGGGCCCTTCACATCCACCTTCAGCTGGTCCTCAGAGCCCCAGGCTGCACTGAGCCTGTCTCCCTGAGGGTACCCTCTGGCCTCCTGCCTGGTGGGGGCGGTGGGGTTGTGGTGGGGGCACGTCCTGGATGTTTGCTGGTAGGGGTGGGGGTCTCAGGGTCTTCATTACTCTGCTGGAGCTAACTGCTGCTGTCACAAAGTAGCACAGACTGAGGGCTTAGACAACAGAAGTGTATTGTCTCCGAGTCTGGAGGGTGGATGTCCCAGACCAAGGGGTCAGTCAGCAGGCTGGCTCCCCCTGAGGCTGTGGGGAAGGGCGTTGCCTGTGGTCTCCTGCGCTGGCGGTTGCGGCCCCGGCACCCCGCGCCGCCAGAGAAGCCCCGCCTTTGGGTGGCTTTCGCCCAGTCCTCAGCTGGCCGACCCTGTCTTTTCTTCGCGTGGTGCTCCCCCATGTGCATTTCGCTAAGTCGCTTTGGGCAGTCCCACTCAGTCAGTGACCTCCAGAGGCACCTGGAATCTTTCCGGGTCCTGGAGTGACTTAGCTGCTTCTTGCTGCTGCTGCTGCTACTGCCAAGTCCCTTCAGTCGTGTCCGACTCTGTGTGACCCCATAGACGGCAGCCCACCAGACTCCCCCGTCCCTGGGATTCTCCAGGCAAGAACCCTGGAGTGGGTTGCCGTTTCCTTCTCCAACGCATGAACGTGAAAAAGGAAAGTGAAGTGGCTCAGTCGTGTCCGACTCTTCTCGACCCCATGGACTGCAGCCCCCCAGGCTCCCCCGTCCACGGGTTTCCAGGCGAGAGCGCTTGTTAGGCTGCCGCTTCTCAGGCTCCTCTCACCCCGTTGACCGTCTTTCCTAAAACTCAGGGCCTTTCTTGCCCGCAGCCACCCGCTCTGTTGCCCCTTCTGGACTGGTCATCTGAGTAGGTGTCACCGGGGCTGGACCAGAGAGGGTTCCCTTGCCAGAAACGCCTGCTCCGCCTTTCTGGATACTGTTTCTAACTCACATCTCCCTTTTCCCCAGGGTGTCTCCCCTGTCGCCGGGGCTCCCACCGCTGCCAGGAGTGACCCACAGAGGCCGCAGAGATGGCCGGGGCCTCGGTGAAGGTGGCGGTGCGCGTCCGCCCCTTCAACTCCCGGGAGATGAGCCGTGAGTCCAAGTGCATCATCCAGATGTCGGGGAGCACCACCAGTGAGTACTGCGTGGCCCCGGCCCCCTGCCCAAAGCTGCGTGGTTTCCTGGGGCTGCAGGAACAGAGGCCACAAATCGGGTGGCCTAAAAGCGCAGAAGTATGTTCTCTCGCAGTCGTTGGGCCCGGAGTTCAAACCCAAGGTGCTGACAGGGCCGGCCTCCAGGTGGCGGTGCCGGAGGAGGACTCTTCCTGCCTCTCGTGGCCTCCGACCGCGACCACGCCTGCACGCCCCTCCCCCTGCTCCGTCCTCACGGGGCTTCTCCCCTGCCTGTCTGGGTCTTTGTTGGCCTCGTACGGACACTGGCCTCTGAACTTAGGAGCAGCCCCAATCCAGTGTGACCTCATTTCAACAGCTACATACATCTTCAGAGACCCTGTTTCTCCCATTCTGAGGTTCGGGGGAGATGCGAATTTGCGCAGGGTACTTTTCAGCCCAGGACACAAGGTTCTTGATTTCTCATCTCCCCGTTTCTCCACGCTCCCTGGGAGCGTGCTCCTGGGGAGAGGGGACGGGGCGCATGCTCCTGGGGATAGGGACAGAGTACCTGCTTCTGGGAAGCACTCAGCCCCACCCAGACTGAGAAGCAGGGTGTTGCTGACACCTGGAGGCCCCCCGCCCCAACCCCTAGAGCAGGCATCTTTGCTTCTCACACTGGGGACCAGCAGGCGCGTTTGGGGCCCCGGAAGTGGAACCAGTGTTTGGGTCACCTGCTGATCAGAAGCCCAGCCTCACGCCTGGTGTCAGGCCGGAATTCGTCGTCCTCCCCCGGCTGTGTGGTTGGCAGGCTCGGCGGGCAGCTTGTACCGGAGCTGTCGCCCGCAGCTCTGTGGTGGAACCTGCACCCAGTGGTCCTCAGGTTGTAGGAGGAGCACGGGGAACCCTGGGGTGGGGAGGGGGTGGGGGACAACTTCTGCCGTCCACAGCGTTGGAGGGAGGGTCTGCCTCAGGGGAGGGGCACTCGGGGCGGGTGTTGGCTGTGAGGGCTGAGGATTCGGGTGTGGCTGGCGGTGTCCTGTCCTGGGGGTGTCCTGGGGCACCACTGGGCTCTGTGGAAGGGGGTTCTGGGCTGGGGGTCTCTGCAGGAGCCCTGGGGCATGCTGTAGAGGCCCCAGTGGAGCCTGCGCGGGGGCCCTGCTGAGCATGGCACCCAGCTGCATCGGGGGCTCATAGTGACTCTCATGAGTGGTGTTGTCTACACCAGCTGCCGGGAAGCAGAGCTGAGGTGAGGGTTCGGGTGCCAAGAGCTTACCTGGGAGGTGGTCCTTGGTCGTGCTGTGGGGGCACAGAAGCTGCGAAGGGGCGTTGGTGAGCGGGTGGCCACCGTGGGCAGCAGGAACAGGGCCCAGCTCTCTGGGGCCTGTTAATATGGGACACACTTCTGGGCGTCCTCCCCAGGAAGCTGAGGTCCTGTCCAGCTACTGTCCCCATGCAGGCGGAGGGTCTGTCCAGGACCTGGATCTCTTACATCTCCAGCCTGGCCCCCATGTGGGTGGCAGTCTGTCCAGTCTGGCTCCCTTGAGGCTGAAGAAGGTGTTACAGCAGGGACCCTATTTCTGTAAGGTCTTAGATTGCATTCTGAGGTTCCAGTGGACATGAATTTGGGGAGGATGCTGTTCAACCCAGGCCAGTGCTTGTGCGGGGTGGATGCCTTCAAGGCCAGGCCCTCCAGCCCTGCAAGGCCCCACGGGCCCTCACGCAGCCTGGCCTTCCTGCCTGCAAGGCTGGATCCTGGCTAGCTGGGCCTGCTGTGTGTTTCAGGGAATGGACTGCTATTCTGAAAGTTCCCCCCTTCAGCCTTTCTGCCCACACAGACCCTGCTAGTTGCACAAAGGCCCTTGTTGACCAGCAGCTCGTGTGCATTCTCAACACCCAAGTCCTCAGAGAAGTTGGCCCCACTTGCTATCACTATTCTAGAATGTTCTGGGCTCCAAATAGACTGAGGCTGGGCCTGGGAGCCCACAGAAGGGAGCATGGGGGTGGCCAGGAGGTGGTGACACGGCTGTGGGCCTGTAAATTGGAGGAGTGGCTCAGACACGTGGTGTCAGATGCGGGCCCTGGTCAGCAGCCCCAACATCAGGCCTGGGGAGCAGGATCGAGGCCCTCACTGTCCTGGGGGTGACGTTCCCGTGGGGCCACAGACATGGAACTAGATGGGCCATGGCTGGCAGAGGCCCTCACTGTCCTGGGGGTGACGTTCCCGTGGGGACACAGACATGGAACTAGATGGGCCATGGCTGGCAGAGTCTCGTGAGGGCCTTGCTAGGGGCGTGGGGCCCTTGCTGGGCAGGACAACCCCTCCTGCTACTCGGAGGGCCCTCCTGACATGAGCCCAATGCTGAGAGAAAGCCCCCCGGACCCCTGACACGGACGTTCCTGTCTCCATCTCAGGGAGGCCACTTTCTAAATCTTGCAGGCGGTGAGCAGCGGCCTGTCACTAAACTAGCCCCTCACTTGCTCTGGCACGTGTGCACACCCACACACACTCTCACACACCCTCTGTTTGCCCATTTCCGTGGTGTAAATACTGTCCCCATGTTGGTTCCAAGCCCCCCGGGGTTTAACCACAGACTCACAGAACTCCTCAGTGTTGAGCACATGCTCCTAGAAGGAGCGGAGGCTGCTCCTGGTGTGTGGGGCCTTCAGACTCTGAGAAAGCGGCTCATCCTGGCTCAGCCCCTGCCCTGCTGTTCCCGCCTCACGGCGCCCGTTTTGTCCCCTGTGTGTCCGCAGCAGGGGCCAAGGTGCTGAGTCCCCGACAAGCCCAGGTCCCGGCCCCTCCTCAGAGCCTCGGGAGGAGGAGACACAAGGCTACACGGGTGCTGGCGGGTGGGGCTGCCGCGTCCCCCTGGCCCAGGGAGGTCGCCCTGGTGAGGGCTTAGAGGCGTCAGTGGAGAACAGGCTGGACCCTGGGGAGGGCGGTCCCCTCTGGAGCCCAGGACCGTCTGTGATGGGGACACCAGAGGACCCCGGGGTCAGAACAGGGTGGGGTCAGTCACACCACGGACTCTGTGCCAGTGGGAGGGGCAGGTGTCGGCAGGTTGGGAGCCGGAGCAGCTCTGCCCGCCGGTCGCCCTGGCGGGCTCTCCTTGAGGCCCACTCCCCACTCACTGACTCTGGCAACAGGCTGTCCCCTGCCCACTCGAGGTTCCTTGAGCATGTCTGTGCCCTGTCCCTAGCGGGGCCGGAGGTTCCAGTGCAGGCAGATACCCCAGCGACCGGACAGCGTCAGCACCAGGGGGACAGGGGTTGCGGTCTGCTAAGGAGAGGGGGCTGGGCGGGGTGGGGCAACAGGCTGGGCCGAGCTCAGGCGCTGGTGGGTGCCAGGGCCTGTGTGCACTCAAGGGGCGCTGTGATTGTCATTTCCACGGCGCCGGCATTATCTGTGCCGAGGTTCCGGCGGCCGCATCCCCACGTCCAGCAGGAGCTGAAACCCGGGCAGCTAGGTCTCCTCTCAGTCTCGCTCCTGGAGGCAGCATGGATGACGTGACCCCCTTTCGGCTCCAAAGAAAGGGCTCTGATGGCCAGCCACCTGCTCCCTCCCGCCAGCCTCCCCAGCATACTGAGCCATCACCTAGAACCCGTCAAACCCGGGGTCTGGGGCCCGGAGCCGGGTCAGCCACAGGGACCGGGCTTCTGGTAACAACTGGGCCGTGAGCAAGACCTTCCGGAGCGCACAGCAGGGGGCCTGCCTGCTGCGCCGGTCAAGGCCAGGGTGGCCAGGGTTG
The DNA here is from genome assembly GCA_006410675.1 of Oreotragus oreotragus. Lineage (NCBI taxonomy): Eukaryota > Metazoa > Chordata > Mammalia > Artiodactyla > Bovidae > Oreotragus > Oreotragus oreotragus. The sequence continues at coordinate 321,767 of SJYX01000489.1, forward strand.
GGGTGCAGGTCCCAGTGCTGCAGACAGGGCGGCCTAGACAACAGGTCCTGAGGCTGCTGAGTCCCGGATCAAGGAGTCACCAGCTGTGACATCAAGGCGCTGCTTCTGAGGGGAGGAGAAGCTGCTCCCCACCTCTCTCACCTCTTTCTTGTTGATCAGTTGCCCAGTCATGTCCACTCTCTGTGACCCCATGGACTGCAGCACACCAGGCTTCCCCGTCCTTCACCATCTCCCAGAGTTTGCTCAAACTCACGTCCATTGAGTCGGTGATGCCATCCAACCATCTCACCCTCTGTTGTCCCCCTTGTCCTCCCGCCTTCAATCTTTCCCAGCATCAAGGTCTTTACTAATGAGTCAGCTCTTCGCATCAGGTGGCCTCAGCATCAGTCCTTCCAAGGAATACTCAGTGTTGATCTCCTTTAGGGTTGACTGGCTTGATCTCCTTGGAGTCCGGGGACTCTCAAGAGTCTTGTCCAGCACCACAGGTCAAAAGCACCATTTCTTTGGCACTCAGCCTTCTTCCTGGCTCTCACCTCTAGCGGTTTCTGGAGATGCTGGGGCCTCCTGGCCTGCAGAAGCGCTGTCCCGGTCTCCACCCCCATCTTCACACGGCCTTCCCCATGCGCGTGTCTGTGTCACATTCCCCTTATAAGAAGGACGCCAGCCCTGTGGGATCAGGGCCCATCCAACCCCAGCGCAACCTCCTCCTTACCAGTCCCACCTGCCAGGACCCTGTCTCCAAATAAGGTCACATCCCGAGACCTGGGGTCAGGACTCCATGTATGAATTCTGAGGGGGTCAAGACTCAGTGATGTGTGAATTCTGAGGGACCGCAGGGGTGCGGTTTGCTCTCTCAGTGAGAGTTATAGGGTACCCAGGACACGGGCTGGCGGGGCAGGGTGTGGGGTCCTGGAGCTCAGGAAGGCGAGGGCCCCAGCCCCCGGCAGCTGAGGAAAGCTGGTCCGACGGGTGGGCAGCATGGCCTGCATCTCCAAGTACGGGGAGGAGGGTGCCACGCTCCTCAGACGGGATGCTGTGGCGGGGAGTGGCCTGGAGCCCTCTCCCACTGGGACGCCCGAGCTCCTGGTGGAGGTGAAGCCCCAGGGAGGCATCTGTCCCCGGCCAGGTGGGCTCCCAGGGGTTCCTGGGGTCCTCTATCAACACAGGCATTGTGGTTAAGACAGTGTCCCAGGGGCCTCAGTGCCTGCTGCCCGGCCACAGCGGACATGCTGCTGGCTAAGCCCGGGCCTCCAGGACCCAAGGCCCGGCCAGGGCATGGGATCCCTGGGGTGCTTTGGCCTTGGGCTGGTCACAGGCCTCAGCAGGCCTGCCAGCGGTGTTGCTCGTCCCTTGATGAACCATTTCGTGAGAGCTGCCTCCTGCCGGCCCAGGTGTGGCTGGTAGAGGAGGGGGACTGGGGGGAGCTGAGCTGAAGACAGCCCCACGGCCCCCGAGAGTGGACACGCAGGTCCTGCAGGAACAGGAACGTGTGGTGTCCCCACAGAGGGACAGCCAGCATGCCCTGGACGCGGACGAGCACATGAGCCTGATAGGCCCCAAAAGAAGCGAGGACGCGGCTATGACTGATGGTCTTCCGGGCCTCCTAGGGCACGTGTGTGCAGAACAGACGTGAGAGACCAGGGCTGGCGAGGCGAGCAGAGTGTGGACCCAGGAGGAGGGGATGGGCCGTGGACTTGCACTCCAGGCCGGTGCCTGCACGGAGGGACTGCTCTGCACTGCCCTGTTGACAGAGGATTATCTGCCTCATCCCTGCCCATTTCGGGGTGGGGGGCTGGATTTTCTGAGGCTAGAGGCCTCTGAGGACCCTGCCTCCCTGCCCTGGGGTTCCTCTCGGGCACGTCCAGGGTCAATGTGTCCCTGCAGGGCAGCGCTAAGCACTATGTCTGTCTCCCTCCCCACAGCCATCGTTAACCCCAAACAGCCCAAGGAGACTCCCAAAAGCTTCAGCTTCGACTACTCATACTGGTCACACACATCGGTAAGCCCAGGGCTGGGGTTCCTGCTTGCTGTGTGGCCGGCCGCCAGTCCCTTGACCTCTCTGAGGCAGTGGGGTGAGGGGCCCACGCGGTCCCTGCAGGGCCAATGCGGGAGGTGTGGGCCGAGGTGGAGGCCCGCGGGGAGGGGCCTGCTTTCCTCAGTTGCCTTGTGTGTGAAAGGTCATAGTGCAGGTGCCAGGGGCACTGTCCCCTGCTGTGACAGGGACCAGGGGCTGTCAGCCCACCAGGGGCAGTTTCCCAGGGTCTGAGCTGTACGTCCACTTGCCCACCAGCCTCTCTTCTTCCCCAGACGTCCCAAGCTCAGTGTCTGAAGCTGAGCCCGCCCCCCCTGACACTGGCCTGCCCACACCCTCCACTCCACTTCCCCTGGGAGCCTGGGAGGCCTCTGGGCTTTTCACCCTCCACCTCCTCTGTCCTGTCCAGTCCTGCATCCCCCAGCCTCTTGCATCCTAGAAGGCGTCCAGGCCCTCTGCCCCTGGGCCAGGGCCCACCTTGGGTCACATCTCTGAGAGCCTGGTCCCCGGGCTCCCCATTTCACCTTCCAGCCCCTCCTCTCCCACAGTCAGGGTGACCCCCAGTCCTGCCTAAAGAGACCACTGTCTTCAGAACAGTGTCCAAGGGCGATAGCCCAGCCCATGAGCTCCTACCCTGCCGCCTCTCCAGCCCGTCTTGTCACTCCACGGCCACCACACCAAGCTTGGTTTCAGGCACCACGGCATGTACTCCCACTTGCCAGCCTTTGCACATGCTGTTCCCTCTGCTGAAATGCTCTTCCACTCTGTCCGGCCCTAGCCTGATGGCTCCTCCTACCGCTCCCTCCGGAAGCTGCCCCCTTCCCAGATTATTTCCCCTCTCCAGAGGTCCTGTGAGGGGGTGGGCGGGCAGGTGTCCTCCTCGCCGCACTGGGCTTGGCCCCGGAGGCCTCTGGTGTGATGCGGGCGCTCAGTGAACCTGGCGGGCGGAGAGCTCGGCAACCCAGCCTCCTGCAGCTGCTCCCCTCTCCTCCTGCAGCCGGAAGACATCAACTACGCCTCACAGAAGCAGGTGTACCGCGACATCGGCGAGGAGATGCTGCAGCACGCCTTCGAAGGCTACAACGTCTGCATCTTCGCCTACGGACAGACTGGGGCTGGCAAGTCCTACACCATGATGGGCAAGCAGGAGAAGGACCAGCAGGGCATCATCCCGCAGGCACGTGGCGGGCGGGGCGGGGCCTGCGGGGGTGCTNTCCTTCACCATCTCCCAGAGTTTGCTCAAACTCACGTCCATTGAGTCGGTGATGCCATCCAACCATCTCACCCTCTGTTGTCCCCCTTGTCCTCCCGCCTTCAATCTTTCCCAGCATCAAGGTCTTTACTAATGAGTCAGCTCTTCGCATCAGGTGGCCTCAGCATCAGTCCTTCCAAGGAATACTCAGTGTTGATCTCCTTTAGGGTTGACTGGCTTGATCTCCTTGGAGTCCGGGGACTCTCAAGAGTCTTGTCCAGCACCACAGGTCAAAAGCACCATTTCTTTGGCACTCAGCCTTCTTCCTGGCTCTCACCTCTAGCGGTTTCTGGAGATGCTGGGGCCTCCTGGCCTGCAGAAGCGCTGTCCCGGTCTCCACCCCCATCTTCACACGGCCTTCCCCACGCGCGTGTCTGTGTCACATTCCCCTTATAAGAAGGACGCCAGCCCTGTGGGATCAGGGCCCATCCAACCCCAGCGCAACCTCCTCCTTACCAGTCCCACCTGCCAGGACCCTGTCTCCAAATAAGGTCACATCCCGAGACCTGGGGTCAGGACTCCATGTATGAATTCTGAGGGGGTCAAGACTCAGTGATGTGTGAATTCTGAGGGACCGCAGGGGTGCGGTTTGCTCTCTCAGTGAGAGTTATAGGGTACCCAGGACACGGGCTGGCGGGGCAGGGTGTGGGGTCCTGGAGCTCAGGAAGGCGAGGGCCCCAGCCCCCGGCAGCTGAGGAAAGCTGGTCCGACGGGTGGGCAGCATGGCCTGCATCTCCAAGTACGGGGAGGAGGGTGCCACGCTCCTCAGACGGGATGCTGTGGCGGGGAGTGGCCTGGAGCCCTCTCCCACTGGGACGCCCGAGCTCCTGGTGGAGGTGAAGCCCCAGGGAGGCATCTGTCCCCGGCCAGGTGGGCTCCCAGGGGTTCCTGGGGTCCTCTATCAACACAGGCATTGTGGTTAAGACAGTGTCCCAGGGGCCTCAGTGCCTGCTGCCCGGCCACAGCGGACATGCTGCTGGCTAAGCCCGGGCCTCCAGGACCCAAGGCCCGGCCAGGGCGTGGGATCCCTGGGGTGCTTTGGCCTTGGGCTGGTCACAGGCCTCAGCAGGCCTGCCAGCGGTGTTGCTCGTCCCTTGATGAACCGACATTTCGTGAGAGCTGCCTCCTGCCGGCCCAGGTGTGGCTGGTAGAGGAGGGGGACTGGGGGGAGCTGAGCTGAAGACAGCCCCACGGCCCCCGAGAGTGGACACGCAGGTCCTGCAGGAACAGGAACGTGTGGTGTCCCCACAGAGGGACAGCCAGCATGCCCTGNCATTTCGTGAGAGCTGCCTCCTGCCGGCCCAGGTGTGGCTGGTAGAGGAGGGGGACTGGGGGGAGCTGAGCTGAAGACAGCCCCACGGCCCCCGAGAGTGGACACGCAGGTCCTGCAGGAACAGGAACGTGTGGTGTCCCCACAGAGGGACAGCCAGCATGCCCTGGACGCGGACGAGCACATGAGCCTGATAGGCCCCAAAAGAAGCGAGGACGCGGCTATGACTGATGGTCTTCCGGGCCTCCTAGGGCACGTGTGTGCAGAACAGACGTGAGAGACCAGGGCTGGCGAGGCGAGCAGAGTGTGGACCCAGGAGGAGGGGATGGGCCGTGGACTTGCACTCCAGGCCGGTGCCTGCACGGAGGGACTGCTCTGCACTGCCCTGTTGACAGAGGATTATCTGCCTCATCCCTGCCCATTTCGGGGTGGGGGGCTGGATTTTCTGAGGCTAGAGGCCTCTGAGGACCCTGCCTCCCTGCCCTGGGGTTCCTCTCGGGCACGTCCAGGGTCAATGTGTCCCTGCAGGGCAGCGCTAAGCACCATGTCTGTCTCCCTCCCCACAGCCATCGTTAACCCCAAACAGCCCAAGGAGACTCCCAAAAGCTTCAGCTTCGACTACTCATACTGGTCACACACATCGGTAAGCCCAGGGCTGGGGTTCCTGCTTGCTGTGTGGCCGGCCGCCAGTCCCTTGACCTCTCTGAGGCAGTGGGGTGAGGGGCCCACGCGGTCCCTGCAGGGCCAATGCGGGAGGTGTGGGCCGAGGTGGAGGCCCGTGGGGAGGGGCCTGCTTTCCTCAGTTGCCTTGTGTGTGAAAGGTCATAGTGCAGGTGCCAGGGGCACTGTCCCCTGCTGTGACAGGGACCAGGGGCTGTCAGCCCACCAGGGGCAGTTTCCCAGGGTCTGAGCTGTACGTCCACTTGCCCACCAGCCTCTCTTCTTCCCCAGACGTCCCAAGCTCAGTGTCTGAAGCTGAGCCCGCCCCCCCTGACACTGGCCTGCCCACACCCTCCACTCCACTTCCCCTGGGAGCCTGGGAGGCCTCTGGGCTTTTCACCCTCCACCTCCTCTGTCCTGTCCAGTCCTGCATCCCCCAGCCTCTTGCATCCTAGAAGGCGTCCAGGCCCTCTGCCCCTGGGCCAGGGCCCACCTTGGGTCACATCTCTGAGAGCCTGGTCCCCGGGCTCCCCATTTCACCTTCCAGCCCCTCCTCTCCCACAGTCAGGGTGACCCCCAGTCCTGCCTAAAGAGACCACTGTCTTCAGAACAGTGTCCAAGGGCGATAGCCCAGCCCATGAGCTCCTACCCTGCCGCCTCTCCAGCCCGTCTTGTCACTCCACGGCCACCACACCAAGCTTGGTTTCAGGCACCACGGCATGTACTCCCACTTCCCAGCCTTTGCACATGCTGTTCCCTCTGCTGAAATGCTCTTCCACTCTGTCCGGCCCTAGCCTCATGGCTCCTCCTACCGCTCCCTCCGGAAGCCGCCCNCAAGGATGTGACGGGGGCCCGTCGTCCTGCGTCAGTAGGTCAGGATCGCAGACCGCAGGGTTCTGGGGTCCCCAGGACAAACGTTTCGTTTCAGCCGTTCCGCGTCGTCTTTCCACACAAACCAGACGAACAGCAGAGTGAGCGCACACAGCCCTGCTGCAGATGAGGTCTCGGGGAGAGGCCCAGTGATTCCTTTCTGACTTAAGAAGGGAAACTCAGCACTACTTGTTTATTCCTCGAGGAGGCGGAGTGATCACATTAACCACTACCACGAGAGTAAGAAGATCCTCTGGAGGAGGGCACCGCAGGCCACTCCAGTATGCTTGCCCGGAGAACCCCATGGACAGAGGCGCCCGTGGGCTCGCAGAGTCGGGCATGACTGTGACTAGGCACGTGCACTTGGGCAAGAAGCGGGAAACCGCGGTCCCAGGCGGGAGTCCTGACTCGGCAGTTCTGGTGCCTTTTATGGACAGAGTCACCCCCTTGCCCCCACCACAAGTACAGGCGTCTTAGAAGGCTTTGCTGGAAATAGCCCTTGCAAGGAGACGTTTTTGACTCAGATAGCGTTTCTCTTCTTTTTTTTTAAGTATAAAAAGAGGGGAAACATTTTTTCCTTCTCATCTTGCCAAGATGTCCTCTTCCAATGAGTAGGAGGGCCTGTGAGTCCCAGGCTGGGTGATTGGAACCTATCAGCTGGGGTGGGGAGATAGTGCAAGAGTTATTTATGGCTGAGAAACCAAGAGGCTCAGAACTCAGGCTGCGGGAGGACACCCACTGTCAGGCAGCACCATGGGCAGCTGCAGACCCTGCATGGGGCCCTGTTCAGTCACTGAACCACGTCCGACTCTGTGACCCCCGTGGACTGCAGCACGCCAGGCTTCCCGGCCCTTCACTATCTCCCAGAGCTTGCGCAAACTCAGCGTCCATCGAGACGGTGATGCCATCCAACCATCTCATCCTCTGTCGTCCCCTTCTCCTCCTGCCCCCAGGCCCTCCCAGCATCAGGGTCTTTTCCAAAGAGTTGGCTCTTCACATCAGGTGGCCAGAGTACCGGAGTTTCAGCTTCTGTATCAGTCCTTCCGATGAATATTCAGGGNCCATCTCATCCTCTGTCGTCCCCTTCTCCTCCTGCCCCCAGGCCCTCCCAGCATCAGGGTCTTTTCCAAAGAGTTGGCTCTTCACATCAGGTGGCCAGAGTACCGGAGTTTCAGCTTCTGTATCAGTCCTTCCGATGAATATTCAGGGTTGATTTCCTTTAGGATTGACTGGTTTGTTCTCCTTGCTGTCAAAGGGACTCTCGAGAGTCTTGTCCAACCCTGGAGTTGAGAAGCATAGGTTCTTTGGTGCTCAGCCTTCTTTATGGTTCACCTCTCACGTCCTTAGGTGACTACTGGGAAAACCACAGCTTTGATCATACAGACCTTTGTCAGCAAAGTGCCGTCTCTGCTTTTTAATATGGTGTCTAGGTTTGTTGTGACTTTTCTTCCAAGGGGCAAGGGTCTTTTAATTTTGTGGCTGCAGTCACCATCCACAGTGATCTTGTAGCCCAGGAAAATAGAATCTGCAGTTTCCACTTTTTTCCCATCTGTTTGCCGTGACGTGATGGAGCCAGTTGCCATGATCCTGAATGTTTTGAATGCTGAGTTTCAAGCCAGCTTCTTCACTTTCTTCCACCCTCATCCAGAGGCTATTTAGTTCCTCTTCACTTTCTGCCACGAGGATGGTGTCACCTGCGTCTCTGAGATTGGTTTTCTCCCGTCAGTCTTTTTTTGTTTTTCTCGTCAGTCTTGATTACACCTGCAGACCCTGTGTGGGCCTCCCTGCCCCTCTTGGTGTTGCCCTGAGCCAGGTGCCCCTGTGGCCGTGTGGGGAGCTCTGTGGCACGGCCTCGTAGCTGGAAGCTCCCGCCCAGGCAGAGGTGGAGAGCGGGGACCTGGTGCCCAGCTGCCCCCCTGGGAAGTGACGTGCGGCCCGCCCCCCTTCCCGCAGGTCGCATCCGAAACACCCCAGAAACGGACGAGTCCCTGATCGACCCTAACATCTTGTCACTCAGCATCCTCTCATCCGGATACATCTGCCCGGCCCAGGATGACCGGTGAGTCTGCTCGGGGTCGGTGCTCTCTGGAGGAGGGCCTGGGGTGTGTTCTTAGCCCCCACCTGGCTTGCCTGGCTGCGCTGGGCCCTGAGCTCTCCAGGGCCTTCTTCCTGGCCCTCCAGGAGGTGGTGCAGGGAGGGGCCCCTTGCGAGCTGTCGCTCGGTCACCTGATGGAGGGGCACATGGGTGTTGCCGGCGGCGGAGCTGGGGCCTGTCCTCAGGACTCTCGCGGGCGGGAGGCAGCATGGGACAGTGGGCGGGTGAATGGGCCGGACTTCCCAGCCACACTGCTGTGGGCACATGTCCCCTTTGGCAGACATCCTCCCTGCGGCCCAGGGTCCTGGAGGAGCTCAGGGTGAAGCAGGCCAGTGGTCTGGCATCCTGGGGTGGGGTTGTACCCAACGGCATGGCTTGGCATACACTCCTCCTCACAGGGTTTGCCGGGCTTGGGGGTTTTTGGGGAGAGGCCTCTGGGGGCCAGGCTGGGGCGGACAGTTCCCTGCCAGAGCTGCCCTCCTGGGGGGACGTCGGTAGGCTTGGCTCTGTCTGAGACACTGCTTTCTGGGGGTGTGGGGGACATGGGGAGGGGGCTCCCGAGTCCTGAAGGCTCGACCTGGCCTAAGAAGCAGAAGCTGAGAGCTGACCCCAAGCTCCCGCTGCGGGCGTCTCCACGGGCTCCTGTGCTGTTTGCAGGAAGTGTCTTGAGGGCTGGGTGCACTGGAGTGGGTGGGGCCCCCTTTGCCAGGGGAGCTGGATCCATGAGGATAAAGGGTCTTGGTCCAGACAGAGCTGGGCTTCCTCGCAGACTCCCCGGAGGGTGGGCAGTGACCCGCAGGGGCAGGCGTGGCTCTGTTCCAGCCCTGCCCCGGAATCTTCTGGAGGAAACACAGTCTGCACTCGTGTCCAGAAGAGGGAGGGTTGGATGAGGATGCCGAGGGCTGTTCTTTTGAGGGTGGGGGCACCATGACAGGCAGGCTGGGCTTACGGGAAGTGGGGTGCGGCGCGTATGGTAGGCCTGTCGCCGTGAGGATGCACCCTGGGGTCGCGGCAGAGGGCCTGGCACCCGCCGCGTGGGCTGCCTGCGGGAACATGGGCCTCCGAGACTGGGACCCGAGGGTGGGGCTGAGGGGACCCGTGTCACCAGAGAGGGCTCTGGCATGCCAAGTGCCCCTGGGGACCTGGAGAGTGACCTCAGCGTTCCCCCAGCCTCTGACCCTCCCTTTGTCCTGGCAACGCCTCCATTCTTGGGCTAGAAGGCGCGTGGACCAGAGAGGAGGAGGGTGTGGGTGCCTCTGGGACCGTGTTTCCGGGCTCCCGTCCTCCGGCCGACACAGTGGCTGTGGGGCACGTCCTGGGGAGCTTAGGGCGCTGGACCTCGGCTGTTGGGGCTTTGGCTGAAAAGGTTCGCCCTGCTCCTGGAAGTCAGAGCACCCGTCGCTGCGGGGCCCGGCCTGTGCTCTGGGCGGGACGAGAGGCCAGCTCAGGTGCTGGACATCAGGGCCCCCGGGGGCTCCAGGAAGCCCCCTTACCAGAGTCCCTGCCCGCAGCTACTTTGGCCTGCTTGGCTCCCCCTCCTCCTCTGTCTGACCCTAGCACGGCCCTGACCCGAGCCCCACCCCGGGGAGAGTCTCCAGGACCCCCTTAGCGGGCGGCCCCAGGTGGGCAGCATGCAGAGGCTTGGCTGGCCTCCCAGCAGCCCCCACAAGAGCCCTCCTGAGCCCTGGACCCTGGCTGACGCCCTCAGAGCTCCATGGGTGACGGGGCAGGCGCTCTCCCTGCCGGGAGACCCAGGCCAGCCTTGGGCCCCACGCCTCAGCTGCCCACCCGCTTTGCCACGGCCCCCCAACCCCCCGACCCCCGCTCAGGGTCCCCGCGCTGTGCGGCCGCCTGGCTCCAATGGGCCGCCGCCCGCCGCGGACGCTGCCCCTGCCTGCTCCGCTGCCGCTGCCCCCCGGCCCCCA
>SJYX01000489.1:339100-352082 GCA_006410675.1 Oreotragus oreotragus
GGGGCTCAGAGTGGACCCCCTGCAACCCTCGTGTGCTCAGAGTGGGCCCCCCACCCTCGTGTGCTCAGAGTGGAGCCTCCCCGGGGGCTCAGAGTGGACCCCCTGCAACCCTCGTGTGCTCAGAGTGGGCCCCCCACCCTCGTGTGCTCAGAGTGGAGCCTCCCCGGGGGCTCAGAGTGGACCCCCTGCAACCCTCGTGTGCTCAGAGTGGGCCCCCCACCCTCGTGTGCTCAGAGTGGAGCCTCCCCGGGGGCTCAGAGTGGACCCCCTGCAACCCTCGTGTGCTCAGAGTGGGCCCCCCACCCTCGTGTGCTCAGAGTGGAGCCTCCCCGGGGGCTCAGAGTGGACCCCCTGCAACCCTCGTGTGCTCAGAGTGGGCCCCCCACCCTCGTGTGCTCAGAGTGGAGCCTCCCCGGGGGCTCAGAGTGGACCCCCTGCAACCCTCGTGTGCTCAGAGTGGGCCCCCCACCCTCGTGTGCTCAGAGTGGAGCCTCCCCGGGGGCTCAGAGTGGACCCCCTGCAACCCTCGTGTGCTCAGAGTGGGCCCCCCACCCTCGTGTGCTCAGAGTGGAGCCTCCCCGGGGGCTCAGAGTGGACCCCCTGCAACCCTCGTGTGCTCAGAGTGGGCCCCCCACCCTCGTGTGCTCAGAGTGGAGCCTCCCCGGGGGCTCAGAGTGGACCCCCTGCAACCCTCGTGTGCTCAGAGTGGGCCCCCCACCCTCGTGTGCTCAGAGTGGAGCCTCCCCGGGGGCTGAGAGTGGACCCCCTGCAACCCTCGTGTGCTCAGCCTGGGCCCCTCCACCCTCGTGTACTCAAGAGTGGGGCCTCCCCGGGGGCTCAGCGCGGGCCCCCCACCCTCGTGGACTCAGTGGGCCCCCCCGGGTGGTGTCTGGCCCCGGGCATGGCGGTCAGCAGCCCTGAGGGCAGCGTGGTGCGCGCCCGCCTGCCCTGTCAGTCAGCTTGTACCGGCCGGGTGGCGGTGCTGGTTCTGACATGCGGTCTCTTCTGTGTGTGTACGCGTGTGTCCTCGCCGCCTCCGCCTTAGCGCTCCCTTCGGAAGTGACTCTAGGTACAGCTCACTTTTCTCTTCCGCGCCCGCTGGCCCGCCCTCTGCGGTTTTCAGTGTCCCCGCCCACTCCCCGCCCGCCCTCCGGTCCCCCCCGCTGTCCTCACCTCCTCCCCGTGGGTCTGCTTCCGTGACGTGCCCGGCGCTGGCCCTGCCCTGTCCCGCTGCTGCTCCCGGGCCCCGGACTGCGCTGCGGAGAAGGGGCGGCGCCTCCGCGGCCTCGCTGCCCTGCCGTCCACACCCCTGGGCGGGGCTGGCCGTGCGGGGGCGTGTGCGGCGCCCCGCTTGCGCTGACCTCTTCTCTGCTGTGTCTTCGTGGAGATGCAGGGTGGAAACCGGAGAAGCTGGGGCTGCCAGGGCTCGCAGAGCGGCCACGCTGGAGCTTGAGGAAATTCCCAGCTCATGAGTGACGGTCCTCGACGCTTAGGCCGGGACTGAGGCAGGGGTTTAGGACGACTGTTACTGTCGGGTAACAGGAAAGCCGGCCAGGAGTGGAGGCCACCACTGGTCTGGCCCCTGAGGCCGCCCGCAGCGTGGGCTCCTGGCTGCTCACTCCTGCTCTGGTCGTTACTTTCTGACTTAAACACTGGGGACAGAGAGAACTCGCGGCCTGCTCTGTGGGGCCCGGCTGCGGCCGCAGGGGCTGTGCTGTCTTTGGGGGGCCGCCCCGGTTTCCACCCCAAGCATCATCCCCCAGGGCGGTCAGTTGGGGAGGAGATGCCGCAGAGAGCTCTACAGACCCGGCAGGCTCCCTTCGGGTCCAGGGAGAGGCTGTGTGCCTCCTTACTCAGGCTCAGGGGGGTCCTTCGCCTCTCCTCCCATGCTCACAGCCCCTCTCCCCTCCACCCTCCCATTCCTGCCTCTGCTCCAGAGCCCTGGGCTGAAACCTCCCATCCCCCAGGGCGGGGCTCATAGCGCTCTAGGGCCCCCTCTGGTGGGGCATCCGGTGCCCCCAACCCAGCCTTGTCCTGAGTAAGGAGGGGTCTGCCCTCCCTGGCCCCTGGCCCCAGCGGCTTGCCCTGGAGGTGGCCCACACGTCCGTTTGTCTCTGTGTGTCCGTCTGCATGTCCCTGTCCCCACTGAGAGCGCACCATGCTCCGTCATCTTTCTACCTCATCTCTGCTTCCTTCTAGAACCTTTTACCAGTTTGAGGCTGCGTGGGACAGCTCCATGCACAACTCCCTCCTGCTGAACCGGGTCACCCCTTACCGAGAGAAGATTTACATGACCCTCTCTGCTTACATCGAGGCAAGAAACCTGTGCCCAGGGCCTCCCCTCAAACCACCTGCCCCACCCCACCCCCGCCTGAGTTGCCAGACAACAGACAGTAAGGGTGCTTGTTAGTCCCACACAGCCCCAGTCAACCCTGTTGTTTTCTCAGAGGGCTTCCTGAGTCCTTGAGTTAAATCTGTGTACTTTAACGGGAACGCTCAGAATTAGTCAATTCCTCTATCTTTGGCGTGTGGGTTTGTCCTTGGGGTTGCGAGACGGCTGCAGCAGCACCAGACATTGCATCTGTGTTCCAGACAGCACAAGAACAGAAGCCTCCTTTTCCCCATCGCAAGGGTCTCTGGCTGTGACTCCTTTGGAAGCATAGGAGGAAGCTGGGGGTGTGGGCATTTCTCACTGGTGCAGCAGCCAGTGGGGTGGTAGAGACAGAAGTACCCAGCTACCCTGCCTCCCTGCCCCCAGAGTCTAGCTGCTGTGGCTGTAGCATGGGGACCAGTGTGGCTGCCCCACGGGGTGAGGCCTGAGCAAACACTGGCAGGGTATCACCGAAGCAGGGCCCCAGGACACGTCTGCTCTGTCAGTTGTCACCCGGGAGCTTCAGGAAAACTAAAGAACCTGCTGTTTGAGACAGCGGCTCGCTTGTCGTGCAGTGATCTCCCGTGGCCTTTAGGGTTGACCTGTGGGAGCACAGACAGGATCCGGTCAGGTCCTCACAAACATTTTGGGCAGTGTGTCATCCCAGTTGCATGGTGAGGAGGCTGAGGCCTGTGTCTGGGATGTTGGGATGTCCTGCAGGGACACCTGGCATCTGCAGCTGGAGTTGGTTCAAGGCGGGGCCAGAGACTCTCGCCTGTGTTGGGGCTGCCCCGGGGATGGGGGAGGGGAGTGTCTGGGGCTGCGGGCGGTGCAGCTCTTGGGCCTCCCCCAGAGGACAGGCCGGGGGGCTGGGTCGGCACCGGCGAGTCTGCGCTGAGCCCCGGGAGAGGGTGGGCCGGCCCGGGCGAGCCTGTGCTGAGCCCCCTACCCTGCAGATGGAGAGCTGCGCGCAGCCGGCCGTGATCACCAAGGACTTCTGCATGGTCTTCTACTCACGGGATGCCAAGCTGCCCGCCTCGCGCTCCATCCGCAACCTGTTCGGCAGTGGAAGCTTGCGGGCCTCGGAGAGGTGAGCCCGCCAGGAACGCTCCAGCCCGTCGCGCTTGGACCCGCGCGGGAGGCCTCTGAGCACCTGTGGGGACATGGATGCTGTGTTGTGGGGCAGGAGGGAGCTGGGGTCTGCCTGCCAGGGCAGCAGGAAGGCCTGTGTGTCCACCCTGCGGCTCCCATGGGTGGTCCTGGGTGACCTTCCTCCCCAGCGGCTGTGGGGCCCTGTTGCTGGGCAGAGTGAATACTGGGCACAGGGGGGATGGGGACAGACGGACCCTGGACAGCATGTCCCCAGGGACGTGTGCAGAGCCAGGCCTCCCGGCAGCTGGGGGTCAGACCCCAGGCCCAGCGCCCTCTCGCACTCTGACCGCTCTCTGCATTCCTGGGGGAGGGGAGGAAGGCAGTGGAGGGACCCCGCCCCAGGAGCGGGGACACCCAGGGTCCCTGCTGGTCACCTTCAGTGATACCCGCACACCCTGTGCTGTGGGCGGCCGCCCTGGGGGCACAGCCGGGAAGAAAGAGCATGGGGGTCCTGGATGGCCATGACCCCGTGACCCTGTCATCCAGGAGGTCACCTTGGGACTGTGGGACCCCTCCATGAGAGGGTTAGTGGGGTGCCCTAGGCAGAGTCAGAGGTCCCAAGACAAAGGGGGCGCAGCGGGGGTCTGGGACGGGGTCCCTGACACCGCAGCCCCCACTGCCCGGCATGCAGGCCGTAGGGCTCATGCCCAGAGTGCACGTGATGGTGAACGGGTGCCCGGCCGTCACCACGCGGGTAACAACGCCTCCTCCACAGCAACCGCGTGACAGGCGTGTATGAGCTGAGTCTGTGCCACGTGGCTGACGCGGGCAGCCCAGGTAGGTGTCTGCCCTGCGCCCTCTGGCCGGGGCTAGGGTGGATGCTGACGGAGGTCAGGGAGAAAGGTCCGCAGGGGACACTTGGGTGACCTTGGCTACGCTGCTGTGTGGGGAACCCCTCACCCGGAGACCCTGGGGGGCCGGAGGATGGTGGGGGTGGGCACAGCCCCCGCAGGGTACGCCACGTCCGCGGCCCGTGCAGGCATGCAGCGGCGGCGCCGGCGAGTGCTGGACACGTCCGTGGCCTACGTCCGCGGCGAGGAGAACCTGGCGGGCTGGAGGCCACGTAGCGACAGCCTCATCCTGGACCACCAGTGGGAGCTGGAGAAGTTGAGTCTCCTGCAGGAGGTGAGGGCCGGACCCTCCGGCGCCCCCCGGGCCCCCACCCCCGCCCCAGCTGCACTCGCGAGGTCTCCCGCTTGTCACGGGGCTCGGAGCCTCACGATGGCCCCCGGCTTCTGGTGGCACGTTCGCACTTGGTCCAGCTGCAGACTGGGGGCCGTGTAGGGGAGACGAGAGACACTGGGAAGAGGACGGGGCGGCGAGGCTCTCCGGTGGCTCCGGTCAGGACAGCCCGTGTCCAGCAGCGGACACCGGCCGCCGGCCGGGGCAGCGGGTGGAAAGGGCGTCGGGTCCGCGTCCGTCCACGCTCTGGGCCCCTCCCGAGGGTGCGCCCCCGGAACTTGTCCGTCCGCTTGCGCCAGGGCACGGGCAGGTCTGCGGGCTCCACGCCGCCCTCCCCGCCCGGCGGGCGCAGGGTGAGGCCGCACTCGTGCCCCGCGCAGGTTGAGAAGACCAGGCATTACCTGCTGCTGCGGGAGAAGCTGGAGGCGGCCCAGCGGCCCGGCCCCGAGGCGCTGTCCCCCGCCTCCAGCGAGGACGCCGAGGCCCCCGGCTCCTCCAGCGCCTCCTCCCCGCTCACAGCTGAGGTCCGGCCGGCATCCCTGGAGGCGCCCAGCGAGCGGCAGCGGGAGCTGGCTTTCAAGGTGGGTGGCCAGCCGGCCTGCAGGTGGGGAACNCACCCGGGGCAGGAAGGCAAAGTGAGGAGAGAGCCCGCTCACAGACCAGGATAGAAGGTGGCCCGGCAGGCAAAAAGTTCTAAAGGAATATACCGAAAATCTGCTATAATTAATGCACGAGTTAACTGAGGCTGCAGAATGCAACGTTCATACATAAACGTTCATTTTATTTATGTTTTATTAGAGTACAGTTGCTATGTTTCAGGTGTACACCCTGTCTCTTATACACATCTAGATGTGTATAAGAGACAGCACCCCGCCCCACCCACACTGGGACTCAGGGACTGTATAGCCTCCTCCCCCAAGCGGTGGCCTGCCCCCCCCTTGAATGCTTACACTGACGGGGAACTCACCACCTCCCCAGAGCTGCCCTTTCTGCCTCTGGGTGGGCCACAGGGGAGATGAGCACTTCGTGTGCCCCCGCCCCCTCCTTTGCCCGAGCACCAACCAGCCTGCCGCAGGAGGCTTCCTCAGATGGCCCTACCCCGGGAGAGGTGGGGTGCTGCCTGCCTCCTCCTGGGTGCCCGGCCGCTTGGCCAGTCGCTCACATCCACGTCTGAGCCGGGTCCCGGGGGCTCCTGACCAGGTGTTTGCTCTGCTCGCAGTGCTTACGGCTCCTCACCCACTCCTTCAACAGAGAGTACACCCACAGCCACGTCTGCGTCAGCGCCAGCGAGAGCAAGGTGGGCACGGGGCGGGGCGCCCGCGGGACTGTCGGCGCCGAGAGGGAACTCGGGATTTCTTAGGGATGCCCTGTGCCAGCCCAGAGGGGTGCCTCTGAGCTTGGGTCTGGAGGCCAGGGCCCGCAGGGCGCCCTCCTCTGCCCACTGTCCCCAGTAGCGGCCCCGTCCGACCTGGCCTCATCTCACTGCCCCTGTCCTGGGCGAGTCCAGCCCCTCCTTGGCTTCACTCCTCACCCGGGGGCCCATCAGGGCTTGCAGCCTCAGGCCTGTCCCCCCAGCTCCTGCGCTGCCCTGCACGGAGCCTCCGGGGGGTCCTGCCCGCGCCCTCACTCGGCCCGGCGGGCGGCCTGCCCTCTGCCCTCTCGCTGGCCTCTCCCTCTGCCCAGAGCTCCTCTCGCCCTGGCCGTGGGGCTACACGTGCTGACGTTGGGGCTCAGAGGCCACGCCTTCTTCGGTCCTCGCCCAGGTGTCCTCCGGTTCCCCCAAGGCAGAGCCCGAAGCCCTGGGTGGGGTGGGCAGGAGGGTCTGGCCTGCAGTTGAGGTGGGGGTGACCCCCTCGGGGGCCCCACACTGGCTCAGAGAACACCGTCTCCTCTGCAGCTCTCCGAGATGTCAGTCACCCTGCTGCGGGACCCGTCCATGTCCCCGCTGGGGGCTGCCACGCTCACCCCCTCCTCCACCTGCCCCTCCCTGATCGAGGGCCGGTATGGGGCCGCCGACCTGAGGTAGGTGCGGGCCGGGCCTGCCTGAGTGGACCACAGCCAGCGGGGGCGGGGGTGGGGGCCGGACGGCTCCAGGCATGGATGGCGGGGGCGGGACGGCTCGAGGCACTGGCGTCTGGGGGCAGCCACACAGCCGGGCAGGGTTCATGCTGCCTCTCCGGGCCACTTTCTGCTAAAGCGTAAATTTAAAATATGCTCTTCCCCGGCACCCCACTCCAGTACTCCTTCCTGGAAAGTCCCATGGACGGAGGAGCCTGGTAGGCTGCAGTCCATGGGGTCGCTGAGGGTCGGACATGACTGAGTGACTTCAGTTTCACTTTTCACTTTTATGCATTGGAGAAGGCAATGGCAACCCACTTCAGTGTTCTTGCCTGGAGAATCCCAGGGACGGGGGGACCTGGTGGGCTGCCGTCTATGGGGTGGCACAGAGTCGAACACGACTGAAGCGACTTAGCAGTAGCATGAGGCTGGGAACAGGTCAAAACACTCAACGAAAGCCCTTTCCAGTGGCAAATGGAATAGGGTGACAAAGCAGAGACTCAGGGGCCTTTGGGTCCACTGACTTCAGCTGACGTGGGGCCCCTCTGCTGACACCACTCGTGTCTGACCCCCGGATCTTGTAGCTCCTTGGCGTCTTTTTCCTCTGACTGAGAAAGGTGTGAAGCCCTCTGGGCCCCATCCTGAGACAGGCTGCCTTGGCCAGCACATCGGCCCCGCTGGCCGGGCCGCGGACCACCCGCTCCCTCCAGGCAGATGGTCCCTGAGGAAGCCGAGTCAGCCTCGGTCTGAGGCGAGATGGGGAGCCGCTTTCCTGGGGAGGGGGTGGGGGGCCAGGGCGCCCCTGGAGAAGGAGCCGGTGGCAGGTGGACCCCGGTGGGTGCCCCGGCATTCCCAGAGGGTGACGCTGGCCCCTGGGGAGCTTGGCCGAGGTTCCTTGGCCCCCCAGATGCCCCTGGCACTGGAGTGGCTTCACTCTGCTCCCCCAGGACCCCACAGCCCTGCTCCCGGCCGGCCAGCCCGGAGCCTGAGCCCCTGCCCGAGGTGGATGCCAAGAAGCCCCCCTCCCCTGCCCGGGCAGCAGAAGTCGACAAGGAGCCTCAGCGCCTGCTGGTGCCTGACATCCAGGAAATCCGCGTCAGGTGTGTGAGGGCCCTGCCCAGCTGGCCCCTGAGGACCCCAGCTCTGCCTCTGCGGGGACGGCAGCCTTCCCGACCTGGGCAGTGCTGGGGGCCGGGAGACCACCCCCTGAGCAGGGGCAGTGCAGGGGGTCAGGAGACCATGCCCTGACCAGGGGCAGTGCTGGGGGCAAGCAGACCCCCCCACCCAACCCACCCCATGTGGGGCAGGGGCAGCTCTGTGCTGTAGTCAGGAGACCAAGCCCCCCACAAACCTAGGGCAGGGGTGGAAAGCGAGCTGATATAGAGGACAGGAGGGTGGCCCAGACCCTGGACGGGTGGGCCCGATGNCCAACCCACCCCATGTGGGGCAGGGGCAGCTCTGTGCTGTAGTCAGGAGACCAAGCCCCCCACAAACCTAGGGCAGGGGTGGAAAGCGAGCTGATATAGAGGACAGGAGGGTGGCCCAGACCCTGGACGGGTGGGCCCGATGGGAGGCCGTGGACGGGGCGGGGCTGGTGTGAGGCTGTGGAGGGGTAGTTTTGACTCGACCCCGCCCTGCAGCCCCATCGTCTCCAAGAAGGGCTACCTGCACTTCCTGGAGCCGCACACGGCCGGCTGGGCCAAGCGCTTTGTGGTGGTGCGGCGGCCCTACGCCTACATGTACAACAGTGACAAGGACGCCGTGGAGCGGTTCGTGCTCAACCTGTCCACCGCCCAGGTGGAGTACAGCGAGGACCAGCAGGCGATGCTCAAGGTGCGCCGCGGCCGCGGGCTGGCTGGAGGGCGGGAGCCAGGCCCAGTCCCCCGCGGGCCGCGTCCTCTCACCGCTCGGCCGAGGCAGTGTGACTGGACGTCACAGGTGGGGGTGTCGGGGTCAGCCTGTCTCGTTCCGGGGTCACTCTGCCCACCTGTGGGGTGCGCCGTCCTGGTGACAACCAGCAGTGAGGGGTGGGTCGAGCATTGGTCCCAAGGATGCCCCATCTGATGGCTAAGGACACAGTGCCTCCTCCAGAGACACCCACAGAGGGTGTCGGGAGCCCTGCAGGCCCAGCAGGGCACTGAGCCTAGAAGGGCAGCCTCCTGCCCCCCGGCTTTGCCTCAGGTCCTCTCCAGGCAGCAGCCTGGGCCTGTGTGTGAGGAGCTCTGAGTCCTCCCAGCTGGGGCCCGGGGTTCCCCAAGGTGGGGGGTGTGAGTTCAGCCTGACTGCCACGCCCACCCTGCCGAGGGCTCAGGCTTGAGAGAAGAGGCGGGATTAACAGGCGGAGCACACAGCTGAGCCAGGGGCCCGGGGAGGGGCCCTTGGGGACGCGGAACAGTGACACGGCTGCCCGGGGCATGGCCACGGGGCAAGAGGCGCAGGGTGGCCCGCCTGCAGGGGCGTCTGGACGGGAGGTCAGGACCCTGGCCCTCCCGCGGGCCTCCTTCTCTGCCCCTTCTCCGACACCCCCCCTCCTGACCCGTGAGGAGCCACGGCCGCCCTGGGCTGAGCGGGGAGGCCTGGCGCCCCTCACGGCGGCTCCCTCTGCAGACCCCCAACACGTTCGCGGTGTGCACGGAGCACCGGGGCATCTTGCTGCAGGCCAGCAGCGACAAGGACATGCACGACTGGCTGTACGCCTTCAACCCCCTGCTGGCCGGGACCATACGGTACGGCCACCCGCGGAGGGCCACCCTGCGTGTGGGTCCCCGAGGCTTCCAGAGCCCACGGTCGGCCGGTGGGAGGTGGCCTCTATGTCGGGACCGCCAGGCCCCGGGTAGGCGAGCCTCGCCCCTGGCGGGCAACGTTTTAAAGGAGGCTGTGGGGACCGGGGGGCTGCTCCCACCGAGTCCCAGGGGCAGGAGTCAGAGGGTATGTCTCCCGGGAGGCTGGGGAGGCAGGGGCGTGCCCGTGATGCCCCTCACGCCAGCCTGTGGGCGCCCATGGCCCCCTGACCGCTGCTCCTCTTCGCCCGCAGGTCCAAGCTGTCCAGAAGGAGGTCTGCCCAGATGCGGGTCTGAGCCCAGCCACCCGCAGGCCCAGCCCCGCCTCCCGTCATCATCACCATCTGTCAGTGCCGCCCAGCCCTGCCTGCCTCCTGGGACGCCCGCCCTGCCCGGGACCTGCCACAGGACCTGTCCCAGCAGAGGCCACACGTGTCGTCCTTTCTTTCTGCAGGAGGCGCCCCGGGTGGGAGGAGCTGGGAGGTGCCGGAAAGGCGGGGGCAGGAGTCATGGGGCATTGCCGCCGTTCTCATATTTTTTTAAACATAGACAGACTTATAATTAACATACACTAGTTAGTGACGTTGAGACAGTCCCCTCAGACATTAACGATAAGACTGTGTTCTATTTATAAGTATTTATTTCTAACGCCTTCACGTAGACCTGTAGGATTCAGACGGACCCATGCCCTTGTCCCCACACACACCTCCCAAGCCTCTTGGAGACAGACGGGTCAGGGCGGCCCTCTGGGAGCCACGGGAACGCACTGCCTCGGCTGGAGCCGAGGCCTGGTCCTGGGGCCCGTGTGTGTGCATGTGCACGGGTGTGTCAGGGGTGTGATGCCTGAAGGCCAAGCAGCGCAGGTGTGTCCCTTCCAGCAGGAGTAGGGCACGTGTCTCACCCAGACAGCAGCCCCTGAGCCATGACCGTCGGGGACGCTGGCAGCACGTCCCTGGGAGCAGGCGGGGGTGCCCAGGTGCCCGGTCTGGGGTGAGAGGGTCAGGGTGGTGCCCGGTGTCCGGGCCGGCCGGGGGCGGGCCTGGGTCTACAAGTGGTCCGGACAGCGAGGGGCTGTGGGCAGCGTGGGCAGGGGAGAGACACGGGGTGAACCCCGGGTTGCCGTGGGGAGAAGGCCGTGGGCCCCTCTTTCACCAGGAGAGGAGTGTTCAGGGGTCCCGGTGGGGAGACTCCAGGCGGTCGGTGTGGGTAGCCAGTGCCAGCACGCTGGGTCGCTCGTCTTCCAGGCGCTTTTTCCTGTGTCCAAGGGTGTTGCCTGGTCTGGTTCCGGGCTCTCGTGACAACACCTGTCTCGTCCCCTCTTCAGACTCCGTGCCCGAGGGTCGCCCAGGACTGCGCAGGGCCGCCCGGGCTGAGGGTCTGGTTGGGGAACCCACTGGCCCGGGGTCTTCGAGGAGCTCTTCCTCCTCCCAGGGACACGCCAGCCCCTCTTCAGCTCAGGGGAGAGCAGCCGTAGCACAAGGCCCATCCACTCCGCAGCGCCCGGAGCAGGTGGCAGAGGCTGATGGTCTAGACTAGGACCGAACGCCGTCCAGAAACCAGGGGGCCCGGGGTCCCCAGAGGCCACGCAGAGGGCGGGCTGAGCACCGCTCTGGGACCATCACTGAGCTGAGCTTGCGGGCAGGGGAGGCCGCACGGGTGAGTTCTGGGCGTCAGTCCCAAGCACCCCGCTGTGCTGCGGGGAGACTGGGGCACAGGGCCTGGGCCACGGCCTCTCAGGTCAGCCAGCCTGAGGCCACGGCCTCGTCCGGGTCCGAGGCCCTGTCTGGGGGCAGGGTGCCTGGGGCCAGCCAGCCTGCAGAGCCTCTGCTGCACAGGGCGGGCCTGAGACCCTCGCCCGCGTCTGGGGCCCCCACGGCCACGGGGGCCCCCACGGTCGCTGCGTCCTGGCCTCCTGCCGTCCCAGCAGGGACTTGACGCTCAGGGTGTCCCCTGCCCGACCCCACCTCCTCTCAGCCTGGGCCCGACAGCTCCGTCTGCACGTCAGGAAAGTTGCTCTCCTGGGCCGGGTGCCATGGGAGCCAGCAGAGGTGGTCCCGGACCCCGTCCCATCTGTGACACAGGGGGCTGGTCTGGAGGCCCCAGGGGTCCCCGAGGGGTGCGTGCAGGCGGGAGGTCAGGTGTGCGGCCGAGATGTGTCCCTGAGGGCAGGGAAGGATGCTGGGAGCCACCTCTCAGCAGGTTTTGTCTTGGCGCTTGGGGCTGCCTGGGCTGCAGCTGCCGTGAGTTTGGGGGCGCCCCTCCAGGGAGGGGGCGTGCCTTCCGCAGCGGCCCTGGGTGGGGCCCCAGGAGGGAGAGTCTGGGCCCCAGTGACCAGGCTGGGGGCCAGAGGCGGGTGTTGAGGCCTGTCTGCTTCAAGGCCTCTGTGCTCTGAGTGACTGTTTGTAAGAAGCCAGTGTTTCGCTCTCTGACGATGCATGCACACGCACACACACGCACACAGCAGGGTGACTGCAGTGACCCCCCGTCAGCCCTGGTCCCCCTCAGCGCCCCTGGGCCGGATGAGGCAAGACACCCAAGGAGGGTCCCTGAACGTCTCCGAGGTTACAGCGCGCAGGGGGCTGCCACGCCGGTCCCCGCCAGCTCTCCCCTGCGCGGGGACCCCAGAGGCCCCCTCCTTCGCCCTGGGACAGACCCGGGCCTCCTGCGGCCAGCCGGCCCCCGAGTCCCCCGTGGCTTGTACATACGTGCTTGTGTGGTCCCTGCACCGTGACTGCCATCCTGATGTAACGACTAGTCCCCTGGTGTTCTGAACCCAAGTGTTAGGCTCTCGGCTCCCGTCCCGTGTGTGTGCACTTGAGCTCTGTCCAATTAAGAAATAAAATGGCTCTTTATGCAACACCAGACCCGTGGGTCCCCGCTTGGCTTTACTCGTGCGTTGGTCTGTTTGCTGGGGCCTTATAGGCCAGCTGTCCAGCAGTGTCTGGAGATAGCACACGCCTCCCAGTGGCCAGGCAGAGAGGGCAGAGAGCCTTGAGGGGTGGGAGGTGCGAGGTGGTGTTTATCCAGGAGCGTCTCCCTGCTTCCTCCGCACTGGCTGCACCTGTCTCAGCAGCTCAGGGTGCCCGCGGGTGCGCCAGCCCTGCACCACCAGACTCCAGTCCTTTCACGCGGTCAGTGTTAGCTCACTAAGACTGCACGAACACATTCCGGGAAACCGCAGACCAGGGTCCTTCTTCAACATAGAAACAAACACCTTCAGTAACATTCCCCTGAGGGCATGGCAACTCACTCGAGCATTCTTGCCTGGAGAATCCCATGGACAGAGGAGCCCGGTGGGCTACAGCCCATGGGGTCACAGAGTCAGGCACGACTGAAGCGACGTAGCATGCAACGCACACTACATTTCACCAAACTGAATGTTGGGGTACATAGGTTAGTACCCCATGACCTAGTTGGGAATGCAAGCTCAGTTCAAGAG
>SJYX01000489.1:370926-387114 GCA_006410675.1 Oreotragus oreotragus
GGCCCCGGGAGGAAGGGGCGCTTGTGCCCGGAACACGGGGCCCAGAGCGTGGTCTGCAAGTACACACGGTTCCTGGTCCCACCGATCTCCGGGGGGTCGGCCCCCAGGAGAGCGGACGCCGGCAGGAGCTGGGCCAGGACAAGACCTGGCCCCATCTGCAGGCCCCTGTCCGCGGAGGGTGTAGGGCGTGGCGTCTGGTGGTCTCGGGCCCGGGGAGCCCCGGCCTCTGTGTGACCCTCGCTCTCCCGCAGGCATGCTCCTGGCCATCCTGCTGTATCACGGCCGCCTCCCTCGCCTTTTCCAGAGGAACCTGCTCTACAGTCAGAAGAGCAAGTACCGGGTCCCTAGAGGGAGGCCTGTCCCGGGGCCTGGAGGCAGCCAGATGCCTAAAGAGGGGAGCAGAGGACGGGGGCCCCCGTAGTGGGAGGCGGGGGGCAGCCACTGAGTTCCTGCCACGCCGGCTCCGACCCCGTGAGCAGGAGCTAGGGCCTGACTGTGGCCGGACCCGGGGGCTCCCTGAGCTGAGGGCAGGGGGCAGACCTCCAGCCCCTTCTCCCCAGAAACCACATGTCAATAAACTGTCCATAAGACCTGCCGTGTCCCTGGGCCTGGCAGGCTGGTGAAGCGCGGACAGGGGGAGGCAGCGGGTCTCTGGGGCCTCTTCTCTACAGCTGTTGTTCAGCTGCTCAGTTGCATCCAACACTGAACCCCATGGACCGTGGCATGCCAGGCCTCCCTGTCCATTACCAGCTCCCAGAGTCCACTCAAGCTCATTGAGTGGACATCCATTGAGTCGGCGATGCCATCGAACCGTCTCTTCCCCTGTCGTCCCCTTCTCCTCCAGCCTTCAGCCTTTCCCAACCAAAATCAAGGGTAAGACCTATAGGAGGAGAGGCCACGGCCCAGGGTGAGCACAGCAGCCTTGAGGAGACCACAGGTGGGCTGTCCCAGTGCTGGCGACTGGCCGGCCTGGACATGGCCCAGTGGCTCCCGCACCAAGGCCTGCTGGGGACGGTCAGGGTGGTGGCTGGAGCCCGTGGCTGCAGGGGAGACAGGACACCCAGCCCCACCATCTCCCTGCACGCTGCCACCCTGAAGGCCCTCATGGCCAGGCACACACAGCAGGACTGTCACTGCAGACCCCAGGTTCCCCCAGGCTCGGAGGAGCCCCAGCCATTTTCTCCCCAAAGACTGGAGCTCACCTGGAATCTCCCACCCCCAGAGAACACAGCCCCTCAGCTGGGGGTTCCTGCAGCCCCGTCCCCCAGGAGGTCAGCACTGGGAGGAGAGTCACTGCAGCAGCCGCAGGGGTGAGAGGCCGTCATCCTGGGCAGAGAGAGAGAGCCCATCTCTGCGTGGCTGCAGAGCCTCCATGCCCTCACTGGCAGCACCAGGACCGGTGGGGGGCAGCCGCTCAGCTGTCCCCACAAAAAGGCCCCACAGCCCCTGCACGAGGGCTTCCAGGACAGGGACCCCGGGTGCTCGGGCTGTGAGCTGTTTGGTGAGTTAGTTCAGGAAAAGCACCAACGTGGGCGCTGCAATATGCGATAGCAGCGGGTCATTAGAATTATTCCAGGAGCTTGGAATCCCTGTTTCAAAAAACGTCAACATTGCAAAGCACAACCCACAGGCTTGGGAACAAAAATTAAATTTAAGGAAATTACACAGGAAGGAAGCTTTGACGAGCCAGTTACTACATGGACGGCAACTTAAAATTAACTCTTCAGTAAAATTGAAGACAGGGCCAAGAGTGCACAGAGAGCTACTTGAAATGACGTGCGAACCAGGAGCCAGTTTCTTGATTCACACTCTGAACAGTACCAGCAATGGGTCCATCAGCAGAAAGGTCCTTCTCGAAGTTGAAAATCATCAGAAATGATTGCAATCCTATATTTGTCCAGAGTGACTGATACTGCTTTCAGCTTGATTAATGGAAGATGAAGTTGCCAAATGTATACATTTTAATCAGCTAATTAATAAATTTGCGGAAAAGGAAGACAGGAAAATTGGACAATCAATCAAAATCTCTTGTGAATGAAGTATAGTAAGTCCCCTACACGCAAGCAGGTTCTAAGAGTGTGTCCATAAGCCCAACAAAGCTAGCCTAGGCACGCAGCTACCTCAGGCTGCTGTGTGGCGCTGTGCTGTAGCAGGGCTTCCCTGGGGGCTCAGGTGATAAAGAATCTGCCCATCACCTGGCTACAGGTGAGAGGGGCCACCCTCCGCTCAGGCCCCAGGGGCGGCCCTGGGACCATCTCTGCACCCCTTTCCCTCCCGCCCCCGGTGCTGGTCTGAGCGGTCCATTCTGAAGGCAGGGAGTGATCAGGCTGGTGTTGGGAGGGGCTCTTGGACGGCTCTAGTGGGGGGCGCTCTGGTGGGCGGGGCCTCCCTGGTTCCACCTGTGGCTTCCTGGGCTGCAGACGCATGGCCCCGCATCCAGGCCAGCTCCAGAAGGGGCTCTCGTCTCTGGACCGCTGCCCCCCTCGCCCCGGCCCACCCCCACCCGTCCTGGCTGCCACGGTGGAAGGGTCCTCTGCAGAGAAGTCTGTGTCTGCAGAGAGGACCCGGAGCAGCCCCGCCCCAGCAGCGCTGCAGCCCCCAGAGCTGGCTCCTCCAGCACTGCTGGAGAAACGGCTGCTTCTGGACCTGGGGCTGGAGAGGCTCGGGGTGAGCCTGGAGCATCTGCCTCCCCGCCCTCCCCCAAAACACACTCACACCAGCGGGAGTGTGTCAGAAAGACAGCGACCCAGCCAACAAGGTTCCTCAATGGCCAAGACTGGGACAGGCCGGGCAGCATTGGCAGCAAACTCCTCACAGAAAACAAGCGTCAGGTCAGCATAGGCGAAAGGTCGGGGTTTGGGATGAACGTACTCACACTACTGTACATAAGAGAGACAACAGCAAGGACCTACTGCAGAGCACGGGGAGCTCTGCTCCGCTTCCTGAGAAGAGGCTGAGAAGGAACAGGTGTGTGTATGTGTATAGCCGAGTGCTTGCATCTCCCACCGGACCCACAAAGCCGAGGCCAGAGTCGGCGTCCGCTCCTGGCAGGACCCATTTGTACTCTATGGGGCTGCGGGGCATCAGTCTGACTTGTCAGCCTTGTAGGGTCCTCCCCTGGGGAGCCTGCCCCCAGCTGTCCGGGTGCAGGAGGCCGTGTCTGGACTCAGCCCATCTCTGCGTGGCTGCAGAGCCCCCATGCCCACTCATGCTGAGAGCCCAGGGCCACCTTAGGCAAGAGCACCAGGATAGCCATTTGCCAATTCCTATCACCTCTGATCCTGGAAGGGGTACTTCTGATGGGTGTTGAAATGTCCTAGTTTAACGCAGCTCTTAAATTTCCATTGCAATTTGCGTGGGCCCTAACAAACCAGTTTCCTGGTGCCCGTCTGCTTGACTGTATGGCCAGGTTCCTGGCCACCGCACACGAGTCAGTAAAAACCCAACATGGAGGCAACAGCGTGTACGAGCCGTGAGCCAATTCGCTTTTCCCTTCTTTGACCAGACGGGGACCATGCAAGAGGATGCTGTCCATTCCCCTCAGACTGCGGAAACCCAGCAGGCCCTGCGGTCTGAGAGCTGCTCGTGGGCACCGCTCACATGGCGGTGGTGTCTGGCAGCTCCTCAGGGAGTCCCAAGGCCACTGCAGGGGGTCAAGGCTCCCTGTTCATGGACGTTCCCTGGGAGCACGCACCTGTCCTGTTCGTGGATATCCCCGAGAGAACGCACCTGTCCTGTTCATGGACAACCCTGGGAGAACACACCTGTATAAATAGGTAAATAAAATTCCCATCTCATCCAGGAACTCTTCCAGTCACTGACCTCCCCACTGGCGGGTCTGTGGCATCACATGGGATGTTCCATAATTACTCTGTGTCCCTGGGTCAGGGAGGGGTCTCTGTCACACCTGATGCCGGCTAGTGGGCCAGCCGTCTCCGTGGAAAATGTTCCAGTCCAGCACCGCTGGGGGGCGCTCGCTGACTCCCGCCCTGAGGTTCCTCCTGGGCTCCACACAACATAGTTCCTGTTGCTTTATAGTTCAATTTATCCTTCCTGCGCTCCAGCCTCTAAGGGACATAGTGAACCTGGAGATCCCTTTAGTCCATCAGGCATCCTATACGCCTTCACATTAATAACATCTGTGGGCTGGACCACCTGACCGGCCCCCATTTGGAACGTTCCATCAACGGCGGCTGAAGGGTGGGTTTCCAGGCCTCCTATTGTACAGGATTAGGTAGGGAACATGCCATAGTCACACACAGAATGTCTTCCCAGAATACGTTCAGCTACAGCAGGTGCAAACACTGCCCATGTTCAAACTTGACAATTTTCATCCAAACTTTCGCCCCAGTCTCATCAGCTCTTGCCTTCCTGTCTCCTCCAGTCTAACGTTCACTTCTGTCGGGGTGTCACCCACAGCTGTTGGAACCGCAGGGCACAGGGCTTTCAGTCGAGGAGCCGTAGCAGTGACTCACCTCCGAGGTGACACCCCCCAGCCCAAGCCTCTGAAGATTCAGGGCCAAGACACATGCTTTTCTCCACTAAGAGTTTTGAGTTTCTCTTAGGAGGTAAGTGCTTCAATATTATTCCATTTGTGGGAAGAGTAATTACAGTATCTTGTTTCAAACAAGGGTAATAAAATAATGCAAACCCACAGCAAGGATTCTGTCTTCTAAAACCATTTTGATGTTTTTCTCTCTCGGTTTTATTGCTATCGTTTAAGTGATCAAACGACATCTCAAATGCAGACCTGATAGAATTATAATTCTTAGGGTAATGAAAGAGGAGAATGAAAAAGCTGGCTTAAAATTCAACATTCAGAAAACTAAGATCATGGCATCCGGTCCCATCACTTCATGGCAAATAGATGGGGAAACAGTGGAAACAGCTCCAAAATTTCCTGGGCTCCAAAATCACTGCAGATGGTGACTTCAGCCATGAAACTAAAAGATGCTTGTTCCTTGGAAGAAAATCTATTGCAAACCTAGACAGTGTATTATAAAGTAGAGACATCACTTTGCCAACAAAGGTTCGTCTAGTCAAAGCTGTGGTTTTTTTGAGTAGTCACGTACGGATGTGAGAGCTGGAACATAAAGAAGGCTGAGTGCTGAAGAATTGATGCTTTTGGACTGTGGTGCTGGAGAGGTGCTCCAGTATTGGCAGTCACGTTCTTTGCCACTAGTGCTGCCTAGGAAACCCACTGGCAGTGATATGAGGTCACAAATAGAGGGACCAAGGCCAGCAGTGTCTGGACCCACAGGGCTGTGCAGCAAGTCCAGGGAACAAGATAGGAGGGGCGCTGAAAGCTGCTGCTGGAGCCATTCAGGGGAAGAGCACAGGCAGGACGGGCCCTTCCCTAGGCTCTGCTCAGGCGGCAGTTGCTGGGGAGAGGCGGTGGTCCTCAGAATTTCACATCTGGAAAGGAGTGCCTGAGGAAGGCCACCCTGACCCCCGTCATTCCCAGCCAGGGAGTCACTCTCAGGAATCCCGGCTGTGCCCCAAAAGTGGGGATACGGCTCAGGAGAAGGCAGGGAGGGGCAGCTCACTATCACAGTCATCCTCACGCGGATGCTTGGAAGCCTCTCACGGACGCCAGCACTGGTGATGCTGACTGGGTACATGCTGGGCGATCACCTCAATCAGATCCCTTGCTGCGGTCACACTGTCTCCTCCCTCCTCCCCTCCCCGCTCCNTGGGGATACGGCTCAGGAGAAGGCAGGGAGGGGCAGCTCACTATCACAGTCATCCTCACGCGGATGCTTGGAAGCCTCTCACGGACGCCAGCACTGGTGATGCTGACTGGGTACATGCTGGGCGATCACCTCAATCAGATCCCTTGCTGCGGTCACACTGTCTCCTCCCTCCTCCCCTCCCCGCTCCTCCCTCCTCTCCTTCCCCCTCCTCCCTCCTTCCGAGGACAAATGTCCTCTGAATTTCATGTCTGGAAAGGAGTGCCTGAGGAAGGCCACCCTGACCCCCATCATTCCCAGCCAGGGAGTCACTCTCAGGAGTTCCGGCCACCCCCAAAGGTGGGGATATGGCTCAGGCCCTGCCAGGGATGGGGCAGCGCCCCAGCCTCGGGGCTCCTGTGGTCTGCAGGGGTGGGGATCTGGCTGGGAAATAAGGCCAGACTCCGAGGGTACGGGTTCAATACTCGAATGGGCCTGGGGCTCACCTCTCCTCACTGCTAGGGGTCACCCTGGACCCTAGGACCCCAGGATACGGGCGGGACACTGTGGCCCGGGAGGAAGCCGCCTGAATCCGCACTCGGGCCGCCGGAGCACAGGACCACTCCCTGGACTATAGGACAGCGGGCGATTGTACGGAGAGGTCGGTGCCTGCAGGCCCCGGCACACTGGGCCACGGCAGGCTGGGGACAGGGCCGCTGAGGGGTAACAGTCAGGGGTGGTAGGAGAGGAGAGGGCAGACAGGCACTCCTGCTCCTAGGAGGGCAGGCGCCCGGGTCTCAGGTTTGTTTCTCTTGAGGGGCACGTCTCTGGAGAAGGCAGGGAGGGGCAGCTCACTGTCAGAGTCGTCCTCACGCGGATGCTTAGACGCCCCTCATGGACGCCAGCACCGGTAATGCTGACTGGGTCCTGGGTACACGCTGGGCGATCACCTCAGTCAGATCCTTGCTGTGCTCACAGTGTCTGTGTCCAAACTTCCAAAGTTGGAAGCCTAACCTAGCCCAGCTGGACGTGATGGTCTCAGGAGGTGATGAGGTCACGAGGGTGGAGCCCTCAGGAATGGGATTGGCACCCTTGGGAAAGAGAAGCCAGGGTCTCCCGCATCCCTTCCACCAGGGAGGACCCAGCAGCAGACAGTGGTCTGTGAGCCAGGGGGCGGCCGTGCTGGCCCCTGGACCGGGCGGGTGCCTGGAGGCCCACTTCCAGCCTGGGGACCTGCCGTCTGGAGGCCCCCCTGCCAGTGGTGTTCTAACAGTCCCCCTCCCAGACAGGGGCAGCCTTGCACCCAGGACCCGGGCAGGGGGGACGACCCCCCGACCCAAGCTGCCCACATGTCCTGGCTGGGTCTCCGCCGAGCAGGCTACTTTCACCCTGCGGTCTGGGTTACAGTGAGAAGTCACATTCCCTCCGTAAATTAACTGAAACTTCAATCACAGCTGGACACAGCTGCGATGAGAGGCAGGTGTGCTGGGAGGCAAAGCCCAGGCCTCTGCCCCCTCCTCGCCAGCGCAGGGCCGCCCCCTTTTTCTGGAGCCTGAATGTCTTTGGGGAGGGGAGGGTGGGACCGGTCAACTCCAGCCCCACCGAGTGAGAACCTCCCGGGAAAGAAGTTCTGGGACGGGGCATAAGGGGCGGGGTCTATTCCTTGGCGCAGCCTAAGGGGCGGGGCCTGTTCATGGGCGGGGCTTGACCAGAAGGGCGGAGCCTAGAGCAGAGGTGGGGCGAAGTGGGTGGCTCCCGCCGCCTGGCCTTGGGCCTCCACACCGAGGCTCCAGCCTCGTCCACCTTCGAGGGCTGGCCTGTCCAGCCTGTCCCTGCCACATGCTGGACACCGGGCCGGGCCCAGCAAGCTGAGCAGCGCCGAGCACAGTGGCTCCGGCCCCTACCCCGGTGTGCAAGGCGGGGCTGTGGTTGGGGGTGTCCTTGAGACAGGACACAGCGTGACCGCTAGGGCAGTCCGCCCCCAGGTCTCCAGAGAGCACCCTCCTGGTTGCAGGGTCACAGCTACATCCGCCTCCTTGCTGCCGGGTCTCCCTGCTTCCTTCTGGCCCTCACACCCCTCCACACTGGAACCCGGGGACCCTCTCTGTTGGAGGCCCTCTTGCTTCCTCCTTAGCCACGCCCCCTTAGAGCGTCCCTCAGAGTCCCGTCGTCACCCCCTCGTCACGTTCGGAGTCCGCATCCTGGCCTACGCCTGCCACTGCTGTCCCGACGCCCCCCGTGCCACCCTGGCCTCGGTCATGTCCCCCTTGGACCCCCCAGAGCGGCTCCCTGTCCTGACCCTCATCCAGCGTCCAGCCGGCAGCACACGGCGGGGACCACGTGCACTGGCTTCCGCTCCTCTGAGGCACACCCTTCCCCACCTTCAGAGCAGCCCCTCCTCAGCCCTGCCATCTTATCTGGCCCACTTCCCAGCCTCTCTCCTCTCTATTCCTCCATGGAGGACCCCAGAGTGCAGCCCCATGAGGTTCTGGGTGCACACTTCAGAGTCCAGTGCCAGGCACACGGCAGATTTTATCTGTGCACACTGATAAACAAGTCGGCTCCATGGGCTTGGGTCCACCCTCAGGACACAGCCTTGGAGTGGGTCAAGAGGCTCTAGCCAGCTCCCTGTGTGGAGTGCCCCTCCTCGCTCTGTGCTCTGACACCCAGCCCCCCACCACCTGCTGACCCCTAGCGCTGCCTCCAGGGGGCAGTGGTCTCTGGACCTGGTGGGAGGGCCTGGTCTCTGGCACCTGATTCCCCAAGAGGACCAGCCCTGAAAGGTGACTCTGGGGGCCTCTGAGGCAGGGATGAGGAGGCAGCAGGCCAATGAGGCCACCCTCCTCTAGTGAGTGTGCCACCAGTTAAACCCTGGGCCTCGCCTGTCCCTGGGCCTCTGTGAGGGGAGGTGCCCACGGCCAGCAGCACACATCCTCCTGGAGTCAGAGCTGGGCCTCCGTGGCTGAGGGCAGAGGGCAACACCAGCTGGGGAGGGTGGCTGAACCGGCTGTGTCAGGATGTTTTTCACTGCACATGGAGTGCGCTGGAATGGGAAGGCAGAGGGTCCAGCCCTCCCGGGTCGCTTGCAGCTCAAGGTCGTCTTCCAAGGCGGTGCCCCCTTCAGGAGTCCCAAAGAACAGGTGGTCAGGATTGAACCCGGCAGGGCAGACATTGTACTCTGCAGTTTCCGGGTTTGGGGGCAGGAAGGGCCAGGGCCCCACCTCCTCCTGCCGGCCAGCTGCTGCTCTGGCCATCAGAGAGCCCCAAGAGGAAATGGGGGCAGGCTCTGTGGCTGTACTCTTGGCCTGCGGAGAAACTGTGCTTGAGCCACAGACAGGACGGCTGTGCTTGATCTCCCTGGCACCGGAGCGGTGGTCAAGCGCCCTGATGCCGCCAGCAGCTTTGGCCACATAAACGGCTTCTCTAGTGGGCCATCTGAAGCACCCCTCTGCCTGGCCCCAGAACAGCGTGCCCGGTGCTAGAGGTGGGGGAATGGGTAGGCTTGTGCCTCCTGGCAGGAGAAGACCCTAGGACCAGGCTGTGGGTGGGGCACCTGCACGGGCAGAGGGATGCCAGGAGCCAGCACAGGAGATCGGGCAAGGCGAGTCAGGCTTCAGGGGTTCCCCCTGGATTTTCCTGAACATCTACCCCCCCAAACCAGAGTCTGCCTGCCTTATTGTACTGTGATTTCCACTCTTCTGCCTCTAAAAGGAATTAACTTAGGGCTCCAGTTAACAGTCTCCTGCATATAAAAAGAATGTCTTGGCTTAAGTCCCTTTGATGGCTTTCTAACTTACTGACCGGTCTGCCCGACTTTACAATTTGTGGATTATTTACAGCCCCCAACCATGAGAGGCACGAAGTTCAAAACATCTTGAAGATGTAGAGCCTTTTAGAGTTAGGAATTAGTTTAGTGAAGAGTTTGTTGAGTTAATGTTTGCCGCCAGGCCTCCATATTCTTTATCTTTTAGGCACCTGAAGGATATTAATCAATGTAATTGGAAGGCAACGGCACCCCACCCCAGTACTCTTGCCTGGAAAATCCAATGGACGGAGGAGCCTGATAGGCTGCAGTCCATGGGGTCGCTAACAGTCAGACAGAGTGAGCGACTTCACTTTCACTTTTCTCTTTCATGCATTGGAAAAGGAAATGGCAACCCACTCCAGTGTTCTTGCCTGGAGAATCCCAGGGATGGGGGAGCCTGGTGGGCTGCCCTCTATGGGGTCACACAGAGTCGGACACGACTGAAGTGACTTAGCAGCAGCAGCAGCAGCAGCAGTTTTGGTGTTAGCAACACTAGACTTTTGAGTTAATTACTTTTCTCTTTGTTATAAATCACAGTACTCCTTTTACTTGTTATAAATTGTTGTATCCTTGCTATGTAAGAATGTAACTTTATTTAGTGCTTTCTGAGAGTGGCACCAGACTTTGGGAAGAACAACACAAATAAGTCTTCTGGTTGACAAACGCTTATCAGAAAAGGGCTGTAAAATGTTAATTGGCCTTCTGGCCAGAAGATGATGTAACTCACCTAAGACTTACGTATACAACTAGGTATGCAGAGAAAAAGCCTGGTCTCGATAAGAGGGCAGCTGACACTGCATAATTTTGTATTATCCATTGATCTCTATGTAAAATCAAGAGTATATAAGGCCTTTCCGGACAATAGAGGACGGGCCAGTCACTGGACTGGTTTCCCCCGTGTCTTTTCTTACTCTATGTTCTGGCTGAATTCCCATCTGGGGCGTGGAGGCTCGCCATGTCTACTTACTTGCCCCGGTTTTTAAGATCCACGTGAGAGGGAGCCCAAGGTGGGGCACCCCCCGCTATTCAAG
The DNA here is from genome assembly GCA_006410675.1 of Oreotragus oreotragus. Classification (NCBI taxonomy): domain Eukaryota; kingdom Metazoa; phylum Chordata; class Mammalia; order Artiodactyla; family Bovidae; genus Oreotragus; species Oreotragus oreotragus. Next base: position 381,432 of record SJYX01000489.1, read on the forward strand.
AGGATGCCGGTGGCCTAACGTAGATGGTGCAAGTTCCTTGTCTTGGAACTTTATTGGTTTTCCACATAAACCAAGTTATTCAGCCTCTTTTCTCCACTAAATTTTCCTACTACACTATTTCTTCCTAATCTCTCTTTATATTTCTAATTAAATAAATAAGTTTTTCCTCACCTACTCTGTCTCCCCTTCGAATTACCCTGGATCCACCGGGGCAGGACTCCGGCAGAGGGGGGTTCCCACCAGCCACACTGACCGCCGTGCGGGTCCAGGGCTCTGCTGCACTGTGTCACAGCCAAGACGTCGTTCTCCCTCAGGTCAGGGCTGGTGGCTCGGCAGGAAGGTGGGTTTGGCCTGAGGCTCTGCCCTGCCTGAGGCCTCTCTGCCCTCATTCTGCCCAGACAAATCTCCCTGTGTGTCCAGGGAGGCTGAGGTGGGGCCTGGTCACCTGAGGCTGTCAGGAGCGGCCGCCCTGATGCCCGGGCCCAGCACGAGCCCCCAGGGTGGTCTCCTGCCTGGGCTTCACAGTGCAGGTTGGTGTTGGTGCTGATCCAGCCACTCGATTCTGGCCGCAGCAGAGTGGACACGTCCTGAGATCCATGGAGGTCCGGGCATGGCAGGGTCCCGGAGCTTCCTCTCAAGCCGTGCACCTGCTCCTGCAGGTGTTGGCCTAGCAGGCGCTCTGCAGGACTCCTTGCCAGGGGCCCTCCCGGCCCGACTGCCTCCCCTCTCGGGCAGGATGCGGCCGGCTCAGCAGCAGCGGGCAGTGGCCGCCGCCTGGTTGACCACAGGACGCAGGCTTCTGTCCACCTACACCAGTCATGGCAGACCCAGAGACGCGGGGAGGCAGACGGAGACAGTGGTCACCACCTGCGACAGGACACCGCTGCCCATGCTGCGGCCACTGCGGTCATTCCCCAGGTGGCAGCCACAGACACCGAGGCCAGCAGCCTGGGAGGGGGTGGGACGACGTGGAAGCCTCAGCGGGAGCCTCAGCCTCCCCCACCTCCATCTTCCTCTCCTCTCCCCACCTCCATCTTCCTCTCCCCTCCCCCACCTCCATCTTCCTCTCCCCTCCCCCTCCATCATCCCTGTCTCTTATACACATCTGGTGCCCCCTTCAGGAGTCCCAAAGAACAGGTGGTCAGGATTGAACCCGGCAGGGCAGACATTGTACTCTGCAGTTTCCGGGTTTGGGGGCAGGAAGGGCCAGGGCCCCACCTCCTCCTGCCGGCCAGCTGCTGCTCTGGCCATCAGAGAGCCCCAAGAGGAAATGGGGGCAGGCTCTGTGGCTGTACTCTTGGCCTGCGGAGAAACTGTGCTTGAGCCACAGACAGGACGGCTGTGCTTGATCTCCCTGGCACCGGAGCGGTGGTCAAGCGCCCTGATGCCGCCAGCAGCTTTGGCCACATAAACGGCTTCTCTAGTGGGCCATCTGAAGCACCCCTCTGCCTGGCCCCAGAACAGCGTGCCCGGTGCTAGAGGTGGGGGAATGGGTAGGCTTGTGCCTCCTGGCAGGAGAAGACCCTAGGACCAGGCTGTGGGTGGGGCACCTGCANCGGGGAGGCAGACGGAGACAGTGGTCACCACCTGCGACAGGACACCGCTGCCCATGCTGCGGCCACTGCGGTCATTCCCCAGGTGGCAGCCACAGACACCGAGGCCAGCAGCCTGGGAGGGGGTGGGACGACGTGGAAGCCTCAGCGGGAGCCTCAGCCTCCCCCACCTCCATCTTCCTCTCCTCTCCCCCCCTCCCTCTTCCTCTCCCCTCCCCCACCTCCATCTTCCTCTCTCCTCCCCAATTTCAGGTGCCAGCCTTGGGCTCCTACACAACTTGGGTCAGGGTGCCTCCTTCCCTCACCTCAGGGGCTCCACCAAGGCCCCTCCAGACTGTGGGCCTGCCACCTCCCCTGCCCAGTGGGACGAGGGGCCCCAGCCCTGGAGCAGTGGCAGCCCGCCAGGCAGGTTGCCTTTTCTGGGCCTCTCCACCCAAGGCTTCATCACATCAGCTCAGGGCCTTTGCCGGTCCGCCCCTCCACCCTATTACCCCATCTGTCCCGGACCACGTGGCTCCTGGAAGGTCCCTCCTCCTGCGGCCCTGGGTGTGGGGCCTCAAACTCCTCTGGCCAGAAGCGCTGGTCCTGGTCTTTCCTTGAGAACCCCTGACCTCCACCCACTCTTGGGGACCCTCTGAGGGGCCAGAAGGGGTCCCAGGCTGGCCCTTGGGGTTCCCGGGGGGCAGGAGAGCAGGAGGGACCTGGGCCTGGGGCAGAGCAGGCTGAGCCATCGTCTGTCTGTCTGTCAGTCTCTCTGCCCCTCCTCCCGGCTCTGCCCTCATGCTCTCTCCTCGTCCCCTGGAGGCTCCTTCTGTCTCACTCTGCTAACCATCTTCCTTACTCGCATCCCGTCCCCATCACTGTCTCCCCTCTTTCCTCCACACTACCCACCTCCGCTCTCTCACCCCCGCTCTCTCTTGCTTTCTCCCCATCTGTCTCTCCTTCTCTCCCATCTCTCACCTTTTCTCTGTCCCGCCTACAGCAGCTCCTGACACCCAGGCTGAGGCCCTAGGTGGCTCCTGGGACTTCTCCACTTCTGGCCCTTGTAGACGCCCGTGTCACGTGCTGACACAGAGGTTAATGGTCCCCCCACCTCTCCCTACACCTGGACTTGGAGCTCAGGACCAGCTGCTCACACTCGGGCCTGGGCCAGGCCTGGGACTGACAAGGCAGCTGAGGACCAGCTCTCCCTGGCAGCAGCCCCCCAGATAATGGGGAGTGGGCCAGGGTGGCAAGCAGCTGGCAGGGCCCGTGGAGTGCCTCCAAATGGAAAGCTCTAGAAAGCCACCTGGAAGACGCCTCAGGCGCTCCACCTCCCACTACGTGGCCATGGGTGGCACAGAGCCCCAGGGGAGAGCTTTATTCTTGCCCCTGTGGGGCAGTAGCAGAAGGCTGGCCATCAGCGCCTCAGGCACCTGGCAGACACCCCCCTCCCAGGGCCCCGGCTGTGCCAGGCTCTGGACGCAGCAGGGTCCCTGGGCTTGGCCCCGCTCAGGCCCCAGCCCTCCTGTCCTCATCCTGCCCCTCTTCTGCCCCGGGGGTGGGGGTGGTGCTTCCCCAGTCTCCACGCCCAGGTTGTCCTGCTGAGTGGAGCCTCCTAAGTGTCCACAGCCCACGACCCACAGCGAGTTCAGGGCAGATTGGGGGGCTCGTCCCTGGTCACTGGTCCCCCTGCAGGGGGGCCCATGGCTCATCTCCTAGGTCAGGGTCACAGTCAGACTGTCCTTGCTCTTGTGGGCCTTAGCTCTGGGGGATGTGGTTGACATAGACGCCTCCTGGAACTCCTTGGCCATGAAGTAGTAGCAGATGGCGTCCAGGCAGCAGTTGGCGTCTGANCCCATGGCTCATCTCCTAGGTCAGGGTCACAGTCAGACTGTCCTTGCTCTTGTGGGCCTTAGCTCTGGGGGATGTGGTTGACATAGACGCCTCCTGGAACTCCTTGGCCATGAAGTAGTAGCAGATGGCGTCCAGGCAGCAGTTGGCGTCTGAGAGTCTGCTGGTGATCTGGATGGCCATCTTAAGTGCACAGGTCTGCAGGCCCAGGGCCATGCGCACGGTCAGCACCACGTGGAAGGGCAGGAAGCAGACCACAAAGACGGCCAGGTTCGCCAGCACCATGCGAGAGGCTTTCCGCGTGGCTTCCGCCTGGCCCGGGGCCTCGGGCCTCTGGGTCAGGGCGGTCACCACCTGCAGAGAGCAGAACACCAGCACTGCCAGCGGCAGGTAGAAGCCCAGCAGTAAGAAGGCCCCGGTGGAGGTGTTCCGCCCGGCACGAACGGCGAAGCAGAAGCCACCGTCCTGCATGTCCAGGAACCAGCGGAGCACCAGGGAGCCGAGGACCACGGCCCAGAGCGCGGCGCACACGGCCATGGCCCGGCCGGGGGAGCGGAGCCCGCGGGTGCGCAGGGGGTGCCGCACGGCCACGTAGCGGTCCACGGCGATGGCCATGATCAGGCTGATGCTCATGTACCTGTTGAGCAGGTAGATGGCCTGGGAGAGCTGGCAGAGCGGCGTGTCCTTGGAGGTCTCCCTGAAGTACAGGAAGAAGGGCAGGGCGCAGAGCAGGCAGAGGTCGGCCACGGCCAGGTTGGCCATGTAGATGCGGGTCTCCGTCCACCGTGGCAGGCGCCAGCACAGCACCCAGAGCGCCAGGCCGTTGAGCACCAGTCCGAGCGCCAGGAGCCCGCCCAGGTAGGTGAACAAGACTCCCTTGACCACTAGGGGCTCCCAGGAGCTGCAGTTGCTGCTGTTCATGATCCCAGGGCTGCAGAGGGGGAGCAGGGTGTGAGGTGGGCAGGCCAGCGGGGGGAGCCTTGCCACCCCCACCTCAAGAACCCCAAGTTCACCTGCCCAAGGACACCCCAGGAAGCCCCGAGGCACCCTCCAGGCCACCTGTGGGAAACCAAGGCCTTCAGAGTCCTGTGGGCCTGAGATGGCTCAGGGAGCCAACCCGGGGCTGGACCCAGGTCCTCGTGCCTGAGCCTGTCTCTGCAGGGACCTGCTGGCTGCTGGGCAGAAAGGACAGCGGGAGTGCACGGTCCACCCCCAGCCCCAGCCAGGCTGGCTCCACCCGCTCTCAGACCCCAGGGCCCCCACTCCACCTGATCTCAGAACCGGGACCCAGGGGTGACAGGCCTCGCCTCAGCCCAGTGCCATTCTCACCAGGGGGGCTCAGAGGCAACTGCAAGACAGGGACTCCAGGAGCCCTGGAGTCTGAAAGCGGGTAGACTCAGCGGCCCGTGGGGTCTCAGGGTGGCTCACTGGCCCCCCATGTCCTCCGCAAACCTGGCTGCAGGAGGCACCCGCGTCTGATGCACTCCTGCACCTCAGCAGGGCAGGCATCTCCTGACCGGGCCCTTCCTGGCTACTGAGGTCCAGGGCAGCAGGGGCCACAGCTCGGCCCTCGGAAGTCCAGCCCCTCTCTCCCTCCTGTGCTGTGTCCTCTTGCTGAAGGGATGGTGGTTGGGCGCTCTGGTTCCCAGCCTCCCCCCTCCTCCCTCCGAGAGCCTCCCCCTCCTCCCCCTGGGAGCCTCCCCAGCTGCCCTCAGCTCACCTAGACTGGCCTGAGGCCCCATCTGGTTCAGGAGTCCCCTTGAGTTCCCCATGGTCAGGGCCGCCCTGTGGTTCTGGCGGCCTTGGGGTGTTGCTGGGTGACCTCCACCCGGTCATCGTCAGAAGCTCCTACATGGTCTCACCCTCGACACCTCTCATTCCCCTGCACACGCTCCATGACAGCCCAGGACTGCCAGGACCAGCTCACCAGGCTGGGGATGGACTTGGTCAGCGGTCTGACGTTCCTGGTGTGGCACCCTGAGCTGGGCGGCACCCAGCGGCGTGGGTGTCAGATGTGTGGGCCCATGGAGCATGCCTGTGTGAGTGGCAGGCACCCTCCGGACCCCCTCCCACCCCCCACCTTGGTTCCTCTGGCTGGAAGGACCTGGAGGGGTGGGGAGAGAGGCCTTCCTCCCTCCATGAGCCCCGGGCCCCCTGGGGGCTCCCTGGCCTTCAGGCGAGTTCGAGAAGGGGGTTCAGTCCATTGGAGGGAGGAGTCTGCTCCCCTGCCCCCGCTCACACACAGGAAGGGAAGAAACATCCAGAGGCGATGTATCAGGCTCACGGGTGCTGGGGGC
>SJYX01000489.1:400503-434522 GCA_006410675.1 Oreotragus oreotragus
GGGCTCACCCCTCACCCCTGGGACCATCCTCACCCCAGGCTCACCCCTTACCACTGGGGACCATCCTCACCCCACCCCAGGCTCACTTCTTACCCCTGGGGACCATCCTCACCCCACCCCGGGCTCACCCCACCCCAGGCTCACTCCTCACCCCTGGGGACCATCCTCACCTCACCCCAGGCTCACCCCTCACCCCTGGGGACCATCCTCACCCCACCCAGGGCTCACCCCTCACCCCTGGGACCATCCTCACCCCACCTCGGGCTCACTGCTCACTCCTGGGGACCATCCTCACCCCACTTCACAGGAAAATGAGGCCCCATCTTGAGGAAACAGCCTTGAACTCCACCCCAGACCTGAAGACTGCAGGCGCTGTTCAACTGGCTGGCTGCTCCTCCCTGGCCCAACGCTGTCCAGAGGCCCTGGGCTCAGGTGTCTCCTGAGCCACCAGATCGGCCTCAGGGTCTGAGGAAGGCAGGAGAGCGAGGGCACTGCACCCTTCCTGGCCAGGCTGCCCGCTCGCCCCTCCTCCCTGCACCTCCAGGCGCGTCTCTCTGGGGGTCTGGGCCCCCCATTGGCTGTTTCTTCCTGGACCCACACCCTCCATCTTCCTGCAGGCCGGTCCCTCATGAAGGGGCAGCTGGAGGAGCCCAGCTCTGCCCCCAGCCCCCCGAGGGACCCCGCAGGCCTGGACTGTCGAGAGCCACCTGGGGCCGGCGTCCTCTGTGCGTGAACGGCGGGGACCGGCCAGCGTGGGCAGGGCCGGCGGCCGGCTCCTGTCCCCGGCCCATCACCATGCCTTGGCTGGTCCTGCCTGCTGGACGCTCACTCCTGAGTCACCGGCTGAGGTGATACAGGGGACGGGGCTTTGCCGTAAGGCCAGGCGGCCTCGGTCCTCGTGGGGCAGGCACCCTGGAAGTCTCTGTACGAGACCCCCTATTTCGACGTGCAGTTGAACTTTTCCACAAAACAAGTTTATAAAAATGGAGAAGCGGTGTGCAGCGGGGAAGGGTCTGCAGCGGGTGGGCGGCGAACTGGCCCCTCAGCCCCGGGTGCGGCTGCCTGGGTGCAGCTCTTTGGCGTGAGACGCCCTCCACTCGAGACTTGTCCTGCGCGAGGCCCACCCTGCCGCCTCCGCAGGCCCTCGCTGTCTCCTGTGGCTCCTCACGCACTGACCAGCGGTCTCTCAGACAGCGGCCTGCCGCGGAAGTGGCTGAGGGGCAGGCAGAGCCAAGGCCCTGACCCGGCCAGCGGGGGCGGAGGGCAGGGGACGCGCTCACAGCCCCAGCGGCCCTGCCACCCGCCTCCTCGGCTCGGTGAGGAGCGCAGGGCGCCAGGGAGCCCGCCTCCCGCCCCGCCCCACCGGCTGCGGCAGGGACCCCCACGCGGCTCCGGGGCCTCCCAGGAACCCTGCAGCCCCTGCAGCGCCGCCTCCGCCGCTCCAGGAAGCGCTCTGTGGCCCTGACCCGGCTGCTCGCCTGCCCGCGCCCCGGTGTCCGTCGCTCGGCACCTGCGGCTGAGCGGGGAGCGGGCTGCTGGCCAGAGAGCAGGGCTTGGCTGTGCCCGGGGTCGGGGACCGGCCCCCTGCTGTCCCCGCAGGCTCCTGCTCCCGCTCCAGGGGCGGAAGCCGGGGGACACAGCCAGGCCCAGGGGCACAGTCGAGCTCGAGAAGGCCACACTGCCTGCCCGCCCATGGCCTCTGGCTTGCACTGCCCCCTGGGCCCTCCCTGCCGGTGGGCCCATGAGGGATGGGTGCTGAGGGGCCCAGGGACGACCGCTCTGTTTCCAGAAAGGAGCCGGCTCACCCCCGTGGTCCTCTGGTCAGACGACCAGCGCACCAGACGCCCTCCAGGCTCTGGACTGCCGCTCCGTCTGTGACTGCCGCTCAGGCCAGAGGCCTGGTGGCCAAAGGGCACATGTCCAGGGCGCGTACTCCCACTCTGGCGCCCAGGGTGGGCAGACCTGCTGTCCGGCCCTCATGGTGCCCCTGCGCTCTCGCCACATGTTTCCCCAAGGCCCCCCAAGCCCCTCGCGCTCTCAGACAGACCCCCTCAGCCCTACTGTCCTCTGCAGCCCCTTCCACAGCCCTTCGCCCCGGGACCCCAGGGTGCCCTACAGAGGCCGAGCCAGGCATGGCCAGTCTTTTCCCAGCTGGGGGACTTGCCCCAGGGAGAGAAACTGCATAGCTGGGGCCCCTGAGGAGTTGTGAGGGACCCCTGAGGTGTTGTGGGGCTCTGCCGGCCAGGCCTGGCTGCCCCCATGGTCACCTTGGGTCCCCCTTGGGGAGTGGTGGGCCTGAGAGGTGCACCTGTCATTCTGGCCCACAGAATCAGACCCACGGGCCGGGTAGGGGGGCCTCAGGCTTCCCAGCGCCTGGTCCTGACACCCCATCCTGCCAACAGTAGCATTACTCAGGGAGCAGGGCCAGGGGCAGCTCCCCTCCTGCAACCCCACCGCAGACGCCACGGGCAGGCAGAGCCCAGGATGGGGACGCGTGAGCACCACCCTGTCTCCCTGGCCTGGCTGGGCTGAGGGCAGGGGTGCCTGGTGGCTCATGGGGCCTCTTCCAGGGTGGCTGCCAGGCTGCCTGCTCTGCCTCTCGCTCTGAACCCTGTGACCTGCCCCCCGCCCTCCACAGCGGTGAAGAGCTGGCACCGCTGGCCGCAGGTTCCTGCCTCCCCCCGGGCCTCCTTCCCCTTTCTCTGCCTGGGGTTTGTCTGCCTGGAAGGACCACTGCCCCACACCAGCCCTCCTCCTGGGGACACCGCCTCTCTGCGGCCTCCGGCCACCAGCGCCCGCCCGTGTCGGGCCTCCCTTCCCAGCAGGGCCGGCCATCTGGGCCCGCCCCTTCCCGGCAGCCCCTGCCCACTCTCTGCCCCTCTTCCTCTCCAGGCACCCACTCCCTGCGGGGGCCCCTGCAGCCTGGCAGCAGCCCCCAGGCCCTGTTCCCTGGTGGCAACCTCAGGCTGGGGAGTCTGGTGGGCAGAGAGCAGACATGCGCCTCATGCACGTCGTCTTCGCCTTGAAGTCAGCACGCAGGTTCAGAGCACCCTGGGGCTCTCTCTCCATGCGGGGGTCCTCCGGCCCCGCCCCCAAGGGCAGGCGGCCTCCAGCTCAGGCTGGTACGAGCCAGTCTGTCTAGGGGGAGCCCAACTTGATCAGCACCCCAGCGACACTGAGGCAGGAGGCCTTCTGGAGGGTGGGCAAGATGCCGACCGGTAGGGCGACGGCTGGACGGTTCACAGAGGAGATGGAAATGGCTTGAAAGAGGGCCCTCAGCATACAGGGCGCGGCAGCCCCGTCTCCCCTCAAGTGGGCCGGAGCCAAGCCTGACAGCCATCCGTGGCGGGAGGACACCCTCGGACACTCTCCTCTGACCTCTAACCCCCTGGAGGGGCACTGGGCTGCGTCCAGCTGGGCCTTTGGACCTTGTAACCCCACCTCTGGGAATCTCCTCCACAGATGGATGGTGGACCTAGGGAGAGGGTGCGGGAGAGGCTGATCTGTGGGCCTGCGGGGCAGCAACAGCCTGGACCCGGCTCAGACAGCTGTCCACGGGCCCGGGTGGCACGGAGTCCGTCCCTCCCCCTACGCAGAGCTGGGCAGTTGCAAAAAGCGAAGAGAAACGTCTTTGTACAGGAGTGTATGGTCATCTCCAGGATATACAGCTAAGTGAAACAAAAGGTACTGATGCTCATGTATTTATGTAGGAGCAGAAGGCTACATTTTTACAAATGGAAGAATGAGCTATAACGTTTGTTTAAAATTAAATTGCTACCTACAGGGACTAGGGAGAAGAGAGGTGAAGGGAGAGAGGGATAGAAACTGGACTTCGGCAAATATACTTTCGTTTGTAGATTTGGCTTTGGAACCAGGTAAATATTTATGCAATCACTAAATTAAATTACATTATATTTTAAAAGGGACTCTTGAACTTGAAAGTAAGGTGAAGACAATTTGCAAGATCAGTTGGTAGCATAACCCTACCAAATTCTTCCAAGCGGTTTTAAAATCCAGTATTTCGATTGTATATCCTTACAGCCTGACAACAAAGAGAATGGCCAAAACGTTCCATTGTGTGCAATCACCTTCCAAATATTTTAAAAACACTGTCTTGCCTGTGCGTCTGTGTAACTGTATGACTTTTGTAAAAGTGCATCTTGAATTATTCTCAGTAACCATGTTGTTAACAGTAGTATGAGGCCTTTGTTTGGAGATAAAGCCAGTGAATCATTGTGTCGGGCACTGTGGAGACGTCCACTGTAGGATAAATGTGTATCATCAATAAAACTTAGTAAACACGAAGCAGATCTGGGGCTTCCCTGGCAGCCGAGTGGCAGACAGTCTGCCCGGCGATGCAGGAGCCACGGGTTCGCTCCCTGGTCTGGGAGGATCCCAGGTGCCCTGGAACAGCCGAGCCTGTGTGCTGCAACCACTGAGCTGGTCCCAGAGCCGGGAGCCACAGCTAGAGAAAAGCCTGCGCGGCTATGAAGACCCAGGACCGCCAAAAACAATCAAGGAAACACAAATCTACTCGAAAAAGAGAGAAAGCCAGCAGACCCGCATCTGAGTGAGGAGTGTCAGTGTGCGCTGTGTCTTATCGTAAAGATAAAGCTTGTTTGCGCTAACTGCTGATAAGGCTTAGAAACCAACATGCCTAACAGCCAGACTGTGGTCTCCGGCTAGCTTTTCTCATGAAGAGGAAGGAGGCCTGCAGAGAGAAGTGGATGCTTCTAGGTCTGGGTTGGGGAACAGATGAGATGCACCCAGAATGCCTTTTCATACCGGAGAGCAGAGCAGATCAAGATGCTCGCCAACATCAAAGGGACTCGCGAACCCAAGCAAGCTCACTCCCAGTGGCCAAAGTCAGGACCGTCTAATGTCCATAAGGAGAATAATTTTCAACAGATTGAAACACAGTGTTTACACTCATGAATTTTCAACTGTACTTAAAAAAAAAACAAGTTACTTCATGAAGTGGTCCCGCCAAACCCCCCAAATCACACCTGAACCTGATCTAAGCTCTAGAGTTGGTCACCAGTGATAGGAGCTGCAGCGGGCACAGAACACAGCTGGTGACACCCCAGGGGTGCCCACAGTGAGCCCTGGGCTGGGGGCTGCTCTACACGGCCAGGCCCTGAAGACAGGTGTCAAGAGGGGAGGTGGAGGGAGCTGGGGGAGGCGGCTGGGAGTCTGGGGTTAGCAGAGGTAAAAGCTTCTAACTCTTGTTAACAAGGTTTTCCTGTGGAACACAGGGACTATTCTTGGTATTCTGTGATAAACCATAATGGAAAAGAAAGTGCAAAAGTCTGTCTATATACATAGATATGTGCACACATACTGGGAATGGCTGAGGGCAGGAGAAGGGGACAGTAGAGGGCAAGATGGTGGGATGGCATCACCCACTCAATGGACGCGAGTTTGAAACTCCAGGAGTTGGTGATGGACAGGGAAGCCTGGCGTGCTGCGGTCCAGGGGTTGCAAAGAGGCGGCCATGACTCGCGTACATATGTGTACATGTATGACTGAATCACTTTCTGTACACCAGAAATCAACGCACATTGTAAACCAACTGTGAGAAAAAAGAAGTGAAAGAGTTAGTCTTGCAGTCGTGTGTGAACCCTTCACGACTTCATGGACTGTTGCCCGCCAGGCCCCTCTGTCCGTAGGATTCTCCAGGCAAGAACACTGGAGTGGGTGGCCATGCCCTTCTCCAGGGGATCTTCCTGACCCAGAGATCAAACCTGGGTGTCCTGCATTGCAGGCAGATTCTTAACTGTCTAAGACATCAGGGAAGCCCCAACTACACTTCTGTTTTTTTTTTTTACAAGGGGAGGTGAGGAGATGGGGCACGCTTGGCAGTGCGCCCGTCAGGAGGGGAGGTGGACTCTGGGCCTGCCGAGCTGCTGGTGGCCAGGCAGTCAGGACGCCGAGTGGAGCGCCTTGTTCGCAATGCAGCTTACCCACTCGGTGCGAGGGCACAGACAAGAGCCAGGAAGGAGGGCAGGGCTTCTCGGAGCTCCACTCTGCCCCGTGGGACCGCAGGTGGGTCACACAACACAGGGCGATCTTCTCTACTGAGGAGCCCCCCAGGTATGGCCCTGGAGTGCAGGGGACTGAGGGGACAGGCTGAGACAGGAAGTAGAGTTGGGGCAGAAGCACCTCAACCCGGCCCCCCCAAGGAGGCCGCGACGGCGATGCCTGGGCTGGGAAGGCAGGGGCGCGAAGGGTGCGGCCCCGCTGGGCAGGGCTGACTGCACTCTCTGAGAAGCCAGGGGGCGAGGCCTCGCCACCACACACGGGGTTCAGGCCAAACCCTCAGACCCCGGTGCATCCAGATAAACAGTTGTGAGGGTACACGCAACAGCGGGGAGTGTGAGTGCTGGCTGCTCGCCTGATTCAGGGTGGCAATGACCTTGCAGTGTGCTTTAAAGCCCTTATCTTTCATTTATGCTGAAGTTTTGGTAGATGATCTGATATGATGCCTGCTTGTTTTAAAACCTCCCTGCTGGTGGAGCAAGGGCAGATAAAACTGTGTGAGTCATTTGATCACTGCTGAAGTTGGGGGTGGCAGGCACTTGGAGTTCATCATAGCCTTCTATTATGAAAATTATGTCTATTGGAGATTTTCTAAAATAAAAAGTTTTTAAAAAGATGGCCAGCACCCCACAAAAATCCACAGACAGACAGTATGGAAAGGACATTTGGGACTTTGACTCCAAAGTGGTGTAGGAGATGGGGTTCTCTCAGTGGTCCTGAAAAGACGAGAAATCCCTGAGTGTCAGAGGCTTGAGGGGCCGATGGCACAGGGCAACCCTGGGCCAACCTGTGCCCGGGAAAGGACTCCTGCCCAACGGAGAGTGGACGGGCCGTCTGAGCAGGGGGCGGGGGCAGGGCAGATGGCGGAGCTGCACTTGGCTGACTTTCGATGTGGTTGGTGCAGTACAGCCCCCACAACCTGTCTACATGTGTGTGCGTGCGTGTATGCACACAAACACAGGCACACACACACATGTACATACGCCAAACACAGAGGCGCAATCACAGGTACACATGCATGTATGCACACATAGGTATACATGCACGCACGCATACAGCAGTTCGGGGCCACTCATGGGCCCGATGCCTGCACCGGGTCGCCCTCAGGCTCCCACCTTCCCCACCCGCCTGTCCTGGGCCCCTCGCTGCAGGCCCCTCATTTGCTTCCTTCCCCCATCTGCTGAGCCCCCTCTGGCAGGCCCTGAGCCGAGCAGCTGGCCTCCTGCTAGAGGTCGGCGTGGTGGGGTCGCACTTCTAGGAAGTCAGCAACCAGGCAGATTGTCAGGCTGCAGGGCTGCGGAAAGCCTGTGGGTTGGGTGCTGCTCAGATTAGCGTCCAGGACAGCGTGGGGACTGGGAATCTGCTCCCCCAGGGGCCGCTGGCTGCCTGAGCAGCTGCTCGAGCAGGAGGGAGAGGACTTGGGGGGCCGGTCCCCAGGGAAGCCCTGCAGGCCAAGAGCACAGGCCCCTCGTCCTCCCTGGTCCTGCAAGGCACCCCCGTACCTCACCCTCTGAAGGCTGGCCGGGTCTGCTCCCTGCCTGCCCGCCCTCCCTGGGGCACAGCTGTCTGCAGGGCCCAGCTAGAGGATATACGGTGCCTCCAGCCCACCAGGCCCAAGTTCTCCAGGAAGACTTCCACACGCACAGGGTCTGCTTCCTCAGTCACTCCACCTCCACCACTGTGTGGGACCCCTGGGACCAGGGGACCCTCCCCGGTCAGTGCCCAGAAACATCCTCCCTGAGGGCCTCTGGCTGAGGCGCCACAAACCCCCACAAAACCCCAATACACCACCTTATTCCACCTCCCAGAAGCACTTGGCAGAGGGGAACCATCCCTAGTTCTTTATTTTAAAAGTGTTTTAATACAACATGGACCAGATCTAAATGTACACGAGGTCCTCATGCACAGGTAACAAGGAGGTCCTCGCACAGGTAAGGAGGGGGTCCTCACACAGGTAAGGAGGGGGTCCTCACACAGGTAAGGAGGGGGTCCTCACGCACAGGTAAGGAGGAGTTCCTCATGCACAGGTAAGGAGGAGGTCCTCACACAGGTAAGGAGGGGGTCCTCACACAGGTAAGGAGGGGGTCCTCACGCACAGGTAAGGAGGAGGTCCTCATACACAGGTAAGGAGGGGGTCCTCACGCACAGATAAGGAGGAGGTCCTCACACAGGTAAGGAGGGGGTCCTCACACAGGTAAGGAGGGGGTCCTCACGCACAGGTAAGGAGGAGGTCCTCATACACAGGTAAGGAGGGGGTCCTCACGCACAGATAAGGAGGAGGTCCTCACACAGGTAAGGAGGGGGTCCTCACACAGGTAAGGAGGGGGTCCTCACGCACAGGTAAGGAGGAGGTCCTCATACACAGGTAAGGAGGGGGTCCTCACGCACAGATAAGGAGGAGGTCCTCACACAGGTAAGGAGGGGGTCCTCACACAGGTAAGGAGGGGGTCCTCACGCACAGGTAAGGAGGAGGTCCTCATACACAGGTAAGGAGGGGGTCCTCACGCACAGATAAGGAGGAGGTCCTCACACAGGTAAGGAGGGGGTCCTCACACAGGTAAGGAGGGGGTCCTCACGCACAGGTAAGGAGGAGGTCCTCATACACAGGTAAGGAGGGGGTCCTCACGCACAGATAAGGAGGAGGTCCTCACACAGGTAAGGAGGGGGTCCTCACACAGGTAAGGAGGGGGTCCTCACGCACAGGTAAGGAGGAGGTCCTCATACACAGGTAAGGAGGGGGTCCTCACGCACAGATAAGGAGGAGGTCCTCACACAGGTAAGGAGGGGGTCCTCACACAGGTAAGGAGGGGGTCCTCACGCACAGGTAAGGAGGAGGTCCTCATACACAGGTAAGGAGGGGGTCCTCACGCACAGATAAGGAGGAGGTCCTCACACAGGTAAGGAGGGGGTCCTCACACAGGTAAGGAGGGGGTCCTCACGCACAGGTAAGGAGGAGGTCCTCATACACAGGTAAGGAGGGGGTCCTCACGCACAGATAAGGAGGAGGTCCTCACACAGGTAAGGAGGGGGTCCTCACACAGGTAAGGAGGGGGTCCTCACGCACAGGTAAGGAGCAGGTCCTCATGCACAGGTAAGGAGGGGGTCCTCACGCACAGATAAGGAGGAGGTCCTCACACAGGTAAGGAGGGGTTCCTCACGCACAGGTAAGGAGGAGGTCCTCAGATGACCTCAAGGCCCCCTGCACGCTGCCCAGACTCCGGACCATCTGGAGGTGGCACCTGGGGGCACTTGCTAGGCCATCTCCCCTTTGGCTCTGTGATGGCACACGTGCCTTGTTGTGCTCTTCCTATCCGGCCTTTCCTCTCACACCCCTGTTCCTCTCCATGCGGGTCCTAACTTGGTTCCCTGGGGCTTGGTCCTTGGTCCTTGGGCTGAGTTTCACTGGGGCCTTTTCTCACCTGATCACACACCCTTCGTAACAGATTCACCCAGTCCTATTGATTCAAGAATCACTCCATGCCCACGACCCTGCCACCAGCTCCAGCTCAGACCTCTGGACTACACATGGACTGCCCACCAGGCATCTTCTTTTGGATATATAACAGGCAATTTAAGTGCAACTTGACCAAAACTGACCACGTCGTCAAGCCCCTTCATCACCCCCGACTCTGTAATCTTCCTTCAGCGTTACCTGTCTCAGAAAATGAACCAAAACTGACCGCGTCGTCGAGCCCCTTCATCACCCCCAACACTGGAGAATGGCTCAGTCACCCCCAACAAGAGAATGGCTCCTCTTGTTGCCAAGGCCAGATATCCGAGTGTCATTTTTAAGGAACAAATTTCCCCTCTCTCTCACATCCAGTCAGTCATCCATAAGTTAAATATGCATATTGAAAGCCCAATAGCAACCACTGAAAAGATAAAACAAAGAGGTATAATAAATGAAACAACAGAGGAGATAAATGGAATATAAAACAAAGTATTCCAGTTAATCCAACAGTGAGAGGAAAAGGAGAAAAGAATAGATGAGATAAACAGAAAACAGCAAGATGGTAGATTTAACCCAACCATATCAACAATTACATTAACTATAACTGGTCTAAATACTTCACTTAAAAGACAAAGATTATCAAATTGGATTTAAAAAGCAAGAGGTGAAAATACACTGTGTAAATGATACACACTTTACAAACAGATTAAAAGTAAAAGGTGATAACTGAGTGAACGAATGGAAGATGGAAGATAAGACACTGATCGTAAGAATCATAACGGCTCCCCTGTTGCTCAGCTGGCAAAGAATCCTGCAGTGCGGGAGACCCGGGTTCAGTTCCTGGGTTGGGAAGATCCCCTGGAGAAGGGAAAGGCTACCCACTCCAGTGTTCTGGCCTGGAGAGTTCCGTGCAGTGTATAGTCCTGGGGTCGCAAAGAGTCACACATGACTGAGCGGCCTTCACTATCACTGTCACTGATCATAAGAAAGCTGGGTTGGGTACATTGATATCTGTGTGTGTTAGTCACTCAGTCATGTTCACCTCTTTGCGACCCATGGACTGCAGCCTGCCAGGCTCCTCTGCCCATGGAATTCTCCAGGCAAGAATACTGGAAACGAGTTGCCATTCCCTTCTCCAATATTGATCTCTAAGTAGATTTCAATATAGGGAATCTTACTGGAGATAAAAGGTGAAGCTTCATAATCATAAAAGGATCAACTCAGGAGAATAAATAGACAAATCCACAATTATAATAAGCTATTCCAACACTCCTTTCTGAGTAACTAAGAAAAAATTATTAAGAATATGATAGATTTGAACAGTGTGAATCAACTTGCTCACACAATGTCCGTAGAACTGTATACCCATACATGGCCTCCAAAATAGGCCATATGCTGGGCCATAAAGCAAGTCTCAGCACAGCGAAGAGGATTTGAATCACATATAATATGTTCTTCAAGTGCAACACAGCTAAAGGAGAAATAAGCAACGAAAACTAAGCTAAGATGCTCGCTCCTTGGAGGGAAATTGATGACCAGCCTAGACAGCACATTAAAAAGCAGAGACGTTACTTTGTCAGCAAAGGTCCGTCTAGTCAAGGCTATGGTTTTTCCAGTTGTCATGTATGGATGTGAGAGTTGGACTATAAAGAAAGCTGAGTGCAGAAGAATTGATGCTTTTGAACTGTGGTATTGGAGAAGACTCTTGAGAGTCCCTTGGACTGCAAGGAGATCCAACCAGTCCATCCTAAAGGAGATCAGTCCTGGGTGTTCATTGGAAGGACTGATGTTGAAGCTGAAACTCCAATACTTTGGCCATTTGATGCAAAGAGCTGACTCATTTGAAAAGACCCTGATGCTGGGAAAGATTGAGGGCAGGAGGAGAGGGGACGACAGAGGATGAGATGGTTGGATGGCATCACCGACTCAATGGACATGTGTTTGGGTGGACTCCCGGAGTTGGTGATGGACAGGGAGGCCTGGCGTGCTGTGATTCATGGGGTCGCAAAGAGTCTGACATGACTGAGCGACTAAACTGAACTGAACTGAACTGAAAGAATGCCCAAATATTTGGAAATTAAATAGCTATAATAAATTCAAGGGCTATATAACTAATCAAAGGGAAGTGAGAAAATATTTTGAACTAATTAATAATGAAAACATAACTTATCAGTATCTGTGAGATAAAGCTAATTCAGAGTTTAGAGAAAAAGTTGTAGCTTTAAGTGATTACACTGGGAAAGGAGAAAAGGCCAAAAATCATTAAGACTTCACTTCGGAAAGCAAACAACAGCAACAAACTAACCCAAGTAAGAAGAAAGGAAATAAGAAAAGCTAAACAATTAATATAATAGAAAATAACAATAGAGAAAGATCAATAACACAGAAGTTGGTTCTTTGAAAAGATCAATGAAGTTGATAAACCTCTGGCTAAAGTGATCAAGAAAAAAAGTCCGTAAATGACTAACGTCAAGCGTGAAGGTTTGCAGCCAATTAAGTCAACAGTGCTTTTTCCCCCATGGTTGGGGGGCGGGGGCGCTGTGTGCTGCCTGCAAACGACAGCCTTCTGGGTGGGGCACGCAGCCTGCGGCCTGTTCAGGTCACTCTAAGGGACCTGGGACATTCATGACTGGCATGCTGTCCCCAGGCTAGGCTCCAGACAGGTATACACGGTGCCTTTGGAAGCCCCAGGGCACAGTGGCCAGGATCCACACTGGCCAAGTCACAGTGTCCATCTGTGCCAAGGTGCGTCACGAGGAGTGTGTGATTGAAGCCCTCCAGAGGCCAAGTTCAAGTTTTTCCTGCCAGAAGCTCCACACCTCCAAGGAGTGGGCATTTGCTAAGTTTAACGTGGATGAATTTGAAGATATGGTGGCAGAAAAGCGGCTCGTCTCAGACGACTATGGGGTCAAATAATCCCTAATCGTGGCTCCTGGGACAGACGGCCCTGCAGTCATGAGAGCTTTGGCTTTGTCCCTTCCTTACTCGCGCCTGCCAGTCAATCAGCTTTCCTGTCCAAAAAGACAAGAATGAAGGAGGACCCGCCACTTAGATCTTACAGACATTAGAATAATAAAGGAAAGTTATTAGTAACTTTATGCAAAGACATTTGACAACTCAGATGAGAATCACAAATTTCTTGAATGTCACAACTTGCCAGAATTTGTACAAGAAATAAATAATTTGAATAGTTTATATCTATAACAGTGGAAACAGTGTCAGACTTTATTTTGGGGGGCTCCAAAATCACTGCAGATGGTGACTGCAGCCATGAAATTAGAAGACGCTTACTCCTTGGAAGAAAAGTCATGACCAACCTGGATAGTATATTGAAAAGCAGAGACATTACTTTGCCGACTAAGGTCCGCCTAGTCAAGGCTATGGTTTTTCCAGTGGTCATGTATGGATGTGAAAGTTGGACTGTGAAGAAAGCTGAGCGCCGAAGAATTGATGCCTTTGAACTGTGGTGTTGGAGAAGACTCTTGAGAGTCCCTTGGACTACAAGGAGATCCAACCAGTCCATTCTGAAGGAGATCAACCCTGGGATTTCTTTGAAAGGAATGATGCTAAACCTGAAACTCCAGTACTTTGGCCACCTCACGAGAAGAGTTGACTCACTGGAAAAGACTCTGATGCTAGGAGGGATTGGGGGCAGGAGGAGAAGGGGATGACCAAGGATGAGATGGCTGGATGGCATCATGGACTCGATGGACGTTGAGTCTGAGTGAATTCCGAGAGCTGGGGATGAACAGGGAGGCCTGGCATGATGCGATTCATGGGGTCGCAGAGAGTCGGACATGATTGAGCAACTGAACTGAACTGAAAGCTATTGAATTCATAGTTAAAAACCTTTCCACTAAGAAAGCTCCTGACCCAGATGGTGTCACTGGGGAATTCTATCAAACACTTACAAATGAAATACTGGCAATCTTAACCACTTCCTGAAAATAAATAAGGATGAATACTTCCCAACTCATTTTCAAAGACAAGTTTTACCCTCATACTAAAACTAGACAAAGGTCTATCTAGTCAAGGCTATGGTTTTTCCAGTGGTCATGTATGGATGTGAAAGTTGGACTATAAAGAAAGCTGAGCGCCGAAGAATCGATGCTTTTGAACTGTGGTGTTGGAGAAGACTCTTGAGAGTCCCTTGGACTGCAAGGAGATCCAACCAGTCCATTCTGAAGGAGATCAACCCTGGGATTTCTTTGGAAAGAATGATGCTAAAGCTGAAACTCCAGTACTTTGGCCACCTCATGTGAAGAGTTGACTCATTGGAAAAGACTCTGATGCTGGGAGNTCTTGAGAGTCCCTTGGACTGCAAGGAGATCCAACCAGTCCATTCTGAAGGAGATCAACCCTGGGATTTCTTTGGAAAGAATGATGCTAAAGCTGAAACTCCAGTACTTTGGGGACCTCATGTGAAGAGTTGACTCATTGGAAAAGCCTCTGATGCTGGGAGGGATTAGGGGCAGGAGAAGAAGGGGATGGCCGAGGATGAGATGGCTGGATGGCATCACTGACTCAATGGACGTGAGTCTGAGTGAACTCTGGGAGATGGTGATGAACAGGGAGGCCTGGCGTGCTGCGATTCATGGGGTCGCAAAGAGTCGGACACGACTGAGCGACTGAACTGAACTGAAGAAAAATCGTTATCTATATACATATCAAAATGATGTATATTTTTTATATTATGCATTATATCAAGTAGAGACTATTTCTTTAACTTTTACAACTTTATTCCACCCACTTACTATATACCAAGTGTTAACAGTTACTTATGCCACACAAATGACTTTTCCTCCCTTACTTTCCAATCTCCTTACATTTCTTTCTTTTTCTTTCTTTTTTTTTTTTTTTTNGACACAACTGATCGACAGAACTGAACTAGGTTGAAAGAAGTGAGGGAAGGAAAATATTGATCGATTTCATTTTCCTTTGTGAACTTATTTGTATTTGTTTTTGAGGTGATTTACTGTCAGTTGTAGCTGTGGCTGTCATGTCTATTTTCACATTTCAGAAAAGAAGTTAATATTATAATTACTGATATTATAAGAATGTCTGTCTCCTTAATGTATCATATCAAAAAGAAAGCCAAAGTGGAAAAAAATGAAACCAGTAAGGTGATATTTTCTCCAGTGCCAGAACTCAGTGCTCATTTGCTCAGTTGTGTCTGACTCTTTGCGACCCCAGGGACTGTAGACTACCAGGATCCTCTGTCCATGGAATTTTCCAGGCAGTAACACTGAAGCAAGTTGCCATTTCCTGCTTCAGGTGATCTTCCCAACCCAGGGATTGAACCCACGTCTGTTGTGCTTCCTGCACTGGCTGGCAGAGTCTTTACTACTGGGCCACTGGGAAGACATGTAACACCTAAAATGTTCAGTAATATTTGGGAGCAAATATGTATATGTTAAAAGTAAATCTATGTCTTGTGACCGATTTGTTATAGCAACATTATGGAGATTCTATCAATACATGGCAGTAACCAGTGCAGTCATATCCCTGAAGGACAGAGGATGACAGTGGTGTAGACATTCAACTTGCAAATCCTGAAGTCCAAACTAATAATTGATTTCAGATGAAGACCAAGGCTGAAGCTGAACTCCAGATTATCCTTATTTAAATGTCTTTTGCAAGATACTCAAATTTGGGAAACAATTGGCTGCACATTAAAAAGGTATCATTAGATGCCATGTATTTATATATAAAAATGGAAACTTCAAAGGGACACAAAGCCTTGAATGTGAAGATGATGCTGTGCCCATGCTCTGAGTGACAGGAAGAGGGAGAAAAGTGATCTTAGGAAGAAGTTCTAGGTAAAAGCAGGGAGTTGACATGTGAGGGAAAGGTCTTAGTTTCTATTGACTGGGCAGGGCCTGGAGACAGANAAGGAGATCCAACCAGTCCATTCTGAAGGAGATCAGCCCTGGGATTTCTTCGGAAGGAATGATGCTAAAGCTGAAACTCCAGTACTTTGGCCACGTCATGCGAAGAGTTGACTCATTGAAGAAGACTCTGATGCTGGGAGGGATTGGGGGCAGGAGGAGAAGGGGATGACCAAGGATGAGATGGCTGGATGGCATCACGGACTCGATGAACATGAGTCTGGGTGAACTCCGGGAGATGGTGATGGACAGGGAGGCCTGGCGTGCTGCGATTCATGGGGTTGCAAAGAGTCGGACACGACTGAGTGACTGGACTGAGCTGAGCTGAACTGAGCTGAAAAGCAGATGAAGACCGGGGCTTGCTCGGTGGCCCAGCGGCTAAGACTCTGTATCCAACGCAGGGGACCCGGGCTTGACTCCTGGTCAGGGAGCTCGGTCCCACATGCCCCAGCTAAAAGCCCATGTGCCGCCACTAAGACCCAGCGCAGCCGTACACAGATAAGCATGTAAAAAAACTAGACAGCGATACTATTACAAGAAAACTGTAGATCACATCATGCCTGAACATAGACACAAAAGTCTTTAATAAAACACTAGCTTGGGGCTTCGCTGGTGGGCCAGTGGTGAAGAATTCACCCGTCGGTGCAGCGGACTCGGGTTCAGTGCCTGCCTGGTGAGGCAGAGCCCAAGTGCTTTGGGGCAGCTGAGCCCACGAACCACGACTGGAGAAGCCTGAGTGCTGCAGCAAAGAGCCAGGAGAAGCAGCTGATCGCGCCCGCCAGTGCAGGAAGCAAGCAGTCCACCGCGAGCAAGCACCCCAGGGCTGCAAAGCGTGTTTACCATGCGGCTGTCAATCTGTGTAACTCACTATGCTAGTGAAGTAACAGAGAACGGATAATCCTCTCTGCTGCTGCTGCCGCCAAGTCGCTTCAGTCGTGTCCGACTCCGTGCGACCCCATAGACGGCCGCCCACCAGGCTCCCCCGTCCCTGGGACCCTCCAGGCAGGAACACTGGAGTGGGCTGCCATTTCCTTCTCCAGTGCGTGAAGGTGAAAAGTGAGAGTGAAGACGCTCATTCCTATCCGGCTCTTAGTGACCCCACGGACTGCAGCCCACCAGGCTCCCCCGTCCCTGGGATTCTCCAGGCAAGAGGACTGGCCTGGGGTGCCATTATAGTCCTCTCAACAGAAGCAAAAAAACTATTCTACAAAATTCAACACTCATTTATGATAGAAACTGTCAGTCAAGTAGGAATGGAAACCAGAATGCTCAAAACTACAAAACGATTTTGAGAGAAATGAAGATCTCAGAAACGAAGAGCTACACCACGCTCCCGGACTGGAGGGTCCTGGCTCTCCTTGTGGTGGCCTGGACAGCCAGACTGACTCAGCAGCGAGTGCTGCAGTGCGAGCTCTGCCTCCGAGGAACTGCAGCTCAGCCCGATCCCTCGGCCCTCAGCCCTCGCCGGCTGCCAGCAGGAGGCTCTGCCGTCTGCCTTGGAAGCATGCAGCAGCCTTCTGGCCAGGCCCTCCCTCCAGTCCTTCCTGAGACTTCAACCAGCGAACAGCAAACAGCGGTGCCTGTGAAACAGGCTCAAAACTCGAGAGCAAGCTCCTCCCGCAGCCTGAGGCCTCGCCTCCGCCCTGCGGCCTTGCTCTCGCCATGCGCCCCAGGCCACTCCCCGCAGGCACTGAGGGTGCCTCCCAGCCCTGCCCTGCAGCTGGCTACCCCAGGCGCGTCGAAGACCACCCACCCCCACTGCCACCCCCCGCGTCGTCTGTCACCTCACTGCCAGGCCTCTCTGGGTGACCTGTGTGCACATTGTCCTGCCTACCTGGAGGGCAGGGATGCCCAAGGCCTCATCCTCACGAGCTCACAGAGCAGCTTCAGAATGAACGGGCCAGGGAAGCAAGGTGGTGGACAGGGCTGTGCCGATGCCGGCGGGTCCCCTCCATGGGGCTAGGGCTGAGGGGTAAGCCCACAGGACTTACGCATGCGTCAGCGCCCCAGGGCCACTCCTGCCCAGGCCCCGGACCCTGCAGGGGACCCTCAGGGGGCCGCCCAAGCCAGTGCTGGGATCTCGCCCAGCAGCCTCACCTCCTGGGTGGTTTGTGAAGGACCAGGAGTCCCAGGCACCTGAGGCCGGGCCCTGGCCGCACCTTTGTGTAGGGCATGGGGGAGTTAGGACACCGTGCACAGGCGTGCTCCTGAAACCTCCACGGCCAGTGTCTGAGGGGCCCTGAGCAAGCCGGCGCCCATGCCATGCTCAGGACCGTGCTGTCTGGGCCCAGCAGCCTGCACTTGCTGGGAATCAGGGGAATGGCCTGAAGGGCACTGCATAGACCAGACCGGCCCCAGGCTGTGGCCAGAACCCACGGCCGCCCCTGGCTCCCCTGTGAGGAGAGGACCCTGGGAGGGGAGGGACAGGACCCGGGGCTGCAAAGCTGAGCACTCCGCGGACTGGCGGGCCCTGCCTGCCTACAAAGCTTGTCCTCAAAGCTAGAAAAGACTGCGTCTGATGGAGCAGCCGTGTCCAAGGCCAAGTGTTGGGGTCATAAAAGCCCAGAGGGTCCTTGGGGAACAAAGTGACTTCTCCCTTCATTTCAAAAGGCAGTAAAAGCTAGGATGAATCTGTTAAATATTAGGGAAGAAAAAGAAATTCAGTAGAACCAGATGAGGCAGACATAGGACACTGAGCTGGGCATGCTTGTGAATGGAGAGAGACAGACAGACAGACAGACAGACAGGGAAAAGGGCCTGGAGTGTCTGAGAGCCTCGGCCCTGGCCTGGCTGGCCCCGTCCTGCCTCCTGCCCAGGATGTCCTGCCTCGACACCTGCTTTCAGGGAGCTAGGGTCTTGATACTCACCCTAGAAGCTCTGCCTCCCCCAAGGCTGACCTGGACCGGGGAGGAAGGGAGGGTTGGGAGGGAGGAGGTCCAGGGTCGAGACTGGGGCAGACTCGGCTCCCACCGAGGAGGTGCTGCCCGCTGAGTCCGGAGCAGGAAGTGAAGACCACAAGGAAACTCAGGCAGGCATTCGGGGCAAAGTCTGCTGGGAAAGCCGGGAAAGGAGGCGCCTAGACCCGCCCACCTGAGTCAGCCAGGAGACGTGCCCAGGAGGGAGGCGGTCTTCACCCACCTGCATGCCCACAGAACGGGCACCCCGGTGGGCCCCAGCCCTGGACACAGCCCTGGGCTCCATGCGGGGCCCTCAGCTGGGCACGGGTCCTGTGGAGCCCAGAGTGGGGCCTGGCTCCCTGTCAGTCAGTGTGGCGGAGGGCGGGGGCAGCAGTGGGCCTGCCCGGGGCCCCAGGCCCTCCCAGAGCCTAGGGTCCTGCCTTCTGCAGCCCCACTCCGCCTGGGAACTCTGCGCTGGGCCTGGGGGCGGGAATCAGATGTGACATTAGACAGGTCGGAGGATGCTAATGCATCAGGACCTCCACCTGGGCAGGAGGGGATGGGTCCCTAGTGGGGACCTCAGGCAGCAGGTCCCTGTCCCTCGTCAGCAGGCCTGGAGCTGCCCCAGCAGCCGTGTCCAGACCGAGGACTCCAGGGCAAGCAAAAGGGGAAGAGTCTGGACACGGGGTGGGCCAGAGCCTGCCCACACTCTCAGCAAGGACACTGGAGTCCAGAGAACGTGCGCTGCTCTGTGATGGCTCGGCTAGGGGGTGGCTGCCCCGACCGGAACAGGCCTGCCCGGCATGGAGGCTGGCCCGGGGAAAGGCTCCTCAGCTCAGCAGGCCAGTGCCTCTTGAGACGGGATGGCACAACAGCTGGGGCAGGCCCAGGGGCTGACGGTGGGAGGGGCCCTGGTGCGAGGGGTACGGAGGCTGCCCCCGGTGTCGTCCTGCCTCTCCGTGCCCAGACACCGCTTCCTCTGGCTCAGGGGACAAGGCTGGTACCAGCTGCCCCAGGCAGGGCTGCCTTTCCATCCGTGGTGGCCGTGGTCCTGGCCTTGATCCGACCCCGCCGTGGGACCAAGGGGAACCAAGGGCAACCATGGGCCACCCCACCAGCTCCTGGGGAAAAGCTGGCAGCGTTCCGCCCTTCTTCTGGGGCTCTGGCGCCTTGCCCGGGGATGAAGGGCTGATGGTGGCGGGCGGTGGCAGCTTACTACTTTTCAGGCTCTTTGGAAGGGGGCTGATCCGCAGGGCCCATGCCTGAAGCCCCGGCTCTCTGTTTTCACTGAAGTCACCAGCCTCCCAGGACCAAGTGGGGAAGGGACTGCTGCTAAGTCGCTTAAGTGACAGAGCTGAGACACAGTGGCTGGCTCGAGGGCGCCCCCAGAGACCCCCGACGGCCCTCGGGGAGCAGGCAGCCGGGGCTGGCCCGAGGGCACAGCGTGCAGCACTGGCTGGCTCGCAGTGACACTGGTCATCCGGGCAGGGCCGTCGGGCAGGGGTGAGCTGGCCAACCGCAGCGGCCTCTGAGGCTGGGGGGACCTGCGGGTCTGGAGAGATTCCCTGCCCCCCAACCCCGGGCCTCTCCCCCGCTGACTCAGGATGAGTTTTTCTTTGAGCTGCGGCAGCTTTAAACAGCACACCTTGGGGAGGCTTGGAGAGAAGTTCCACCCCAGGGAAGCCCTCAGCCGAGGCTGGGACCAAGAGAAAACCCCGCAGGCCTGGGGCTTAACCACGGACGCTGACGTCTCCAACTCTGGGAGCTGGACGTCCGCGGTCGAGGCCCAGGCCAGTCTGGCTCTTGGTGAAGGCCCCATCCTGGCTTGCAGGCGGCCACTTCTGTGTGCTCACATGAAGCTCTGCTCCTTCTTCTGAGGATGCCTGAGGTTAACACCTGCCTGGGAGACCTACGTTTCAGCCCACGTGGGCCCCCGGGTGTATAGGTCAGATCTTCCCTTGTAAACATCCTGCACCCCAAACTTGTCTCAGCGTCAGCCTCTGCGGTCTGAAAAGAGGTGATACAGTGCGGTTTGGAACTGGGTCACCCACTGGCCCTGGGGGCAGGGAGACAGCGGCCCTGGCACAGGGGTGGTCTCGTTCTGTCCTGGTGCTGTTTGACTGGGTGGATTGGGGAGGGGCCGAGGGGACAGTGGGTTTGAGAGGCAGGATCAGGAGCAGCTGCAGGGGATGGGCCAGGAGGCTGGGGCCAGGGGTGAGGCTGCCACTGGCCACAAGGGGAGCAGCCCCAGAGCAGGGCTGGGCCCCAGAGGCAGGCTGCCTCCCTGCGAGTGTGCACGACAGACTCCCCATCTGCTGCTCCACCAGGCCCGCAGGCCCTCGCTCCGTGGCTGTGCTCAGGGAGGGGCGGAGAGGACCAGGCCGCAGGCACTCAGGCCTGCAGCAGACACTGCCCCCGCACCGTGGCTAGACACAGTGAGCTGCTGACCATGGACCCCTGCCAAGACCGCTCACGGTGCGCGGTGGGGCCACTTCCTGGTCTCCAAGCACGAAATTGGGACGGCCACGTGCAGACGTCCAACTACCTCTGGGGTCGGAGGGCAGGCAGGAAGGCCAAGGGTGAGACTGATGCCTCTGCCCCGCTCCCCAGACGACAAATCACAGATGGTACCTTGGAGAGGGTGGGGACGGGGACACCCTTGAGGCGCTGAAGCTGCGGGATGGTCCCCTCAGGGGCAGTGGTCCCACCCTATCTCCCCCTGACTCAGAACCAGGGTTTCCAGAGCACGCAGCCTGCTCCCAGGGAGCCGGGGGCTCGCGGTGCAGCCTCGAGGGTGCAAGTCAGGAACGGGTGGGAAGACCTCCCGCCAGGACCAGAGGCCCTGCAGCCCCTCCCAGGAAAGACGTCGTAACTCGGGACAAGGAGCCCAACAGGCCAGGCACCCCGACCACGGTGACAATGCAGTGTGGAGTCGGAGGACACGTGGGGAAGGAGACACGCTGGGCCAAGGTCAGGGCCCCCACTCCAAAGGGGTTAGGGGTTTGGGGGCCCGGGGTCGAGGCCTGCAGGTTCACCCCGCCGAGTCACGAGCAGAGGACTGCAGCCTGCAGCTCTGACACGGCCACTGGGCAGCGTCCACCCGAGTGCCACCGGCTGGGAGACAGGAGACTGACACCGGGTTGGGGGGGAAACCTGTGTGGATGGAAACCCTCCAGCTCCCGCCCAAGATCTGCCCTGTGCCTGCCTTCTCACCACCCGCCACCTCCTCCCCTCACCAGCCCCGCCCGGGCCCCGGATCATCCCGAGTATCAGCTGCTGGTGTGAGCCCCGCCTGCTCCTTCCGGCCACCTCAACCCGCTGGACGCTGCTCGATGCTCGTGTTTATTTATAAACTGGATCCTAAAAACGTTTCTAACAAATAGTTCAAACAAGGTGTGTCCCGACGCGCTCCGCCCGGTGCACGGCCTGTTTCCCGGGCAGTGGAGAGACCGCGTGGAGGAGTCCGGGAGGCTCAGCCACAAGGACCCTGGTGCCTGCCTGGGCTCCTCCCGCGGCTCCCGCTGGACCGTGGGGCTGCTGCTCCTGGGACGTGCGCAGGCCGGCCGCCGTGGGTCACCAGAGCCCGCACCCAGGGTCAGCCGCTCAGGCTTTCATCACTGCCATGAAGGAGGCCTGCGGGGGGAGGGCGTGAGGGCTGGGAGGCGCTGCCCTGGCTGGCGGGAGAAGACCAGCCTCCTCACCTGCCTCGGGGCTGCCACCACCCTGAGAATTTCCGCCTGGGGCTCCCGGGGGGGGGACGAGGGCCTCTCCTGTCCCAGGGCCCAGCCCAGCCTGCGGGGTGGCTGCTGGGAGGGTCTGGGAGGCAGCTAGGACCCCAGGGCACTGGGCGGGCCCTCCCCCTCGCCCTCGCCCTCGCCCTCCCCCTCCCCTCTGCGTCCAACACGTACCTCCTGGAGGGGCTGCCCCAGCATCTCCTGGCTGTGAATGGAGCGCCTGCAGGAGAGGACACCGCTGTCACCCCGGGCCTCGCCGCACCCCGGGGGCGGGGGGCAGTGAGCTCCAGGCCCCTCACCCCGGGCCTCCCCGCACCCGGGGGCAGGGGGCAGTGAGCTCCTGGCCCCTCACCCCGGGCCTCGCCGCACCCCGGGGGCGGGAGGCAGTGAGCTCCAGGCCCCTCACCCCAGGCCTCGCCGCACCCCGGGGGCGGGAGCCAGTGAGCTCCAGGCCCCTCACCCCGGGTCTCGCCACACTCCGGGGGCGGGGGGCAGTGAGCTCCAGGCCCCTCACCCTGGGCCTCCCCACACTCTGGGGCATGGGGCGCAGTGAGCTCCAGACCCTTCACCCCAAGTCTCACCGCACACCAGTGCATGGGGTAGGGGGCAGTGAGCTCCAGGCCCCTCACCCCTGGGCTTCCCATACCCCAGTGGGCGTGGGGGGCAGTGAGCTCCAGACCCCTCACCCGAGGCCTACCTGCACCCCGGAGGTGTGGGGTGAGGGGCAGTGAGCTCCAGGCCCCTCACCCCGGGCCTCTCTGCACACCAGTGCATGGGGTGGGGGGCAGTGAGCTTCAGGCCCCTCACCCCTGGGCCTCCTGTACCCCGGTGGGCGTGGGGGACGGTGAGGACTAGGCCCCTCATCCTGGGCCTCCCCACACCCCAGGGAGTGGAGGGCAGTGAGCTCCAGGCCCCTCACCCCTGGGCCTCCCCGCACACTGGGACATGGGGTGGGGGGGCCAGTCGGCTCTCCTCCCACAGGCCTCGTGCTCTTCAGGACAGGGGCGAGTCGGGGTGTGTGGGTCGCTGGGAAAGAACCAGGGGCGGGGGTGCTGGGGACACGCCCCACACCCACACACAGCCGCATGCACAGGTGCCCACCTGTCGATTCTGGTCTCCACGGTCACCGTGAAGGCGCCCTCTGTGTCTGGCAGGTAAGTGGAGGGCACGATGCGGTAGGCGCCGGCGGGCAGGTGGCAGAGCCGGCTCACCTCCTGGGCATAGCAGTGCGGCACACAGCTCAGCAGAGGCTCCTGCAGCAGCAGGGAGGCTGCGTCCTGGCCCCCGTCGCCTGCCGGGACCTGGGGGAGGCCGGGGCTCAGACGGCAGGCCCGCCTATGGGTGACCGGACCGGCTGTGGCCGCCAGAACCGCAAAGGCCTGTCCCCTTCCTGCAGCCTTGACCCGGCTTCCTTCCCGGCAGGGCCGCCCTGGCTGGGGGCAGCCGGCAGCCGGCCTCGCCCTCGTCACGTGCCAGGCTGCTCACGGGGCCCCATGCCCAGCGACCCGCAGAAGCTCTGCCGTGCTGGCTGCCCAGCGGGCACCTCACTGTCCGTGCCCTGGCCCTTCTCTCGGGGCCCCCGGGGGCCTGCCCTGGGTGCCCGGGGGGCACACAGCCACAGTGTGGCGCCCACGGCTGTCGGGACCCTGAGAGCACGGCAGCCTCTTGAGAAGAGCCGCCAAGGCCCCTCGACAGGCCGGCTCTGGGCCACCTTCCGGCCCACACCCTCCTCGGGGCACCGGCCCCGCCCAGCCCCATAGCCAAGCGGGGGCCCCCAGAAGGGGCGGGGAGTCTGCGACCTCTGGCACTTCACCTCCCCCCAGGACTCCAGATGCAGGTCTGCAGAGGGCGTCCTGCCTGTATTTCAGGGCAGAGTGAGGCGGCGAAGGCACTCTGGGTGGCGCTGTGACTCCCTGGCCCCCTCGCGGCCGCCTGCCACCCGACCCTGGGTGGCCCCAGGACCCAGGGCCAGTCTGCCCTCTGTGCGGCCCCGGCTCCCGGCCACGCGGGGATGGGGAAATGGCACTCTCTCCCGAGAGCCTCCCTCCTCTCCGGCTGGGGACTCGGCCGCCTTGAGCTCCTGGGCTCTGAGCGCCTCGGGGCTGCGCTCTACGCTTCCTTTCTGACCCGGAAGCGCTCTTGGGCAGGTAGAGCATCCGTCTGTCCTGTCTGGGGCGGTGTGGGCCGCCCCTGCCTCCCTACTTGTCCCCACGAGCCCAGGCCCCTGCTGGTCCAGGCACTATTTGGGTGGGGACCAGGGATTCACGTGGCCTTCAGGAGGCTCCAGCTCAACCCTGTGCCCAGCGCGCCCTGTGGGGGCTTCTGGCTGGAGGCACAGTTCTGGGGGCAGCTCAGGACTCAGGGGGGCTTCCCTGGTGGCTCAGCTGCTAAAGAATCCGCCTGCAATGCGGGAGATCTAGGTTCGATCCCAGGGCTGGAAACACCCCCTGGAGAAGGGAAAGGCTACCCCCTCCAGTTTTCTGACCATGAGAATCCAGGTGGCAGAGTCGGACACGACAGAGCCCCTTTCACACCGCACACAGGACCCAGGGTCCAACGGCTCTGAGCTCAGGTATGGACAGGCCTGCCTGGCTGCCGGCGCCCCCGCGCCCCCGGCCCCGCGCGCCGCGCCCGCCGCCTGCCTGGAAGACGTGGAAGCCGATGGGGAGGCACTGGTGGTCGCGGCAGTGCTGGCGCAGGGAGATGCGCACGCAGCGCGGGCCCGCGCCCTCCGGCACCAACAGCGGGAAGCGGGGGTTGCTGGCGTAGGAGGCGAAGTTGCGGCTGCCCCCCGCGGTCCGCCCGGCTCTCCAGGAGCCCCGCAGCCGCACAGTCTCCCACTCGCCCGCCGGCGGCGCCTCCCGGCGGCCGGGGCTCGGGGTGGCCGGCTGGACGGCGCTGCGGGGACGAGCAGGAGGCGCTGGTGAGCGAGGCGCCAGCCCGGGACTGCCCCGCCCCGCCCCGCCTCCGCCCGCCCCTCACCTGAGGGCGACTCTCCCCGTGGAGAAGACGCGGAGCAGGAACCGCCCCGGCGCGTCCTTCAGGAAGGTGCTGGGCACGGCCAGGTAGAAGCCCGGGCCGAGCTCACAGTGCAGGTGCACCTCGCGGTCGTAGGCGTGGCACGCGGTGCCCGCCACGGGGGGCGCTGACAGGGCCCTGGGCAGGTTCACCCGCCGCTTCTCCACCTGCAGGAAGGCCCCGGGGCGCCCGTCAGAGCTGGAGCCCCCCTGGGAGTACCCAGGACTTCGCGTCCCTCCCTGGGCCTGCCAGGCCTGCCAGCAACGCGGTGACCCACGAACCGGGACCTCCCATCCGCACTGGAGGGAGGGGACTGAGGGAGCGGACAGGACCTCCCAGGGGCACGTGGGCAGCGGCAGAGCCGGGCGCTGGCCGGGACCACCCCTGGAGCCCTCCCAGCAGCTCTGCTCACAGGAGGGGCCCCAGCCAGGCTGCTTCCCTGCTATTTGCCTTTGGCCAGAAGACACAGCCAGGCCGGGGGAGGGAGGCACGTCCTGTGGACTCAGAGCTGATGGGGTGGGGGTGGAAAGGGGACTCGGGGGGCTCCGGGGGCTCCGGCCTCCACGTCCCACGGGGCCGGGCGCCAGGCGGGGCTACCTTCCAGAGGTGCAGGCCCACGGCCTGGTAGTCTCTGCCCGGGTGGCCAGCTGCGCGCACCCGGGGTCTCTGCAGGACGCCCAGGTACACCTCGCTGGGCTCGCAGACCCGCAGCCAGAACTTGGGGTTGCTGGGGAAGCCGCTGTTGTTCCGGCAGCCTCCTGCCGACTGGCCCTTGACCCAGGCCCCGGGCAGCTCCTGAGTGTGGCACAGCACCTTTCCTGGGCGGGGATGCACTGCTCAGACGCGGGGACGGGGTCCCCCTCACGGCCCCAGCCCCACCTTGGCGTCAGGACCCCTGCACCCTGAGGACATCCCACCCGGCCACCTGTCCCCTCCAGGGCAGCGGGGATGGGACCATTGCTCCGCCTTCAACAGAAGCCGGGGGGCAAGAGTGGAGCTGGGTGGCCCGCCCCACTTCAGAGGGCGGGTGGTCTGTCAGGGCCTCCCTCACCTGAGTGCAGGCTCTGCAGGTGGCCAGCCTCTGTGCTAGGGAAGCCGATGGTGACCTCGTCAAACTCCCGCAGAAACTCGTCCTCCTCCACCCAGAACTCCCCGTCCTGCAGCTGTGACAGCAGCTCTGCCTGGGCCGCTGGCTCCACCCGGCTCCACCCTTCGCCGCTGCAAGGAACGGCACCCTCCGTCTGCGGGTGCCCTCAGGACAGGCCCCGCCCCACAGCGTCACTGGGGTCCTGGGGTCCAGCACAAAGCCGGCCTCCCAAGGCCGTCTGGGGCCCTGCACGGAGCAGGCTGCCAACGAGCAGGTGCCAAGGGGGCCTTGCCGGAGATCAAGCAGGCACTGTCCTGACCACGGTCCAAGCTGCAGGCACTGGGCACGCACTGTCAAGACGGCTCTGGGCCACAGCAGCCCCGCCCCCACCCCACGGCCCACCGCGGGCAGAGGGAGGCCCAGAGCACCCGCTCGCACTCACCCCTCCCTCCAGGGCCCCTGCCAGCACCGCCGGCCCCAGGGGTTCTGAATGCGTAGCAGCAGGACGCTCCGGCCGGCCTGATCCTGGAGCTCTCGCAGATCCGACACGATGAAAGCATGAAACTCGCCCAGCTCCCGAGTCCCTGGGGGAGGAACAGCCGCAAAGTCCACACACTGAGCAGACACACAGCCCACCCAGCTGCACTGCATGGGCGCTGTATCCTGACCACGGCAGGCAAGTCAACTGGGGCGTGACCTGATCCAGCGTGGGGCCACTGGGAGCGCCTGGCCTTGGATTTGGCTCAGCTGCCACCAGGCCTGCTAACCATTGCCTTCTCTGGGCCTTGGTCCTCGCCCAGATGACACTTTGGACAAAAGTCCCGTTACAAAAATAATCTTAGATATGAAAGCAATCGTGCACAAAGATGCTCACTGCGATGCCATCTCTAACAGCGCGAGACCGGAAAGGCCATAAATATCGGACACTAAGGGATGGATTCAGAAAAACACGGCAGATACAGGGATTAAGCAGGATCCTGACAAAGTCCATGCGGCACACAGGGTGATATGCAACACAGGACACGTGCGTCGCACGAAGGAACAGCTGAGAAAGGCCACCAGGTCAGGGTGGCCCAGCTTGGGTGACTTTTTCTTTCAACAGACTTGCTTCGTGAGCTCACGCATCACTAACGTGGAAACCTAAGCGCCGGTTTTGCCCGGTCACCAGCCGTGCCAGAGACGGTGCCGCCACTCTGCGTGCTGGGGACCCCAGTGCAGACGCCCTCTCGCCCTGGAGGCCAGTGCCAGTCAAGGGAAGGCGGGACACTGCCCTCCGGAGAAGGCTGGTCAGGAGGGAAGGGCACACCTGGGACCCCAGCTCTGAGGACAGAAGTCCTCTCTCGCCTCAGCCCCAACAGGACCCGAGTACGAAGCTCCGGCAGGAGCCAGCAAGGGCTCAGGTGAGCAGGCCCGCGAGGCCGCCACCCACTCCACACTACCTGTCCTGGGGCCCAGCACCGAGCAGCTCAGCAGACAGCGGTCCTTCAAGCTGAGCAGCTGCCGGCAAGTCCTGCATTCCGCGCCACGGGGCCTGTCCTGCTGGCCACCGGATCCAGCCATGTCCTTCAGGTTCCACCTTTCAGCCAGGCCACCAGTGAGGTCCACCAGGGCGTCTGCCACCTGCCCCGCCCACAGCTGTTCATAGGAGCCGTGGACCCTGGGGAGACGGCCAGGCAGCATGAGGCCCGGCACTGGGCCCCCAGCCCTCCTGCCCCCCTGGCCTGCCTCTGCCCCACCTGGATCACCTCTCTTTCCACCCTGCCCTGTCCCCACCACGTCCAGGCACAAGCTTGCCTCCAGGGCACCAGGCCCACGCAGGCACCAGCAGGAGTGGGCACAGTGGCCGTGGGCACCCACCCCTCCACCTCTCATGATCAAGGCCCTGGGCCTGATGGGAGGCTGGCAGAGGGGCTCACTCCTGCCGCGAAGGCCCAGCTTCCGACCCAGCCTCCTTCAGCACGACCACCAGCGCGTCCAGGGAGGGCATCCATGGTCTCAGGACCACGACAGACAAGCCTGACGCCTCGGATGCCTCACTCCTCCCCAGCGACCTGCAGCGAGGCCGCTCGTCCCCAGAGAACCAGGTGGACAGAGAGACTTGTCTCGCTTGGGTTGGAGGAAAGAGAGGACAACATACACCCTCTCTCTAGAGGCGACGCCCCCGTGCCTGACCGTGGCGTGGGGGCAGGGCCAGGGTGCAGCAGCCCACGGGCCAAGCCTCAGAGCGGCGGTCTCTGGACGGGCCAGCCCACCCTGGAGGCCCTCAGCGCCCACAAGGGCGCTGCGGCCCGGGACCCCACCCNATCCCGGCTGGAGCCTGGGCACTCAGCTGCCCCGGCGCCCGGCCTGTGCTCGCGGCTGGGGCTGCGATTCCGGCCGGGGTGGGACAGGAGGGGTCTGCACCCAGACGGCCCCACCCAGAGCGCCCCGGCCCTGCCCTTGTCAGCTGGGCGTGACCGTGGCTCTGGCGCCCCATTTGTAAGAGGGGGTCCAGGCCGGCAAGCCCGTGAGAACGAAAGCTGGCAACTGGGGTGCGCTTGGCCCGGCACCAGGGACCTGGGGGCCGCGGGGAAAGGGGTCAACACTGCTGC
This sequence comes from Oreotragus oreotragus, assembly GCA_006410675.1. Lineage (NCBI taxonomy): Eukaryota > Metazoa > Chordata > Mammalia > Artiodactyla > Bovidae > Oreotragus > Oreotragus oreotragus. Next base: position 429,209 of record SJYX01000489.1, read on the forward strand.
TTTCACTGGCCACACTCAGCCAGGCCGCGAGCGCTCCTGGGGAAGGAGTCTGCGTGGCCTGCTGTTCCTTGGGGTCCACCTACATCTGAGACAGTTCTAACCACCTTTGCCAATTGATATTCAAAATCTGTAAGAAAAGAGAACAGCCACCCCAACTAGCCAGGAAACTTACTCCAAACCAGCACAGGGTCCCTCAACTGGCCCTCTCCTACTCTGGGCTGGCACGTTTGTCTTTTTCTTCTGTACGCCTGCCTGGGGCTTCCCTGGTGGTCGGGGGCTAAGCCTTCGTGCTCCCAACGCGGGGGGCTTGGATTTAATTCCTGGTCAAGGAACTAGATCTTACGTGCTGCAACTAAAACCCAGTGCCGTCAGATTAAAACACACATATACACGTGCGTGCATGCGTGTGCGCACATGTGTCACACACACACGGCTGGCCTGGGGCTCAGGAGATGGTGCAGCAGGCGCAGCAGAAAGCGCCCTGCCAGCCCCTGCGTGAGAGGGGGCCGCTGGGCCTGACAGCGGAGCCCCTCCCCACCCCGCTTCCTTCCTACACGGTCAGACAGGAAGAGAGAGGAGGAGAGGGGGCCGCGGGCGGCAGGCAGACACCTGGTCTAGGAGGTGGCGGCTCTTCTGCAGGGCGGCGCAGGCACACAGGAACCAACAGTCCCCCAGCAGCCCTTGCTTCACCTGCCCTTCCTGCGGGCTACCTGCAAACAGCCGGGGCGTGGCGCAGATTTCCTGAAATAAAGAAAATCGTCCAGAGTGACATCGTGCTCGGGGGCTGGCCCCGTGTGACAGGGTCGGGGAGAAGCTCTTCCGGCCATCCACGCTGCCCAAGAGGGCATGGGAAATGGCTGGCCTCTTGCAGCCGGTACCCGTCAGCCCCTCCAGGCTGCACATCAGCCTGTCCAGGTTGGATTCTGGGCTCCCTGTCTCCACCCACCTTCCTCGATTGGCACTCCTCCCAACTCTGGACAAATCCCACCACCCTCTTCGTGCAACAGTGAAATGTTGGTCTAGAAAACGGTTTCCCTTTAAATTCACAAAGGCAGGTCTCAAGGGGGTCTTCCGTACTGCTTCTCTACAAGGCTCAGCTCTCCACGCCTCAGACAAGTCGACCTTCCCCCTGCTCTCCTCACAGCACCCAGGCCCCTCTGAGCGGCGGCCGCGCCCAGGGCCCCACCAGAAGCCCCCTGACCTGACCCCTGCTGCTCTCAGTGTCTGAGTCCATACACGCCCCCCACCTCCCCCAGCCCTGCGGGCGGGATCCCACCAGCACAGGCCTGGGAGAGGAGGCCCGCCGCCTCTGACACACTGTCCCTGGGCACTGCTTCCATCTCCTCCGAGAGCTGCTCCCCCCACTTCCTCCCTCCTGTTTCTTACAACACCCTTGCTTCCGAGCAGGCCCACAGCCCCAAAACCGCTGTGCATGAGTATCACCTCCGTGGCGTCACCTCCCACAGGCATCCTCTGTGCTCCCCTTTCCTGGCACAGCGGCATCAGGACTGCAGGCCCCCCGTGCCCAACAGCCCCCTTCCCGGAGCCCACGACTCCACTCTGCTCTCGCTGTCCTCTCCCCTCACTGCCTGCTGCTTCTCAAGTCTGCTTGTCAAGGCACCTGCGGCTCCTTAAGGCTTGGTTCCAAGCTGTCTCTTCGTCTCTGCCCCTACTTTCTCCGAGATGCCCTCCCAGACTCCAGACAGTAAGCCATCTGTTCCGTCCCTGTTCCCAGGAGCATCATCTAACCCTGCTCCTCCTGAGCTCCTGGCTTTCACACCCACTTGCCTACCGTCAGCTCCGCTTGAACCTGTGAGAGCAAAACCCAAGCCTACACGTCCAGCCCACCTCCCATTTCTGCAGCACATCAGCCGGGACCCCCACTCCCAGGTGCTCAGGCTAGAAATCTCGAAGTTCTTGATCCCCCTCCATCCTCACTCTCTACTTCCAGTTGGTCACGAAGACCTATGACTCCTGGCTTGGACATCTCCCTTAAATCCTCCCATGCCAGAGCCCCGGCCTGAGGCTGCAGCACTGATCTGAGCCCCTGCCTCTTTCTGCAGGACCACTCCAACAGCCACCTGCACTCTTGCCCTCTGCACACCCGGCCGAAGAGGGAGCTTCTTAAAACATAAACCCAACCGAATCACTCCTCTGCTAAAAACACCCTAATGGCCTCCCACTGCACCTAGAGTCCACTGGCCCAGCTGATCGGGCTCATTGCCCCTTGGCACCTCCATGGCAAACAGGCCCTCGGTGCTGTCCAAGGAAAGCCAGCTCTAGCTCTCTTCCAGGGCGTGTGCATGCCGGTCTCCACAAGGTTGCTCTGGGGACAGCCTTATTCAGCGGGTACTCCGTTTCTAAAGCTGTCAGCATAGCACACTGGGCCGGAGCATGCCTCTCAACTGCCACCTTGAGATGTTTACACCTGAGGGCATGAGGTTCACCACACGAGCGTGCAGAACAAAACAGCAGTGGCTTTGCAGGCTCAGTCTGGCCCTTCCAGGGGAGCAGGAGAAACACAAGACCGCTTGTGGTCAGAAGAGCCCTGGAGACTAAAAGCCCTTCACAGCGGATCCAAGTGGGGCTGAGTCTGCCGTGCGCCGAAGCGCCCGGCTCGCGGGGCCGCGAATCCCCTGCAGAAGGGGGCGCTCTCAGGTGGGGGCTGTGAGCTCGGTCCAGCACACTCGGAGCTGGCTGGGGGGTGGGCCGGGGAGCCCTCTCCTGAGGACAGCGGGAAGCGGGCCTGGAAACGCGGCGCGAGACCCCTGAGAGCCCCGCGCGACCCCCCTCCGCCCCCGCCCGCCCCACCTGGGGCCGCCTCCAAGTGATCTCCTCCCGGAACTGGGCCAGCGGCGTGGAGAAGCTGGAGAAGAGCGAGGAGTCCGAGGCCGGGAAGGCGGCGTCGCGGAAGAGCTCCTTGGCCGGCGCCCGCATCTTGGACACCCCGGGCGCCCATCTGCAGCCCGTGACCCGGTGCCGAACGCAGCCGAGCGGGCGCGCGGCCCCGGAGGGAAGGGCGAACCGGCCGCGCGCGGTCCCACTTGCCCGCGCCCCCTCGCCCGGCCCGGCTCGGCCCCCCGGCCCCCCCGGCCNCAGCCACCCTGACGCTGCTTCGCTGCGGCTGGACCCTTCACAGAGGGCCGCGCGGGGCCAGGTGGGGAGGGCCCAATCCTCAGACAGCTCTCTGCTACCACCTGGAGCTCAGATTTCGCGTCCTCAGGCCCTCTTTGCCCAGCCCCCGCGTACGCAGGGTGGTCAGATCAGATCCCCACAGGCCCTCCTGCTGATGAGACACTGAGCCTGACCCAAGAACGCCTGCTGACCTTGCTCCGGAGCCTCCAGTGTGAGGCAGTGACAGCTGCGGCTCCTCCCTCTGAGGCCCCCATGGGGCCTGCATGAGGAGCAGCTGCTAGTGGTGGCATGACCTGGGCTACCTCGAACCCGCCAGGCCCCAGCCCCTTGGTTTGGGGGCCTAGGATCCTCATCTCTTCTGAGGTTCTGGTACCTCAGCATCATCTGACATCTACCCCCTGCAAAGCTTACTTCATGACAATTTACCCTGAAGCACTGACTCTAACAGATGTTTTATGGCAGGCTGGATGCTGCGCCGTAGCTGGAGGGAGTCAGGAATGGCCCAGGAGCTGCCTCATGTGGGTGTCCTAAAGGATCAGGGGACAGATTTTGCTACCCTGGGGTGCTGGGCAACTGGTCTGCTCCAGGTAACACAGGGTGGTTGGCAGATGAGCTGGGACCAGCCCGAGAACTGGACTCCGAGTGGGGCCTCTGCTGGGCCTCTTAACCCGGCTTGCAAGCTCTGGAGAGCAGACAGCTTCCCGTGGGCACGTCGGTGTCCAGGGCTGGGCTTATGCCCAGAAGCGGCAGGAGACAGTTGGTTTGGGGAAGGGAGCAGCCCACGACCGCAGGGACGAGTTTGTGACCAGCACTGAGGTGGCTGAAGGCAGCTAGCTCTCCTGTCGGCCAGCCTGGCACAGCTCTTCCTGGGCCACACTTACCTGTGAGCCCTTCAGAGTCCCATTCCCCACCCCCTGGGTGTGAAGATGGTCCACTGGCCAATTAGCAGTACTCTCCTCTCCCTCCTGGGCCCACCCCACCCACCCCTACACCCCTGCTCCCCTGCCTTGTGCAGAGTAGAGCCTCTGGCTGGTGGGTAGAAGGAGGAGTTGGAAGCAGCCTGGACTGGGGAGACGACCAGTTCTCAACCCGTCTCCAGGCCCTGAGATGGGCAGTTACTTAGTCTGACCTCGGTCCTCAGTGAGGTGGGAACACCAGCTCCACGTTACCGCAGTGTTTGACGGGCACGGATGAGATAGCGGGAGGCCCCGTGGAGCTGAAAGAACTGACCTTGGGCCCCTCAGGTGAGGAAGCTTTGCTGGACTCGCCGCAGAACAACAGCGTTTGGGAAAAACACCTCGAGGCGGGCAGTTCAGCGTGCTCTCCGTGTCCCTGGTGCATCTGAGTTGCAGGGCCCTTTCAGGCACATGTCCCACCAGAGGCAGCCAGGGGACCTGCCCGTGTCTGGGCCTGCGGGCGGCGGGGTTCCTGTCCCTCTGGGCAGGGCCTTCCGTCTGGGACTCTCCTGAGGGCACAGGACAGGTGAGAGTTCCCCCACCTGAGCAAGGCCTGGGCCCATGGGGCCAGCCTCCGCCGCGTCTACAGCAGCAGGGCCAGAGGCCACCTAAGCGGGGTCACCGGAGGCGTGCCCCGCTGGGCGGCTGTCCAGGTTGCGCTCTGGGCCCGTCTGCAACCACAAACCCCGTGGTGCAAGGGCTGGGCCGGGCTGAGGCTTGTGAGAAACCGCCCCGGGCCGGGCTATGGTGCCGGTTGGCGGGCGTCACGGCCCCAGGCTGTGGGGAGCAGTCGTGAGCGCCGGGGACGTGGACTGCTCCCCTGTGGGGCGGTGGTAGCGGTGGGGGGGAGGGGTTCTGGGAGCTTGGGTCTCTCCCCTGCCCACCTGGAGGGTTCAACTGAGCAGCCGTCCCAGGAGGGCCAGAACAAAGGTGCCTGTCAGTCCTGTGGCCCCGTCAGTTCACAGAAGTGAGGAGGGGTCCGCCCCGGAGCCCCGAGGGTCAGGCTCGTTTCACAGCGAAGAGACGTGGGATCTGTGTGGTCCTCACGCACCTCAGCGGTAGGTGTCACTGTCCCGTCTTACGACAAGGAAGCTGGACTTAAACGGGAGGAGGCGGCAGCCCAGGACCCCACAGCTATCAATGGACAGAGCCAGCGTTCCAAGGCCAGGCAGGCCCAGGTCACTCTGCTCACGAGAGGAATGGATGCTTGCAGGGCGGTGTTT
>SJYX01000489.1:440659-451258 GCA_006410675.1 Oreotragus oreotragus
ACCCCAGCAGGCCCCGTGCGCATGGCCAGCCCGCTGGCTCCACTCTGCCGCCTGACTGCTCCCTTCTCTGCCCCCAGAATTCTGTCCCGCTCGCTCCACTCTGCCGCCTGACTGCTCCCTTCTCTGCCCCCAGAATTCTGTCCCGCTGGCTCCACTCTCCCACCTGACTGCTCCCTTCTCTGCCCCCAGAATTCTGTCTCCCAGCACCGTGCCCCCAGCCCCTAAGGTGGTCATTACTGCCGCTGGCAGAAACCCCCCACCTCCATGCGCCTGGTGGGAGTGGCCGTGTGGGACCAGTGTGAATGCTGTGGACAGACGTGGCACGTGGCCCCAGTGTGTACGATTGCTGGCCTGAGGCCCCCCACACCCCCTTATCTCTGCCAAGGTGCTACTCTTCATCAGCCAGGGGCCCTGAGGAACCAGTGACGGGAAGCCCACCCCACCCCTCAACCTGGCCTGGACAGCCACAGTGAGAAATAAACCTTTGCTGTTTAAAACGCCGGTGTCTTAATTAAGAGTGTTTTCACGTGTTGCCGAGGCTCAGACATCAGCCCCAGAAGAGATGAGCAGCTCTGTCAGGTCACAGGACACAGGCCTGTGGTGGGGTGGGGGGGCGCTGGCAGGGGCCCACCACTGGAGGCCGTGGTATGCAGCCGCAAAACATCTGGTAAGACTCAACCGTGATGACTCATGGGGCAAATGACGTCCAAAATAACTCGCAGGTCCGGTCGAAGGGGTTGGGAAACCTTGGCAGCACACGTTGGTCACAGGCTGTGTTTGGCAAGATAACCACGTGGAAGAAGATGGGCTGAGAAAAAACATTCCTGGGTTTGCAAAGCTGGGAGGAAAAGGAAAGGAGAAAGGCAGGAATGTCCCGGAGGGGAGGTCAGAGCCAGGACGGACTGTGGCGAGGATGCTGCCGAGGTTGTGGGGGTCACCCCAGGGAGGCCATGGACTTGCCTCTGAACCTCCCAGCATCAGGTGGGGCCCTGGGGGGCAAAACACGGCCCCCGTCTGCCGAGCTGGGACCAGGACCTCGGGGGACCACAGTGCTGTTGAAGGCTGAACTGCCAAAGAAACCAAGAGCCTAGGGGTACAGAGACCAGCCGTGGCAGGGAGGAGGCTAAGGAAGCAGGTCAGCCCCACGGAGGGCTTGGCCAGAAGACGGGAGGACGGGCCCTTCCCAGGGCACAGCTGGGGGCTTCGGAGAGCCCAGACTCGGGGGCCCAGGCCCACAGGCTCCAGCGCTGCTGCAGGCAGAGCTCCTGGGCCCCTGCTTCCCCCCCACAGGGCTTCCCGTTCACCACGGCGGACTGGCCCTCCCACTCCAAGTGTCTGGGCTCAGAGGAGCCAGGCCCGGCCAAGGTGCTAGGGCAGCCCCCGAGGGCCAGGGCCACGGCTGGGTGGGGTCGGGTCAGCTTCCGGGTGTGGCGGTGTCGCGGGGAGGACAGTCACTGGGGCACTCGCGACCTGGCGGCTGGCCCACCGTCCCCGTCCCCCAGCACCTCAGCCCCTCGGGAACGGCGGTGAGGGGGGCGGGCGGGGGCTCTGTGACTGGGTCTCGCCAGTGGGCCAGCTGACAGGTCACTCTGGGGTCCGCGCGTGTGATCCTGGGGGAGACCCTGCAGTGCTGACCGGACCCACAGCAGAGGCGCCGCCCCAGGAGCCCAGCCCGTGGGCGGCCAGGGGGAGGGGGCCCGGAAGCTGCCCTGGTCACTGTGGGGCACTGCTCCTGGCATCCACAGCTTGGCTGTGCGCCGGGACCATGCCCTCAGGGAGGCCAGTCCCACCTTCCCCTGAGCTAACGAGGGCCGCAGCCCCTCCGCTCCATTCTCCCAGGTCACACTCAGGCCCGCCGCTCATTTCTCCCTTTACTCCAGTTTGGGAGAAAGGCCCACAGCGGGAATGCTGACAAGTGCCCCTGGCTTTGGTGTTTGGGGGTCCTGGGGGTGGCAGAGGGGCTGGGGAGGTCGGGGGCAGCTGGTGGCTGGTGCTCGGACCCAAGGGGACTGCAGGGCAGGATGTGGGGCCTCCTGGTTCAGAGCAGAACAGCCAGGAGGGCCGGATGCAGGCGAGAGCCCCGCCTCTGGCTGGAAGCCTGTCAGAGGACAGGGCTGTGACCAGCTCCAGACCCCAGGCCACGGCGGCGGGGCAGCTGTGCGGAACAAGCGCCGGGACGGACAGGCCGGGAGGCGGTCTGCAGAGTGGAGGTTTAATGGGACAATCGTGGTGACCCCGAGCGGAGGTCTCCCCGGGGGCCCAGCTCGAGCCCCGGGGCTCCCTGGGCCTCTTCCAGCAGGGTGGGCCTGGGAAGAGCACCGGTGCCGCCCGCCTTCCTGCGCGTTATTGCTGCACTGGCCCCGGGCCTGGGGCCCCGAGTTCCCTGAGGAGCTAAGGCTTTCCGGGGTCCCCCTCCCCAGGGACATCCACCGTCTCTGCAGCGCCCCGTCCCCCACGGGGAGGGCGTGGGCATGTCTTCATCCTCGTCCCTCGGGCAGGGACCGAGGGAGGCTGCCGGCCTGGGGGCGGGGGGCGGGGGTCCAGGGCTCTGTGGAGGCAGGCATGCGGGGCGGGCGTGGCAGCCCAGGCCCTCCTGGCAGGCAGAAGGCACAGTGTGGCGGCTGCCGTCGACCCAGGGCAGCGCCTGGCAGTCAGTGTTGAGACAGGAGGGCCCGCAGTGCAAGAGCGCTTGGGGTGGGGGTGGGGGGCGGGTCCACAGGCCTCGGTCGGCCCTGGAGGGGCCCTGGCAGAGCCCCTCCAGCCAGGCCTGGGGCCCAGAAGGCACAATCGTGGTGTCTGGGAGGCGAGCGCTAGGCAGACACGTTGACGTCCCTGAGAGAGATGGCGCTGCCCGGGGCCTCGTCCCCGAGCAGCAGGCCGGGCTCCGAGTCCGCCGCGGCCCCGCCTGGCTCTGCGCCGGGGCCCAGGCCCTGCGCCAGGATCTGCTGGATGGTCCGCCGCAGGTTGGGGTGCAGCCGGCCCTGCGTCTGGCAGAAGACTTCCAGGGCGAAGGACTTGAGGGCGCCCGTGCTCAGGTCCTCGTACAGCGGGATGGTGTACATGCGCGACATCTGTGGGCAGCCGCGAGTCATGTGGCGCCCTGCCCGCCGCTCCCCTCCCCCGGGGGCCCGGGCTGCAGGGGCCCTGCCAAGGCGCAGGCCTGGGGATCCGGTGACCCTTAGGCCTTAAGGAGCTCAGACGGCCCCGGTGTGCACGCCCTGCGGCGAGACCCCAGGACTCTGCTCCCGGCTTGACCACTGGCCTTGGGCACAGCCTCCCTGAGGTCTGCTGGGGTCTGGGCCCCACCCCATGCTCTGGGCCGCCCAGCCTGAGTGGCCGGGTCAGCAGAGGGCAGGGGTCGCCAGCCCGAGTGGCCAGGTGGGGGGAGGGCAGGGGTCGCCAGCCCGAGTGGCCGGGTCAGCGGAGGGCAGGGGTCGCCAGCCCGAGTGGCCGGGTGGGGGGAGGGCAGGGGTCGCCAGCCTGAGTGGCCGGGTAGGGGTGAAGGCAGGCTTGCGTGGCCGCACCTGGCTCTCCAGGAAGCGCCGGACCCTGTGGAGGTCGGGGTAGTAGTCGTTGCGGACCACGATCTGCAGCCAGCGGATGCGGATCTCGGCGTTCATGGAGTCCAGCAGTGACGAGTAGCACTTGGACAGGCTCATCACCACCTCTGTTGGGGCCACGGCAGGTCAGGGCCAGTGACCACCCCGCCTCCTCCCACCCCGGCAGCTGCGGGACTCACCCTGGGGCAGTGGGGACCCATCCAGCAGTCGGTCCAGGAAGAGCGCCGTCTGGAAGGTCCTCCACTTGGAAATGTCGATGGCGCTGGCGGAGGCGGCCGCCTGGTCCAGGGGCTCGGCAGTCCACAGCTGGAAGAGGGCCTCCACGGGCCGCGTCAGGCTGGATCCCTGAGACAGGTCCGGCTCAGCCAGTGGGGGGCCCGTGGCATTCAGCCAGCGCTCAAACTCCAGCCCTGCAGGACAGACGCCCTCCTGGGTTCCCGAGCAGGCCTCCCCAGGAGACTGCAGACCCCAAGGGTGTGCCTGGGGGAGACCTTGCCAGGGTCTGGGAGCCCCAAGGGCGGGGGTGGCCCGGGGAGGTGGGAGCCAGCTGCAGACCCTGCAAGGTCGCGGTGGCTTCCGGGAAGGCAGCACAGAGTGCTGGAGCCAGTGGCCAGGGACCCCCTGCCCGCCCGCGCCTCCCTGGTAGAAACAGGGAGATGCTGCGCGTGCACAGCGGGAGGCGGGGTGGGAGCACTGCCTTGGGAGAAGGCTGTTAGCCTGGGCATCTGTGGGGGCAAGTCCTGCCATCCCTGCCCCCCAGACCCTCGGGGCACTTCCCAAACCTTCCCCAACACAGGGTCCCCGGCCCACAGCTCACTGCGCTACCACAAACGCTGACTCCCCTTGAGACAGCAGACCCTTCTCTCCCTTCGGCCCTTGGACCGGAGGCACCCTCGCGAACAAGCCGGCTGCCTTCAGCCTGCTCTGAGGCAAACTGCCCTCTGCTCCTGGATCCTGCCCCAGGCCCGCTGCGCAGTTTCCAAGGCTCTTTCTGGAACTGCCTACTCAGCTCTGCATGTATGGGTGCTCAATCACTCAGTTGTTTCTGACCCTGTGCAACCCCATGGACTGTAGCCCGCCAGGCTCCTCTGTCCATGGAGTTCTCCAAGCAAGAACACTGGAGTCGGGTGCGGGCCCCTCCTCCAGGGGATCCTCTCCACCAGGAGCCTCCTGCGTCTTCCACACTGCAGGTAGTCTTTACCCACTGAGCCACCTAGCCTAGTTGCCACCTCCTCCAGGAAGCCCCCGGGGCCCCTCTGGGCTGGGAATCACACTCTCCTCTCTCTTCCTTCCATGTGGTCCAGCCTGAGTTTCACACCAATGAGTGACAGCGGCTGCCAGCCAGACAGAGCCCCCAGGCCCCGTTACACCCCCGCACCCAACAAGCCGAGGGTGGGCCCATGTGGACACATGGCCAGTGGGGGGGCCTCACCTGCCCGGCAGTCCACGCTCTGCTCCTTCAGCTCTGGGAAGAAGGTCAGGAAGGAGTCCAGCAGGTCCTGGGCCACCACGCTGGTGAATTTGTACTTCTCCACGTAGGCCTGAGGGCGGAGCGGACTCAGCAGGCCCGGGGGCTGGGTGCGCCACTGTGCCCCTCCTCCCTGGGGCCGGGCACACACCGCGAGAAAGGGCCCAGCACCCAGGGGTCTGAGCAGGGGTAGGCAGGGCCAGGGCGGGCACAGGGGCACCCACGGCTGCCGCAGGGACCTGCCAGGCAGCCGAGGCTGGGAGGTGGGAGAACCAGGAGCCTGGTAAGAGCCCGCTCATGGGCCCCACCCGTCTACCCCCACCCTGGCCCCCAGGAGCGGGCTGCTCACTCGGAGGAAGTCGTCAAAGCGCTGGGGGTCCCCACAGAGCTGGGATAGGTAGTACACGAAGCAGTAGCCCTTCTCGTAGGTGAACAGGTTCATCAGGTGGCTGGGGTTCACACCTGCGAGGGAAACCGTGGCTCTGGGAGGCTGGCCCCCAGGAGCGGGCTGCTCACTCGGAGGAAGTCGTCAAAGCGCTGGGGGTCCCCACAGAGCTGGGATAGGTAGTACACGAAGCAGTAGCCCTTCTCGTAGGTGAACAGGTTCATCAGGTGGCTGGGGTTCACACCTGCGAGGGAAACCGTGGCTCTGGGAGGCACCCTGAGCCGCCCAGGCCCCAGGGGCTGGGGGCGGGATGGCGGTGGGGCTCTGCACGGCAGGGGGTACTGACGGCCCCGCCGCTCACGTCCAGACGCCCCGAGAGTGTGTGTGGGGGGCCTGCCCTGCTGGGGGGCCCTCAGTGGAGACTTCGGGTCCACACACTGGGGAGATGGGCGCTCAGCGCCCGTGAGAGATGGCGCAGACTGCAGAGGGAGGCCTCCCCGGCCCGGCCTCTGCAGAGAAGCCTCGTGGGGATGCAGACCCTGCCTGGGCTGGGCAGGGGGCCTGACGTCTGCAGGTGACGAGCGCAGGGCCGGGCAGGAGAAGGTACCTGGCTCCAGCTTGACCTGCAGCTTGCTGACCGGGCTGTCTTCTCCGAGAAGCTTCATCTGCCTGTGCAGGGCGTCCAGGCGGAAGGCTGTCTCTAGACAGGTGAAGGCCGCACCTGGCCGGGCGGGAGAGAGGCCGCTGCCCTGGCTGTTCCCTGGGCTGCATCGAGCTGCCCCCCCGGGACACACACACGCACACAGAGTGGGGACCGCAGCCTGGGACCAGCCCCGTGCACAGTGCCCGCCCCCACCGGCCCTCGCTGCCGTGGGGGCACCACGCGTCCCGCCAAGCCTGGCGCACCATGGGTCTCGGTGGTGATGCGCCGCTGGGCGTAGGTGGCCAGGCCCTCGCTCAGCCACATCTCCTCCCACGTGGCATTGGTGACGGCGTTCCCAAACCAGCTGTGGGCCACCTCGTGGATGACGTCGATGACCAGGAACTCGTCGCTCTCCAGGATGGAGGAGATGATGAAGGTGAGGCAGGGGTTCTCCATGGCCACGATAGGGAAGGACGGGGGCAGGAAGACGATGTCATACCTGCGGGGGGCCGGGGGTGGGGGCCGCGGGTGAGCCTTGCCTCCTGCCTCTTCTCGGAGGGCTGGGGGGCGGGTGCACATGCCCACTGGTCCCTCTCACGGCCGGCCGGGCTGGGGGGAGTGCACGTGCCCGCTGGCCCCTCTCACGGCCGGCCGGGCTGGGGGGAGGCGCACGTGCCCGCTGGCCCCTCTCACGGCCGGCCGGGATGGGGGGAGTGCACGTGCCCGCTGGCCCCTCTCACGGCCGGCCGGGCTGGGGGGGTGCACGTGCCGCTGGCCCCTCTCACGGCCGGCCGGGCTGGGGGGGGGTGCACGTGCCCGCTGGCCCCTCTGGCGGCCGGCCAGGCTCACAGACGTACCTGCCCCAAAGGTAGGGCCCGTAGAGCCGCTCGGCCGCGCTCAGCCACTGCTCCACCGCGCCCGACAGCTTGCTGGTGGCCGTGGGCAGGAGACACGGCTCAGCCCACACGCGGCTCCTGTCATGGGGGAGACGGTGGGCGGCCATCCCCAGCCCAGCCCGCGCCCCTGCCCGCCCCCAGGCCTTCCCTCCGCTTCTGGGCATCGCAAAGCGCACGCCGGCCAGCCGCCCACCCTGCCCGCCCTTCTCTCTGCGGGCCCTTCGTTCTGCGGACGGGCGCATCCACGCGCCGTCTCGGAGCGCAGCGGGTGTGTCTGCAGAGGCCCTGTCCAGAGGGACTGGCACAGGGCGCTGCGGTGCGAGCAGCCGGGGGAGGGTGGCCCCTGGGGAGTGACAGTTAGGCAGGGGCAGGGCTGGCCCCACCGCGCGGGGCCACACAGGGCGGCCACGGAGGCAGGCCGCACGCTGGGCCCCGGCAGCATCTCCTGAGCCTGGACCCCGGGCAGCAAGCAAGAGGCGGGCCTACCTGGGCCCAATGTCTGCGGGCTGGAGGTCCCCGGCCACGAGGGCCACGAGGTAGGCAGGCACGGGGTGCTCCATGTGGAAGCGGTAGACGCCCTCCTCCTCCACGTAGGTGCTCTGCGTGGCGCTCATCAGGACCTGCACCCCCGAGGGGGCCTGCGTCCCAGGAGGCCCCGCCCATCAGGACAGTGTGTCTACCATGGGGAGCCCCACGCCCCCGTCAGGACCACCCCGTGTCCCTGGTGGGGACCCCACAGCCCGGTGGGCAAGCCCCGTGTCCCTGTGAGAAACCCCACCACCAGGGTCAGGCAGGCAGCCAGACTGCTAGGGGCCCTCCCGTCCCTGTCAGGGACCCCCCACGCCGTTCCGGGAGCCCCCAGCTCCTGGCCCGCACACCTCACGTCCCAGTCGGGCGTGGAGGTGGGGCCGGGGGCTGCCAGGAGCCCGGGGACCCGGCCGCTCTGCCTGCCCCACCCCTGCACCGGCGTCCCGGGGCTCAGGGCAGGTCTAGGACCCCGACGCGGGCAGGGTGCGCGCCTTCCCGGATGGCCGTCCGGGCGGCAGGGCGTGCTGCCGGGCGCTGACCTTGACCACAGCCGAGTAGGTGCACTTGACCGCGGGCGTGTCGAAGCACGGAAAGAAGGAGCGGTTGCAGACGGAGTGGCCCTGGGTGAACACGAAGGGCTTGGCGCTGCCGTACGTCAGCTCCGGGTCCAGCCACCAGATCTGCAGCGGGTGGTGGGCAAGGGGTCGGCTCCGGCCGGGGCACCCTCCCCGGGACAGCGGGCTGAGCCCTCCTGGAGACCAGAGCCGCAGGCCGACGGCCCCACCCTGCCAGGGAGCCGTCCCTCAGGCACTCCGGCCTACCACTGCCCCCAGCCTGCCCAGGCCAGCTCAGCACTCCCCTTCTTAACGCCACCAAGCATCCTGACGTCTCCAGGAAGGGCGGCTGCAGGCCGGGGGCCTCCCCAACCCAACTGCAGCCACTTTGTGGGGTCCCGAATCTCCCCCATATCCCTCTGCTGGGGCAATGTGGTCACTGAGGCCAACTGGACGGGTCTTCAGTGACCAAGTGCACACAGGTCCCCCCAGGGCCGTGATGGAGGGCCTCCAGGCCCCTTCAAGCGACAGGCCCGAGGACGGCAGCCACAGCTGCTTGCCGCTCGGGACCCCAGACCCAGGACCGCCGCTGGGGGCTGTCCGTGCTGAGACCCCAGGGGTGGGGGACCCCAGACCCAGGACTGCCGCTGGAGGCTATATGTGCCGAGACCCCACCCCTGGGTCCCCAGATACTAGCGGAGATCCAGGCCTGCAGGGCTGCCTATCCAGTTCCTGCAGACCAGCCAGGCCGCTGTCAGCCTTCGTGGACTTCTACAAAACTGCTTTTTGGCGTCTATGTCTCTATTCTCTACCCAAGCAGAGCCTGCAGCAGTATCTTCCTTTTCTGCTGACCCCTAGGGCTGCCCCAGATGTTCGGAAGGCCTGTCTGGGGAGACTGTTCAAAAATGCAAACTCCTGTGTCTGACCACAGAGTGCTGGGACCTAGGAACCTGCATTTCACCCCCCACCCCCACTCCCACCCCCAGGTCCTGGGATAAGCGGTCCCTAGCTCATGCTGGGGACAGGGTCAGGCCAGCAGCGTAGCCAGCTGTGGGCCCTGGTCCCACCACTCTCCGACCACTCTGCTGGTCTTAGGTGCACCAGACACATGGGCTCCAAGGTCAGGGAGACCCATAGCCTCTGTTTTCACGGCTGTGGTGGGAGCCATGCCTGCCAGCTGTCAGAGCCCCAGAAGGCCCCTGACAGGCAGCAGGGGCCAGGCGGGCAGGGCAGGGGCCAGGCTGACAGGCAGCAGGGGCCTGGTGGGCAGGGCAAGGGCCAGCAGGCAGGGCAGAAGCCAGACTGGCAAGGCAAAGGCCAAGCTGGCAGACAGCAGGGGCCAGGCGGGCAGGGCAGGGGCCAGGCGGGCAGGGCAAGGGCCAGGCGGGCACATCTGCAGAAGCTCAGAAAGGGGTGAGGTGGCAGCTGGGGGCCCCTGGGAGTCGTGCAGGAAGCCCGCAGGTGTGTGTCTGGCCTAGGCTCTTCCTGATTTCTCCTCGATGGCTCCTGGCCTGATGCCTTTCCGTCACCCTGTCTATTCACATGCCACAGCAGTGACGGAAGGAACCTCCTGGGGCCGCCCAGAGCTACTTGAATGTCGTGTGTTGGGGGGTTACTGTCACAAACGTGCGGCCCATACAGGGACCCAGGAACCCCCACGCTCCATCCTGAAAGCGCCCCTGCGGTGGAAGGGTGCTGTCTGGGCTGCCCAGCCTTCCTGTCAAGCCCGTGGGCGGCGGGCGCTCCATGTCCAAAGCCCGGCAGAGCCTGTGCGTCTGCGTTGAGGACACGGGGCCAACCTGCTGGAGCACCCACCAGTCCCCTGCGCCCTGAAGCATTAGAGCTGATCCAGGCCCCTCAGTCTCCCACGCCGGCAAGTCTGTCCCTCTTGCCATCCCCAGGGAGCAGTCCTCCGAAGCCCGGGTCACACGGAGGCCCTTGGTCGCTGTGCCAGGTGCCGGCAGATGCATGGCTTGGCATGTGCTCACCAGAAGCTGCCCCTGTCTCCAGGCAGGGACCCGTCCCTGCACAGCTGAAGGGAGAGGCTTCTCTGGTGGCACCCAGCGCCCGTCCCCGGGACCAGAACCCGGGGGCTCACTCGGTCCAGGGCTCCTAAGGGCTCCCTGGCACCAGCTGGGAAGCCCCGCCGGCGCATGGACAGGACTCCGGGGCCGGCTCGCGGAGAGCCGGGCTGGCCCCCCTCTGCAGGTGTCGCGGGCGCAGCGGCCCCAAGAACGCCCCCTAGCCCGGCAGCATGGGGAGAGGCCGCCCGGAAGCAGGACTCACGGCGGGGGCGTCGGTCGAGGTGTAGCGCAGGATGACCTGGAAGGGCTGGTGCGCCTGCAGCTCAGGGGGCAGCGCGACGGTGAGCGAGGAGCCATAGTCGGTGAACGGGTCCACCCTGAAGGCCAGCGGGCAGCAGGCGGGCTCCGCGCCGGGCGCCTCGCAGAAGGCGGGCAGCGGCGGCGGCGGTGCGGGTCCCGGCCCGGGGGCGGCGAAGGCGAAGGCGCAGGGCGGCTCGGCGGCGGCGGCGGCGGCGGCGGCGGCGGGGGCGCGGCGGAAGGC
>SJYX01000489.1:455146-471909 GCA_006410675.1 Oreotragus oreotragus
ACACCTGTGTCAGGGAAGTGTTACTCGTCGGTTCCAGAGCCTCAGGCCTGGAGAAAAATGCCATGATTCCCATCACCCTGGCCGTCTCCCCTGTGAGACCAGTGGTCTGTGTTATGTGCCATGTGGGGCATGCTGGTGCCTCTGGAACCTTGAGACTGTACCCTCAGATGTGTGAGGCTTCTTAGATTGAAATTAAATAGAATTAGAAGTTCAGGTCCTCAGTTGCACTAGCCCTATTTCAGGGTCTCCATGTGTCGGACACGACTGAGCGACTGAACTGAACTGAACTGAGGTGTGTTTGGAGGGTCGTGTCAGGAAGGTGGGGCTTCCTCGCTGGCTCAGTGGCAAAGAATCGGACCCCCAGTATAGGAGATGCAGGTTTGATCCCTGGTTTGGAAAGATCCCCGGGAGAAGGAAATGACAACCTGCTCCAGGGTTCTGGTCCTGGAGAATCCTATGGACAGAGGAGCCAGGTGGACTAGTCTGTGGACACGACGGAGCAAGTGTGCACGTGCCAGGCTAGTAGCACCATACTGGACAGAGCAGGTATTTCATCATCACAGAAAGTCCTGCTGAACTTTGCTCCCTTCAGGGCTGTCTGGGCCATGGAGGATGACTGTTTAGGAGGTGAGAGCTGGGCAGTCACGATACCTGGCCA
This sequence comes from Oreotragus oreotragus, assembly GCA_006410675.1. Lineage (NCBI taxonomy): Eukaryota > Metazoa > Chordata > Mammalia > Artiodactyla > Bovidae > Oreotragus > Oreotragus oreotragus. Next base: position 455,805 of record SJYX01000489.1, read on the forward strand.
GCCTGTCATTCCACTCTTGCCCAGCCCTGTCCATAGACTTGGGCCCGAGGTGGGTGGCTGGAGACCAGCGAGGATGCTCAGAGGCCAGCATGGGTGGGTCTCAAAGCCACGAGTGAGAGGGACCACCAAGTTGTTCTCCTATCATCATGGGAGAATTCAGGTCCTCAGGGAGCCAGGCCGTTTTGACCTGGAGTCCCACCCACCTCGCTCCCTGCTCCGTGTCTGTGCGGCCCAGTTGGGGCCTGACTCGCGCTGCACTCGCCCTTGATGGCATCCCTGAGGGGTGTTTAATTCTTCTGGACTCAGTATCTCTATCTGTCATTCGTGTGATCCTGCCTGCACCCCCACCCGGGGGGGCTGGGGGGCAGGCAGGGTGGGACTGCCGAGCTGAGGACCCGTGTTCATGGAGTCAGCACCCGCACTGAGGCATCTCTTCAACTTGCTCCATGTGTCATTTTAGCCTTGGGGACACAAACTCCTATCAGGGCCCCAAACTCACCAGCCACTTAGAGGCAGGGCTTCAGCCCTGCAGCCGAGACTCAAGATGAGGACGAACTGGGTCTGATCAGTCCTCACTACCTTCAGGGGCCCAGCGCCTGCCCGGAGGCCGAGGGCAGAGTGTTTCAGATGGCACTCCCGGCGTGACCAGCCTTTCAGAGCCATCCCTTCCCCTCTCCCGGCCAGTGGGGCTGGGGCTGGATGTGGGCACCCAGACAGGCCTGCCCTAAGCACCTGCAGGCAGGTCTGCCAGCCCCCTGCACAGGCTAAGTTAACCTCAGGGGGCTTCTTGCCCTCCTGGTGCCCTGGACTTCGGGAGCAGGGGTTAAGTCTTGGCCCTTCTCTCCTGGAGGGCCCTGGGCACCTCCCAGTGGCCTGACCTGCACACAGGACTGGTGGGTAGGTGCAGGCATGTACGTCCGGAGGAGCTGTTACCGCTCCTCCCGGGGCTGTGCCTTCCACCCAACATTTTTACAAGGAACCAACACAAGCCAGTCTGAAGGAGCAAACAGATGTGTTTGGCAGCACTAGAGGCAGTCCGCCGAGGGGCCTGTTCCCTGTGAAGGGCACAGCGGTTGTCTCCTCTCCACCTCGTCCCTGTCCTGCGGAGGACGGTGCCTTCGGGGTCAGGGGTCGGGGTGCTGCTTTGCTGGCAGAGGTCCAGGGTGGCTGCAAAGTGCCCTCCTCCTCCGGGCACCTGGGGGAGAGGAGCTGGAAGTTGAGACTGCCAGGGGCTGCGGTTCCTCCCATAGGAATTTTCACGCACCAGCTTTTTTAAAAATTATTTTATTTTTTGGCAGGTGGGCCTTGCTGCTGTGAACTCGCGCTGGCGCGGGCTGCTCTCCCTTGCTGTATGCGGACTCTCACTGCGCTGGCTTCCCTTGTGGAGAAGGGGCTGTAAGCGCAGGCCCCCACAGTCCCCTGGCGCAGGGCTTTGCCGCCCCGTGGGATGTGGGGTCTCCCTGGACCAGGGTCCCTTGCATTGCAAGGTGGAGTCCTAACCACTGGGCCGCCAGGGAAGCCCCACACACCAGCCTGCGGATGGTCCAACCCTGACTGGCTTGGTGGGCGGATGCGCCTGCACCCAGCCTTCTACTGCTGGGCACAGACTGGCTGCCCCTGTTCAAGTGTGCAGGCCCCGGGAGGGGAGCCGGCCCCTGGCCTCGTCTGCTAGCGGGCGGACCCGGCAGTGGGAGGGCCTCCAGGAGGCCCGTGGGCTCAGGTGGGGGCTGTGCTGCCCCTGGGCCTCTGGCAGCAGGCAGACTTGGTCGGTTCTCCGAATGGAGCTGGGGGACCAAGGCCTGGCCCGGGCTCTGACATCCTTGCGCCCGTGTCACCCAGGCCATGCCAGCAGGTGAGAGGGCATGCCAGCAAGGGCACCACGAGCGCACGGAAAAGATCTGGGCTCAGGTCCTGGCTCCTGACCTCCCCGCTGGGCAACCACTCAGCACGCCTGAGGTCACAGATGGAGCCACTGCGGCCTCACCTGCCATGTGGAGGTAACGGCAGGAGCTGTTCACAGGTAGATGGAAAGCAACATGAGCTGTGAGGGGCCTGTGGGGAGGAGGCGGAAGCTGGCGAGCCCTCCATAAAGGTGGCAGAAGTCGGGTTATGGCGAGGGCTGTGGCTCTTGGAGATGGGCGCTGCTGATGCGTGGTGCTGCGCAGAGCTGGGTGCTGACCTGCAGGGGGTGGGGTGTGCTCTGGGCCAGGGGCCATCGTGCTGGCAAACCAGGTGCAGGAGCAGGAAGGCTGAGGAGGATGGGGCCCCCTTCACAGCCACCCCAGGGCCTCGCTCATGGAGTGCAGGCTCCCCAGCTTTACCCTTGGGCTCCGCTTGGTCAGAGGTCTTCATCTGCAGGTGGGATGCTTCCATCAGGGACACACCTGGACAGGACGCTGAGACCCCACTCAGCCAGTTGGGGGTCCTCAAGGCACAAATCAGAGTTGCTCTGCTTGGTGACTGACACTTCTTTGGCGGGGGGCAGTGCTGTGTGGCTTGCAGGAGCCTAGTTCCCCGACCAGGGACTGACCCCAGGCCTCAGCAGTGAAAACACCAAATCCTAACTACTAGACCTCAGGGAAACTCCCTGACCCTGGCGGGGCGGCAGGGCTTTGCTGTGCTGGGACTCGGGGTACTGTGCTCATGCCGCTCAGGACTCCTGGGTTGTGCAGCTCACAGAGGGCTCAGCACAGTGCGGGCAGGACCGCTTGGCCTTCAGGATGAAGGCTCCACACGCCCCACTAGGAGGACCAGGGCCTGAGGCACTGGCTGAGGGTCAAGGGAAATGATAAACACCAAATGCGGTATTCTAGCCATTATTTTGTTATGTGTACACTTGTATGTGTTGACCAGGAACTACACTATCTGTAATTCACGTATTATCCAGTTTTTCCTTTACTCTGTCCCCTTTGTCTTTTCCTTTACTCTCTCCTCTTTATCTTATTTAAGGAGTGTTGAGAGTGATTAATTTTCTAGTATAGTCTTCAGGCTGTAGGATGCCCAGGTGAGGTGCCTCTGAACCAGAGTAATCAATGCGCTCAGACACATGGGTAGTCCGTGTGGTCTGGGCCTGACCTTGGCTGAAACCGGGAGGTCAGTAAGGTAGGAAGTGGGTGTGGGCACTGAGAGCCCCAAGGGAGCCCAAGCTGAGTGGCCTGTCACAGAGCCTCAAACCCGCACCCGTGTGCCACAGCAGCTGTGAGTCTGCTTCCGAAAGCCACCCTGGCCTAAGCTGGTGGCAGGCTTGACTGTGGAAGGAAGCCAGGGTGGAGGCGGCAGGTCCTCGCGACCCCTGTGGTTTCCCCATCTCCTGACCTTGGCTCTCCGCCCTCCACCTCTCCGCAGTAAATGTTTTTCTGGCTAAGTTTTCTCGAGTGGTTTTGATGTTCCTGATCAAGCCCTGTCTAGTAAACCTGAGAACAAGGGGAGGAACGGTTCCAGTTCTCTGCGGACACACCCCTACACTACCATCAAGCGGGGACAGAGGGCTTTGGGAAGCTGCAGAAAATGAAAACTCCGTGGGACGTGAGGCAGGAGAGGATGGCCCAGCCTCCCGTCAGCGCGTGAAGTACGTCTTCCCGCCCCGAGGATGCAGNTCCAAGCGCATTTGCCAGGTGAGATGCCCCTTCAATTCAGTCGCTCAGTCTTTGCGACCCCATAGACTGCAGCACTCCAGGCCTTCCTGTCCATCACCAACTCCGGGAACCTAATCAAACTCATGTCCATCGAGTCGGTGATACCATCCAGCCACCTCATCCTCTTCTCTCCATCCTCGTCCCCTTCTGGCTTCATCATCAGGGTCTTTTCAGACGAGTCAGTTCCTCGCATCAGGTGGCCAAAGTATTGGAGTTTTTTCCTCTCTGCTTCCTAATAAATAGTCCGGTGTAATTTCTGCATTTTATTTTATTGTAAAACATGGCCATATAAAATAAAGCTACTTACCCTTAGCATTTCCATTTTTAATAGACCAGCGTTTCTGTGGTTTTTCTTATTTGGGGGGTTATTGCTGTAGCTTTAAAGAATTACACAGTTGCCACTTAAGAAGACCTCTTCAATAGATTTTTCTGATGTCCATTGTCTTTCAGGGGCTGGTTTCACTGAAAATTAACTGTCTTGCAGTTGTGTATGCATCTAGTTATTGGTGTTTCGATTCTATTCTAATAATATTGAAACATTTCTCATTTTCGATCTGTTGGACCTGAAATTTTTCTCCAGTGTAGGGATCCTCAACCTCTGGCCCATGGGCTAGTACCTCCTGTCAGATCAGTGGCAGCATTAGGTTAGAAATAAAGTGCACAAGAACAGTAATGTGCTTGAATCATCCCAAAACACCCCCCGACCCCAGCCCATGGAAAACTTGTCTTCCATGAAACGGGTCCCCGATGCCGAAACGGTGGGAGACCACTGGTCTAGTACATCCCTACCCTGCCGCACCCCCGCCACACACACACACGAACACACACCACTCGTGAAATGAACCTCTGCAGTCTTTCTGGGTGACCTCCATTCTCCCGATTCCAGCCAAAGCTGCCAAGCTCGGTAACTGTCGGGTATTTTTTGCTGCCTGGGGCTCTCCCTTGCGCTGGAGACTGAAATGTTGATCTGTAACGGGTCTTCACTGGCTGTGGGTACAGACACCACCTACTTCCCAGCAGCCACGTCCTTTTCTGTGCCCTAAGGAAGGGTTCTGACTCTTCCTGGATGGGATTCTCATTGCCCATTTCCCCAGAGTTCACAGCAGCCATCCAACTAGGTGGGAGTACCGATCCCCCAGCTCCAGAATCAGGCTTCTGATGACACTCTGGTCAGTGACATCTATCCCCATGGTTGCTTTAGGACAGGGTTTGGGCTGTCATATGATCCAAAGAGGACTTCCCTGGTGGCTCAGACAGTAAAAGCATCTGCCTACAATTAGGAGACCCAGGTTCGATCCCTGGGTTGGGAAGGTCCCTTGGAGAAGAAAATGGCGACCCACTCCAGTACTCTCACCTTGAAAATCCCATGGATGGGGGAGCCCGGTAGGCTACCATCTATGGGGTCACAAAGAGTCGGACACGACTGAGCGACTTTACTTTCACTTTCTTTCATGAACCAAAGATGGGAGAGGGGCTTGGAAACCTGTCCTCTCCTTATTACCACAAAGGGAAGCCAGCCTTGGATGAAACCAAGTGGGAGAAACCGTCCTCAATGACACGGGCACCAAAGCAAACCAAACCTGAAGAGCCTCCAGCTTCTGGTCTCTGGTTTCCTGAGCCAGCCAGTCATCCTTTATTGTTGGATGTCTGAGGTGAGTTTTCTGCTCCAAGGCCTTTTAACTGATGACCTCACACTTCTTTCACCACCTTGAGTTAGTTAATGGGTAACAATTCATGCTGAGTATCTCAAGTCCATTCTCTCCCTTGATTGCTATGTTTGTTTACAGGACACTCTTCTGGACTTGGCACCATCCTTCTGCAGGGAGCCTTCTATCCTTTCTCACTGTAGCCAGAATACACTTTTTAAAGCTTTGAGTTTCTGAATGTTGGTCCTGACTCAGCAGGTCGGCAGGATCCATTAGTGGGTTGTAAAGGAAATCAGTCCTGAGTATTCACTAGAAAGACTGACGTTGAGGCTGAAATTCCAATACTCTGGCCACCTGATGCGAAGAGCTGACTCATTTGAAAAGACCCTGAGGCTGGGAAAGATTGAGGGCAGGAGGAGAAGGGGATGACAGAGGATGAGATGGTTGGATGGCATCACTGACTCAATAGACATGAGTTTGAGTAAACTCTGGGAGTTGGTGATGGACAGGGAGGCCTCGCATGCTGCGGTTCACGGGGTCGCAAAGAGTCAGACATGACTGAGCGAATGAACTGAACTGATATTAGTATTTTAGGTCATACCCATATTTTATTTTTTAGTAAAATGGTTTAGAAAAGAACAGACTGCATGAAAATATTAGGGTGCATGCATACAGCACAGTGAGTTTTTTCTCATAATTTTTTGAGTCATGCTATGAAATGGGGAGTTGCAGTGGGCCCCAGGCAAAAAATCTGGAAACCTCTCATTTAGAGCATTCATTTCGATTGCACTGCTCTCCTGTTTAAAATGTCTTGATGCTTCTGTCTTTAACCTAGCATTCAAGGCCGTTCCTGCTCTGTGCATCTATCTCCTTTCTCTCTGACCTCTTGTCACCTACAAATTGGCCCTTGCCATTCACCTCTACAAGGATTAAATAATGAGCTGCTGCAGCTGCTGACCTGCAACATCTCCTGAAAGGAGTTCAGGGTGGAGATCAGGAATGGAGGCACTCTGTGCTCTGGGGAAAATTGGCAGCACAGTTCTTCAGACAGTCATGTTTTTAGGAGAAGAAATTTTATGAGCCCAATTCTTGTATCTTCTCATGTCTAAAAAGGCACTCAAATCCTTCATGGTGATGTCTGCTCCTTGTCACTAGCAAAAAATTTGTGCTGGATTGGAGGTACTGCATCTTCACCAAAATCACCTCTGTACCGACGTTCCCCCGGTGCCTCTCCAGGGCAGTTTCTCAGAACTGTCTGAGGTGCTGTCTCCCAGGGTATCATCCTTACTTTGCCGCCCCCCCCACCCCCCAGTAAAACTTAATTGATGCTGAAGCTGAAACTCCAGTACTTTGGCCACCTCATGGAAAGGACTGACTCATTGGAAAAGACCCTGATGCTGGGAAAGATTGAAGGCAGGAAGAGAAGGAGGCGACAGAGGATGAGACAGTTGGATGGCATCACCAACTCAATGGACATGAGTTTGAGCAAGCTCTGGGTGTTGGTGATGGATAGGGAGGGCTGGCATGCTGCAGTCCATGTGATCGCAGAGTCAGACACGACTGAGCGACTGAACTGAAAACAAGAATCTCAGGCTGGGCATTTTTTTCAGTCAAAACCAGCTGCGCACGAGGCCTTGGCCCAGTGGCTCTCAAAGTGTGGGCCACATTTCAGCAGCATCTAGGAACACGGTAGGAATGCACATTCTCAGGGTTTGTCTGGTCCAGACCTGCTGAACCGGAAGCTCCGGGAGTGAGACTCGGGAAGCTACGTGTTGCCATGTGCTCCAGTGATTCTGATACAAGATAAACATCTAACCATGATTTGGTCAACATAAAAGGTCGTTTAGAGCTGTCCCCTGGGGGTCGGCAGAGGCTTTGCTTGTAGGGCACTCTGTCCCGGGCTGCGCCTTCCAGTTTCCCTTCCTTTCTTCCTGTGAGCTTAAAATCACTTGAGAAACAATCTGCGGAAAGAATCCTTTTGGAATTTTTAAAAAGATTTTTCCTCCCATAAATCCTTTACAGTAGTCTCACATACATCTAATTTGATAGCAGTTTTTTAAAGTGACTTTTGTTGACTTTTCAAAGCCTTCACCTGAATTTTAATAGAAACACCACTCTACGTCCCCACCCACATGTCATCGTCATACTTCACTAAATTTCTTAACTATGATAGGTTCAGCCAGCATTTTCAGGTTTGCAAACACTATGGCTAGTAACATGAGCAACATGCTGAAAACCAGTCGTCCTAAAGGTCAGTTTGCTGAATTTTTATCGAGTTTACCAATTCACCAAAAACTTTTAAAACTATTATTCTTGAATATTATCAATGAATATTAACATATTGTTCCTATGAAAATTTTCTTTTTGAATATACTCTTTAGCATCATTGTAGGATTTGTATCAATTTATGGAAATAAGGCTTTTTAATCTTTGTTTTTTAAAAATATCAGTGCATATATTCTAATGAACAAAATAACATTTCAAAAACTTTTAAAACTATTATTCTTGAATATTATCAATGAATATTAACATATTGTTCCTATGAAAATTTTCTTTTTGAATATACTCTTTAGCATCATTGTAGGATTTGTATCAATTTATGGAAATAAGGCTTTTTAATCTTTGTTTTTTAAAAATATCAGTGCATATATTCTAATGAACAAAATAACATTTCAGCATTTTATATTGTGTTTTTTCCAGTTTACAGAAGCTTCCAGAACACCTTTTCTTTTGTGGCCACACTTTAGTATTTAGAATTGCTTGGTCAGTCTTCTGAAATTGTAAGGTTTGCTAAAACAAATACTGTTAGCTGTTGTTCATAGAGTCTTTCATGTGAGTTGCCTGGAGCTTCCCCAGTGGCTTAGTGGTGAATCTGCCTGCAATGCAGGAGGTGCAGGAGATGCTGGTTCCATCCCTGAGCAGGGAAGATCCCCTGGAGGAGGAAATGGCAACCCACTCCAGTATTCTTGCTGGGGCAATCCAGGACAGGGAGCCTGGCAGACTACAGATTGTGAGGTTACAGAGAGTCGGAACCAACAGAGTATGTGAGTTTCCTAGAATCAGTGTAACAAAGAACTGATGCTTTTGAGCTGTGTTGTTGGAGAAGAATCTTGAGAGTCCCTTGGACTGCAAGAAGATCAAACAGGTCCATCCTAAAGGAAATCAGTCCTGAATTGGAAGGACTGATGATGAAGCTGAAACTCCAATACTTTGGCCACCTGATGCAAAGAACTGACTCCTTGTAAAAGACCCTGATGCTGGGAAAGATTGAAGGCAGGAGGAGAAGGGGACTACAGAAGATGAGATGGTTGCATGGCATCACCGACTTGATGGACATGAGTTTGAGATGGTGAAGGACAGGGAAGGCTGGCGTGCTGCAGTCCATGAGGTCGCAAAGAGTGGGACAGGACTGAGCACCTGAACTGAACTGAACTGAATGTAACAAAGTATCACAATCAACCAGTAGGTTTCAAACAACAGACATGTATTTTTCTTTATTTTGTCTGCAAATCTCCCTGTCCTTGTAAGGACACCAGTTGTTTGATCTTCACTCAATTACATCTGTAAAGACACTATTTCCAAATAAGGTTCATTCTCAGGGGTTAGGACTTCAGTTTATCATTTGGGGGGCGGGGTAGGGGGGCCGTTGCTCAACCCACAACAGGTGGTATGCTTTAACGGGAAGTTTTAGGTGACTTTCTTTCTCTTTTCAGAAACAAATTTTAAAGGTGGCTCCGTTTGTCTCTGCTCAGCTTCACAAGCGACAGCTGGAGCAGGGCAAAGAGGGAACGTGAGGAGAAGGATTAAGGGGTAGAGAGGGGCTCTAGAAGCCGAGGTAGTGCTGAGGGGCCAAGGGGAGAAGAGATGAACTGGGAGACAGACTGCCGGGTTGGGGGAGCGCCCCCGGAACCCTGGGGTCAGGGTACAGCCGCCTTCGGGCCACTGCAGCTCGCGGGGGCGGGAGGGGCATCAGCTGTTGTCGTCCGTTTCCGCTGTTCTAAGAAGCGGCGGTCTGCGCCTCTAGAGACCCCTCTGCCCAAGACGCCGCGGAAAGCCCTCGCGCTGTTCCCGGGTGCTGCTAGTCCAGTTCCCGGAAATGTGCTCGCTTCTGTTCTGAGAGCTCCTACTCATCCCCCGAAACCATATCTAGGCATCCTCTCCCCGGAAAGGCGCCCCCGTGACCCCGGCTGCCCCCGATCTTGTCCCCCTACCAGGCTGTGAGCTCGGCGCCTTCCATAAACACCAACAGAGCCACCCACCGGCTCCGGAGTCAGGGAGGCTCGACCCAGAGGCCGACCCACCGTGCTCCGCTTCACCTCGAGATGGGTGTCCCAGTGGAGACGGCCGGCCTGGGCTCAGCAAGCCGGCGGTGAGGGTCTCGGCGGGGAGCGGGAGCGGGCGGCCGGGGCGGGGGTCTCCGTGAGGTCACAGAGGGGAGCCTTCCCCGGCGGGACGCTAGAGGGTGCGGCCCTGGAGGGGCGGGGCGGGGCCGGGCGCCAAGGGGTGTGGCCCTCGAGGGGCGTGGCGTGTCTGGGCGCGGGGATTGGCGGAAGCCGGGCACGTGGGCGGTGGCCCGATCTCCAGGGAAACCTGACTCTTCTGCACCCTGAGCGGTGGAGAGTGCAGGCTGGCCGGCGCGGCTGCGCTGCTTTGGCCACAGCCCTGAGCGGCCCCTGTGCGGTCGGTGAGAGCTCTCTGAGCTTCGGTGCGGCCCTGTTAGGGGGATAAGCGGGGGCATCCCCGAGCTCCGCAGAGGCGGCGGTGGAGAGTTGGCACGTGGGCCCCACGCCCCCTGGGCCGGCCCGCCGTTCTCCCTGGGAGCGGCGGAGAGGAGGTTTGGGGCCCGACGTGCGTGAGAGGCTGTTTTTATGTGCAGGCTTACCTGGGGGCCGCGTCCTCGCCGCCCCGTCTCCCGAGGCCCTCGGTGGGAGGAAGGGCCCCCTGTCTGCGGCCCCAAAGTGGCCCTAATTTAAGGTCGCGGGAGGGTGGCCCAGGCTGTCTTCCTTGGTTTCAGGGACACCCTCAGGCGTTGGAGGGGGTTTCTCTGTGTGGGGGCGCGTTCTAACAGGATCCGGGCGTCCGCCGTTTTAGGAGGGGTCCTGGTTTCTCTGAGGCGCGCGGTGCTGTCGGCGGTCCGGGCGCCCGCCAGGAACTCCGAGGGAGAATGTGGTTCCCCGACTTTGCTTCCAGGTTCAAAGAGGAGAGACATGGAATATCGTTATTCCTTGGTCCCACATGACGAGGTCCCAAAGGTTGGAAATTCCGAAAACCAAGTGGAGGAGGGCGGCGGCATGCCTGCGGCCGCCGGGACCCTGGAGAGCTCCGTGTTCTTCGCCAAAAGGTGTGGGAGCCCTCCCGAGAGGATGTGCAATCGGGCTGGCCTCTCTCCTTGGCTTGTAGACTGCTGTCCTATCTCTGAGTCTTCACTTCATCTTCTCTCCGTGCATTTCCCTGCGTCCAGACTTTCCCTTTTATTGATACAAGGACCTCAGTCACACTGGGCTAATGTTTACATAAATTGATTATTTGGAGACAGCGTCTGTGAAGATTCTGACTCCAAACACAGTCACAGAGCCAGGCCCTGGGAGTTTGAACTCTGACATATGAATTTGGGGTGTGGGGTGCATGAGGCAAAGGGCGCAGCAGCCTTCAGCCTTGTCAGACAGCTGCACGCTTACTGCCCTTTCCGCTTCCTGTGTGACCCTGAGCACGCTCCTTGCCCCCGGTGCCTCCGTTCCCCTCCCTGGAGACCCCGGTGCCTCCGTTCCCCTCCCTGGAGACCCCGGTGCCTCCGTTCCCCTCCCTGGAGAGCAGGGACAGCCGCCTGCCTGGCTTCGGGGGTTGCCGGCTGAAGCATGATGGTGGCCCTGAAGACCTTAGGTCGGCAACGGGCTCCCCACCCCGCCCCCTTCCTCTCCCTAGGCTCCTCCCGGAGGCCCCAGAGGAGGAAGAGGAGGCCGAGGGCCCGCCCAGGGAGCAGGACCTGAAGGGGGCCTACATCCAGCTGGTCCGGGGCATGCAGGAGTGGCAGGACGGCTGCGTCTACCAAGGGGAGTTCGGGCTGGACATGAAGCTGGGATACGGAGAGTTCTCCTGGCCCACGGGCGAGGTAACGGCCAGCTCTGGCCGGCCTCTCTCGAGAGGCGTGTGCTGTGAGCTTGTGGATCCAGGAGGCTAGGCAAACGTCCCTGTGTGAGCAGCACCCAGAGAGACTCCTGAGATCACGTCCCAGGTTCACTTGGTGTCCCCAGGCTGCAGCTCGGGAAACTGTAACTTCAGAAGATAAATTCTTATTGTAGGCAAATTTTTTCTTTTTAACTGTCAGCTACTGCAGTGAGTTGTATATTTGTACCGGTGACACTGCCTTGTATTTAAGCTCGAGCAGAAGAAATGGGTCTTCTTAAAGACACGGTGATCGCGCGCTTCTGTGCGCCCGCGGTGGGCGGAGTTTGGGGACCGTGGGGACGCAGAGGGGCCCGCGGCAGGGGCTCTGGCGCCACCTGGTGTCCCTGGGGGGAGAAGCAGCCGTGCGTGAGACGAAGCTGCGGGTGTGCGCGCCCTGCGGGCTCACTGCGCCTCCCCCGGCGGGCAGCTGGGTTCTCAAGGCTTCCCACGGCTTGCGGGCCCCTCCCCGCCCTCCGCACCTGCCCTGCTGGCGGGGTCCGCGCTGCTTGCCCTGGTCTTTGCTCGCAAGTCATAAAAACCGGCTGGAGGCAATGCAGGGCTGCATTTGGGGGGTTATAAAAGCATCTGGGGGAGCCCTGGGGACCCCAGAGGGCAGGACCCCTGTCACCGAAGCCCTGCTGGGAGACGGGCACTGGGCGGCACAGCCTCCCAGGGGCTGCGAGGGGCCCCGGCTGTCCCCTCGCCACGCAGGGGCCCCGTTTGCTTGGTTTTGGTGCCCCAGGCTGGGTACCTCTCCCCGTCCCTGACGTTCTGCTCTTGTTTTCCCGGTTCGGGGAGGAGAAGGGAAGAGACGTGCAGCGGTCTTGGGCTGGAGCCTGGGGAGTGGTGGGGGCAGGGCGAGGCGGCAGGAGCAGCTGCAGGCGCAGGCGGAGCTTCGGGGCCCCCAGCCCAGTCCCACCTGGACTGCACCCCCAGAGCAGGGGACAGAGGCCGGGACCTGAGCTTCTGCCAAGCATGCGAGGCTCCTTGCCGTCGATGACGCAGCACTGATTTTGTTCAGCATCTGCTTCTTTAGTCCTTCGTTGGCTTCTCTTTGCCCCAACACGGGTCCAGTGGTCAGACACCCTGAGCTCCCGGTTGTGGGGTGTGGGGGCCCGCTGCCCGGTCCTGCAGCCCCAGTCGTCCCCGCGCAGGGAGACAGTGGCGGGTGAAGAATCCGCTTCAGTACTGCCTGGGGGGACCTCTGGGTCCACCGAGCAGACCAGACGCTCCTGCCGCCATAGCGGCTCAGGAACCAGAGGGAGCAGGAAGGCGAGAGGAGGGCGCGGGGGTCGAGGGCAGCGTCTTTGAAGAGCGGGCTGCTGCGCATCCATCGGGCTGGTCAGATGAGGCTCCCCGTCTGTGTGGAGCACAGATCGGGAGGATCCTCCTGGGTAGACAGAAGCCCCGTCTTCTATGGGCGAACCGAAGAGCAGGGGTTAGATTCTCCCTAAAGTTCTACACAGATGATCTGCAACTCAGGACTTCTTTCAGTTGGGTAAACTCTGTATGCCACCCAGATGATCCCAGTGAAATGAATATGGGCAGATGATGGGCCATCTCCTGCCCGCTGTCGCTCTGCTCTTCATGTCCCTGCTCCGGCCATTCTCTAGGAGTGAAGTGATGAGCCAGAACACACGTCTCTTGGCTGCGGTGCCTGGAAAGCCCGTCACCGGGCCCCAGGGCCCCAGGCTTGGCTGGATCCAGGGGTTCCCATGACTCCATCAGGTCACTTCTTCCCATCTCCCTGGGGGTGGCCAAGGTTGGCCTTCTGCCATCTGGCCGAGGGGGATGGTGTTGGGGTCCTAGCCTCCTGCAAGAGAGAAGAGGCTCCGTGGACACTGGTGTGACTCAGGGGTGGGTCCTGTGGCCAAATGAGAGTCAGGGCTGGGCTGGAGGTGGGGGCCTTCTGCCTGACCACTTGTGCCGGGAAGGCCGCGGCCAGGGTGCCACCTACCCGTGGGGACTTGTCCCCATCGCCAGAGGACGATGGGGCGCTGGGCAGGCAGCTGTCGCCGGCCTGCTGGTGGGCGTATTGGGGAGGGGTCTGTGAGCACGGCCGCCGGCCACACAAGGGCCCGGCCCGCCTGCCTCTGGCTGGACGGCGGCCGTCTGACTCACGAGAGTCGGGCCTGGAGACTGACAAGGGCTTGGGATGGACACTGCGTCCTTTCACCCTCCTGGGGCACCTCCATCAGAGCCCCCGGGCTCGGGACCAGAGCACAGAGCAACCCACGTGGGTGGCCTCAGAAGCCAGGGGTCTTAAGTCTGGGCCAGGGCGGTGACCCCTGGGCTGGCAGCCCCCCTCTCCCTGGGCCAGCCGGGGGGGCGGGGGCGGAACTGGGGCCAGGGCTCACGCGTGGAGACGGCCGTGCCCAGCCCAGGCAGTGCAGACGCCTGCAGCCTCCCCACCCGAGCCAAGACGGGGGCGGCACGGCCATCGGGGGCCAAGTGTGCCTGGCGCCTGCTCTGTGTGAGTCGGGTGGCTGCGCCTCATGAGCCCAGGGCAGCCTCACAGTCCCACTCCACATGGCCCAGGCCCAGAGGCTCAGCTGGGAGCGCGTTCTGGAAGGTTCCGGGGCGGTAAGGGGCGGCTCCTCAGACCGGTCACCCCACTCTCTGTTCACAGTCCTACCACGGGCAGTTCTACCGGGACCACCGGCATGGCCTGGGCACCTACATGTGGCCGGACGGCTCCAGCTTCACGGGCATGTTTTACCTCAGCGCCCGGGAGGGCTACGGCACCATGTACCTGAAGGAGAGGCTCTTCCAGGTGAGGGGACGACCTGGGCGTCCAGGCCGCTGGCCGGCACTGCACGCGCTCCTGGGTCCTGGGTGTGCCTGACGAGAAGCGGCTTACTTGGTCTAAGCGATTGTGATAGTGCCAGTAACAAGGCGCCTGAGAAGAAGATGGATGCACAGTGAGAACACGAGAGCTGCTCGCTGTGCTGCTCCCCGGCCCGGGCCCGGGGTTACCAGCAAGCTATGTGCCTCCTGTAGATGAAGCAGTAAGCTCGGCGAAAACATTCACCTTTCTACATGTAGACTGGCTCGTTGCGCAGTGCTGTTCTGGAAGTTCCCTTTTTCTGGGAGAACATTCCTGCCTTTCCAAATACAGATTCCTCCCCCACCCCCGCCTTACTCATTACAGTAACACTCACCCCCTTTAGCAAGTAGTGCTGAAAGCTTTGGGGCTTCCCTTATAGCTCAGTTGGTAAAGAATCCGCCTGCAATTCAGGAGACCCTGGTTTGATCCCTGGGTCGGGAAGATCCGCTGGAGAAGGGATAGGCTACCCACTCCAGTATTCTCATGCTTCCCTGGTGGCTCAGCGGGTAAAGAATCCGCCTGCAGTGTGGGAGACCTGGGTTCGATCCCTGGGTTGGGGAGATCCCCTGGAGAAGGGGAAGGCTGCCCACTCCAGTGGTCTGGCTGGAGAATTCCACGGACTGTGTAGTCCCTGGGGTTTCAAAGCGTCGGACACGACTGAGTGGCTTTCACTTCTGAAGGTTTTGACGAGCACGGTGCTGTGTGATGACTATTGCAGTCAAGGGTCACAATAGTCCCATCAGCCCCAGAACATGCCTGCGGTCCCTCTGGAGCAGGTCTCCTCCTGCCCCAGTGCCTGGCTGTTCCATTTTTGCCTATAATTGTGCTAGGTCATGAGATCATCTGCGTTTTCTTCTGTGTTTTTGGCTTTGCCTGTTACGTGCCCGTCTGTGTTTGCGTTCATGTTGGTGTGTCCCGGGAAGTAAGGCCCCCTCCTTGGCCACGCGGGGACGTCCAGGTGCTCCAAGGCCATCTACTGGAAAGACTCACTTCCCTCCCGCCCAGCCTTTGCCTCTGTCAGAAGTCACGTCTGGAGGCAGCTGCCTGGTTCTTTCGTTACGTGATGTCAGGACTGACAGCTGGGCGCAGGGGTCAGCAGCCTGGCTCTGCCCTTCAGAGCTTCACGTGTTCTTGCTTCCCGCTCTGCAAGGATCTCCAGCCTCACTCAGACGCTTCCTGCCCTGCTCTGGGTGGAGCCTGGCTGCTTTAGTGGGATGTGGTATTGGCTGCTCATCACTGGTTGGTTTTTATTTTTAGGTCTTGTCAATAGCATATCTTGAAAACACCTTTCAAAACCTTTTTTTTCTCGGATTATTTATATGACTTTTTTTCTTTTTTTTAAAAAGGCATTTTAAAATGGAACGATTTTTAAAATCCCGCTGTTGTTCAGTCGCTAAGTTGTGTCCGACTCTTTGCGACCCGATGGACTGCAGCCCACCAGGCTTCCCTGGCCTTCACCGTCTCCTGGAATTTGCTCAGACTCATGTGCACTGACTTGCTGATGCCACCAACCATCTCATTTGCTGTCAGCCCCTTCTTTGCCTGCCTTCAGTCTTTCCCAGCATCAAGGGCTTTCCCAATGAGTCGAGTCTTCCCATCAGGTGGCCAAAGTATTGGAGCTTCAGGTTCAGCATCTGTCCTTCCGTCAGCATCTAGGGCTGATTTCCCATAGGACTGACTGGTCCCACCTCCGTGCAGTCCTGGGGGCTCTTTGGTGTCTTCTCCAGCTCCGCAGTGCTTTACCAGGGCTCCTTACAGCTTCCTCCCACAGCCTCACACCCGTGGCCTCAGGGTTCCGTGTAACCCCACGATAACCCTTGGTGGTGCCCTCC
>SJYX01000489.1:476828-491181 GCA_006410675.1 Oreotragus oreotragus
ACTGTTGTCTGTGCCCACGTCTCTGCTTCCCTGGTGGCTCAGCTGGTAAAGAGTCTGCCTGCAATGCAGAAGGCCTGGCTTTGATCCCTGGGTTGGGGAGGTCCCCTGGAGAAGGGAAAGGCTGCCCACTCCAGTATTGTGGCCTGGAGAATTCTATGGACCGTTTCGTCCATGGGGTCGCAAAGAGGCGGACACGACTGAGTGACTTTCACTTCACCTCCCCCTTGTCTCTGCTCCCTTCTTTGTTTGAAAGTACACTTTTTTTTTTTTTTACCTTTTTGGCATCTGGGATCTTAGGTCCCCAACCAGGGCCTGAACCTGAACCCCCTGTACTGGAAGACAGCGTCTTAACCACTGGACCACCAGGGAAGTCCCTGAACGCACGCTTTTTTCAGTGGGAAAGTGCCTCGTCAGTTGACACTGATATCTCCAGCTCCAACTGCACTCAGCCGCTGTGGCGCTGTTGGCCTGTCTCTTCATCTTAACAGTCTTGATTTCTCACAAGATTTCCTACTTGCTTTATCTCCGAACATGTGTATAAGAGTTTCAGAAAAGGGCAGAGCCTCATCAACGCCACTCTGATGATTAAAAACAGCCTCAGGTTCCTTTGCTGTCCTTCTGTCCCCAGGGTGGCCCCCCGGTGAGGCTGGGTCCAGTCACGTGAAATAA
The DNA here is from genome assembly GCA_006410675.1 of Oreotragus oreotragus. Classification (NCBI taxonomy): domain Eukaryota; kingdom Metazoa; phylum Chordata; class Mammalia; order Artiodactyla; family Bovidae; genus Oreotragus; species Oreotragus oreotragus. Next base: position 477,498 of record SJYX01000489.1, read on the forward strand.
TTCCTCTCTGTATGGTCACCGCACCCCGCCCCCTATCATGTAGGTACAGAGCTGCAGTCACTTGCTTTATTTAGCTTTTGTTATTTTTGGCATTCTATTTTTAAAGTCTTGTTTTGATTTCATTTTGTGATTATGCAAAAAATCTGATGCTTTTCCCAAGCCAAATCCATCAAACATGGTCCCCCCTACAGGAGTACCTTCTCTTCCTTCTCAAGCCTCCCTGGTTCTTGGTGATCATCTTTGTGGTTCTCTCTCTCCTACAAATGACGGGCGACAGGCACACACGTTCCTCCCCTGAGGGCACCCTGTCCTCCCTGCCGTCCACCTGCAGTTACACCTGGTCCCAGAGCCCTGCCCCCTCCCAGCAGCTGCAGAAGGCCTGCGTCTCCAGGCAGCCCTCCTCACTGAGGAGCCCATGTTTTCACCTGCGACCTTTGGGATGCATTCCTGGGAGCGGGATCGTTTGGTCAAAAAGCGAACGCACATTAAGAAGAGAATTTTCAAAGCCAGTGCCTCTGGACAGCCCCCCTTTACTGAACCATCAAGGTTCCAGGATCGTCGTCTCCTGTTCGCATAAGGCTGTGAACATATCACAGCTTTGATGAGCTGGGATTGCTTCCTGTGACAGATTCCTAGAAGGGGACTCCAGGGGCAGCTGCTTTTCTGACCAGACGCCTGCCTCCCTGCCCAAGTCTTTCTTCCAGGCTCACAGCTCCTGGGGAACCGTGCCCCCGCCCTGCCACTTTCAGAATCTGATGGCGTTTCCCCGCATCACTGGCCCGTCCGCAGCTTCTCCTGGAAACTCCCGCGGCCGCAGCCCAAGCCTGGGCAGTGGTCCTCACACGCTTCCCTCCCTCGTTTCGTCTGCTGCCGCCTGGGCTGGCCTGCCAGCTTCTTGTGGGCAGGGCCTTCCGTCCACGGTGCCCAGCCCCAGGCTTGCAGCCAGAGGTGCTCCATTGGCACGTTGGACAATGGGGCGCTCCCGAGAGTGGGGCTGCCATTCGGCTCACAGACGAGGGGGCGGGGGGCGCAGCTCCAGGGTCTGACGTGTGTGCCCCCAGGGTTTCAGGCCTCTGTGCTTTTGCTGGGCGGTTCCTCTGCCTGCCCAGCAACCTCCAGGCATCATCCCTTGACACCGTCTCAGGGAAGATGCAGCCCATCCTCCCCGGGAAGCCGGGTCTCCATGGTCCCCACGCCAGAACCTTTGTNCCCAGGGTTTCAGGCCTCTGTGCTTTTGCTGGGCGGTTCCTCTGCCTGCCCAGCAACCTCCAGGCATCATCCCTTGACACCGTCTCAGGGAAGATGCAGCCCATCCTCCCCGGGAAGCCGGGTCTCCATGGTCCCCACGCCAGAACCTTTGTCCCAGGTCCCTTGCTGAGGGAGGCACTGCCGCTTGGTGTCTCACTGAGACCCTCCTGGCTCTCCCTGCTCCTCACACCCACCACCAGGCACTGATGCCAGCAGGAGCGTCAGAGCCGCTCAGCGCTGGCTGCACTCTGCTGGGCTCAAGGCAGGCCAGGCTGACTGCTCCTCCTCGGCTCACGCCTGGTGGGGTGTGTCTGACTTAGTGCCCGGCACCTCCTCCCCAGCCTGGTGGGTGCCTGGGCCAGGCTCACCATATTAGAGGAGCCGGGGGCACCCTGAAATGAGTCTGCACGCAGCATCCCTGGCCTCCCCGCGCAAGGCCCCCGAGCCCGCAGCCCCCCTGCCCACAACGCGTCTGTCCCGACACCCGTGCTTTGGGCCTGGAGCGTCCAAAGCCTCAGCAAACTGTCAATTGAATGAACATGTTTCTTAGGACGATGCTTGCTTCCTCTGACTTAAGAAACTGGCCGCAGAGCGCAGGCCCTGCCCAGCCACCTGATCTACCCCGTGTGCCACCCCGCAGGGGCTGTACAAGGCAGACGAGCGATTCGGGCCAGGCGTCGAGACCTACCGGGACGGCAGCCAGGACGTGGGGCTGTGGTTCCGCGACCACCTCCTCAAGCTGTGTGTGGAGATCCCCGACAGCCTCTCCATCCACAGCTACCCCGAGTTCTCGGGCTTCCTGACCCACACGCCCGCCACAGTCACCCTCGCAGACGAGGAGAAGATGGACTGGGGCCTAGAGGAGGGGCAGGACCCGTTCTTCTACAACTACAAGCGGTTTCTCCTGAATGACGACCTCACTCTGCCTCCGGAAATCTATATCTACTCGACTGACAACAGCCACCTGCCCATGACCTCCTCCTTCCGCAAAGACTTGGACGCCCGCATCTTTCTGAACGACATCCCTCCGTTTGTTGATGATGGAGAGCCCTGGTTTATCAGAAATGAGACCCCTTTGATGGTCAGAATCCAGAAGCAGGCTTACAAGTTCAGGTAACCCGTCCTGTCCTCTCTCCTCACCCCCAGGGCTCTTGTCCTCTGATGGGGGCACACTCAGGCGCGGGGCTCCTGAAGGCCTCTGGCAGCCAGCCCCGCAGCTCGGCTGACCTGGCTGGCTGTCAGGCTTGTCTTGTTTGACTAATTGATACAGTCCAGTGAGGGAGGGCGGGGGATCTTTCCCTGGAGCTGGAACTGGAACACGCTGCCCAAGTGCCGAGGGCTGGGGGAGAGCAGGGAAGGAGGAGGCTGGGCGGCTGGCTCGGCCTCTGGTTTCTCCACAGATGGTAGGGGAAAGATGGAGCGCTCTGCTGGTCTCCAAAGATCACCGCCGCCTGCACCGGTAGCCCTGGAGATTCAGCAGCCACTTGAAAAAGACTTATTTTTTTAAGTTAAAGTTTTGAAGAATATTTTAACCCCTTTCCTACACTTTGTCCTCAAATATCTGTAAACTATTTTGGAATGCATGTTTTGTGAACACAAATGCTACTTATGCATGCATCATCCACCCATCCACCCATCCATCCACCTATTCACCCACCCATCTACCCATCCACTCACTTATCATATCCATTCACCCATCCATCCATCCATTTATCCATCCATCCACCCACTTAGCATATCACCCACCTATCCATCCATCCTCTCACTTACCANCCCCTCCCCCATCCACCCATCCAACTCTCCCTTGTCCAGCTGTCTGCCGGCCCACTCGCCCCTCACCTGTCCACCTGCCCCCCAGCCTGCCGTTTCCCCGCTCCTGTCCCCCAGCTCCCTGGCCTTCTTGTGCAGACCAGGCTCAAACGTGATGAGTAGACACTAAGGTGGGCAGGCAGCATATGGGAGGAAGCCGCCCTGGTCGCTGGGCGCCCTGAGCTTGTTGCTACGACACAGAAGACGTGTCCTTCAGGAGGCCATGCACAGCCGCTGGGGCCTCGGGATAGAGGCCGTGGTGGACCCTGCACAGGGCCCACCGCAGCCACTGGTGACTGGCACTGCTGGACACCCCTAAGCCTTGCAGGATGCCTGCTCCAGTGGTTCTGGGCGGGTGCTCACGGTGGAACGGCCGGGCCCTCACAGAAGCAGTTAGTCACGGAGGGCTGGGCCCGGCACCAGCCTTTCTGCCTGGGGGTGGTCTGCGGTGGGGCCTGAGGACCTGCATTTCTGGCACCGCTGCCGCCTGTCCCCGGGCCACTGCTGAGAACGGAGGCTGTGACGGCAGGTGGAAGGCAGAACGTGATGCTGGCACCCGCTGGATTCGGACGTTTCCAGGGCTCACGTTAGAAAAAGGCAGGACAGGTGGAATTCATTGTAATAATGTCATTTGTTTAATCCATGTATCCAGAATTCCCCTTTCTGGTGTGTAATCAGTATAGCGGCTCATGGGAAGACATTTGGCATTGATTTTCCAGTCTCGTCGCCTGCGATGCGGGCTCTGCGCCTGGAGCCTGCGTGGCGCCAGCACCGTCCCCCCCCAGGGGCCTGCTTAGCGCGGCAGGTCCAGGTGCTGGAGGGCGCGGGCCGGCCCTGCAGACGGAGGTGGCTTGCTGGGTCAGCACCCGCCGCTTTGTCCTGAGGACGTTTTCTCGGTCCTTTCCAAAGGAAGCTTCGAAGCCCATCGCCACGACCCAGCGTTCCTCGTCGATTCCGGAATCGCCCGCCGAGCCGGTGGTTCTGGAGGAGCCGGTCCCGGCGCCGGGCGGCCTGGAGCGGAAGCCGTCCTCCGCTAGGCCGAACATCGAGGAGAGCCGCCGCGGGGCTCGGGAGCGGGGCTCCACGTCAGGGAGGAGCAGCGCCAGCGACTCGGGGCGCTCTCGGGGCCCGGCGTCGGGGACGCTGGGCCGGAGCTCGGCCTGCAGCAACGACTCGGACTTCGAGTCCGGCCGGGCCGTACACCATTTCCGCATCGACCTGCCGCAGGAGCTGCTGGAGTGCGGTGCGCGGGGGCACAGCCTGCTGCGGACCCCGGGCCCCGCGCCCGCTGACCGGGACGTCATGAGGAGGATGGCGCTGGGCATGGCCCAGTAGGTGGCGGGCCCAGGGGCACCTCAGGGGGAGCTGCGAGCCCTGCTCTCGCGGGAGGGCGGTTCTGCATGCCAAGGGCGGCTCCCAGCGGCTGGCCTCTCTGCCCTCCCACCGGAGACGCACGCGGGCACTCACCCTCGGTCACCCAGGGACAGGCGCGTGCTCTCGTGCACACCTGCCCGCACACGGCCACTCACCGTGGATGCGCGCGTGCACCACGCCAGAGGAACCTCTCACTGAAGCAGGGCTGCCCTTCCACCAGTCCTGAACACACAGAATGTCTTCAGGGTCAGCGGCCCCTCGCGGTGAGGGCTCTGAGGTGGCCAAGTTTTTCATGAAAACTGGTTATCTCTGTGAATATGCAATGGTTAGTGAGAAGGCAAGGGCACCCCACTCCAGTACTCTTGCCTGGAAAATCCCATGGACGGAGGAGCCTGGTGGGCTGCAGTCCATGGGGTCGCTAAGAGTCGGATATGACTGAGCGACTTCCCTTTCACTTCTCACTTTCATGCATTGAAGAAGGAAATGGCAGCCTACTCCGGTGTTCTTGCCTGGAGAATCCCAGGGACGGGGGAGCCTGGTAGGCTGCCGTCCATGGGTTCGCACAGAGTCGGACACGACTGAAGTGACTTAGCAGCAGCAGCAGTGTTACTTTTTGAATGTATTACTAAATATTTGAATACATTTCTCAGTCTTAATTTGTAAGACAGCAGACAGGGATGGCTAGAACCCAGGTAAACAAAGCCCTCTGGGGGCCTGGAAGGATTGTACAAGTGCGGAGGGGTCGGAGGGCAAGCCGTCTGAGCGCTGCCGCCCTACACTGACCCAGCCTCCTCTCTCCCTCTGCTCTGCCGGTGGTCGCAGGAAGGGCGGGCCCCCACCTGCCCCGCGATGGGCCTCTCCACACATCCCGCTCTCCACTCTACCTTCTCCCTGCCGCCCCCACCCACCCAGCCCCTGCAGGCGCAGCCCTCATGCCTCTGCACGAGAGGCTGTGTGTGCTGCTTGTGAGAGGTGTGTGTGCCAGTGTGAGTGTGTGTTGTAGGAGTATATGTGCATTGTGTTACATGTGTGGCTGCATGTGCGTGCCAGGTTGTGTCTGTGTGTGTGTGTTGTCTGTGTGTACATGCAGTGTGCTGCTGCTGCTGCTGCTGCTGAGTCGCTACAGTCATGTCCAACTCTGTGCGACGCCATAGACGGCAGCCCATCAGGCTCCCCTGTCCCTGGGATTCTCCAGGCAAGAACACTGGAGTGGATTGCCATTTCCTTCTCCAGTGCATGAAAGTAAAGTCGCTCAGTTGAGTCCGACTCGTAGCGACCCCATGGACTGCAGCCCACCAGGCTCCTCTGTCTGTGGGATTTTACATGCTATGCTGTATCTGTGTGTGTGTAGGTGTGTGTGTTTACACATGTATGTGCATGTCTGCTGTGTGTACAAGCTTGGACCCTATGGGTACTAGGCAATGTACCTCATCTCACTGGCCCCCACCCCCACCCCGTATCACAGGTGACCTCAGAGAGGCTAAGTGAGGACAGGGGCTGAAGTCGGGCAGGGCCGCAGTGGACCTGAGCTTGGCCAGGTCGGCCTGCTCGGGGTGGGCTGCCCTGGAGCAGAAAAGGGCTTCAGTCTTGGCGAGGCAGGACCCCGGGGACGGCGTGCTCTGCGTCAGGCCTTGCCAGCGCCCGCGGTGGGAGCTCTTTCCGGCCCGGGGCACGTCTGGGCTGCGGGCCGCGCGTGCCCCTGCGCCAGCCCGTGACGGCCTCCCTGCTCCTTCCAGACACAGGCGCAGGTGGGCGACCATCACCCTCCTGCTGCAACGCGGCGCCGACCCCAACCTGTGCCGCGTGCCGATGCAGGCCCTCTTCTTTGCCGTCAAGGCCGGGGACGTGGACGGGGTGAGGCTGCTGCTGGAGAACCGGGCCAGGACGGACGTCCAGTTCCCACGCAAGGTGGGCCAGTGGCAGGGCCAGCTGCGGCGGGGGCCACGGCCGCCTCTGACGGTCACCGCGGCGTCCGCTCCCCCTCCCTAGCTGTGCCACTTGCCCGTCACTTAGGCCTCTGCTATTCAGAGGTGTTGACTTTTGAAAAGCTGCCAGTCTCGCTCTGGCTACTTGCTCACCTTCTGGGCCCCTGAGCCGGGTCGTTTATTTCCTCTTTTTTCTTGGGTGTAAGTGCAGGGGTGCAGGCAAGTGGGATTTCAGGTGTCAGACCCAGGAGGATCTCACAGGAACTTTTTGGGTTCACCGATTGGACTCCATCTTTGAAACCTCCTGGAGGAGGGCGGGCACAGTTGGTCTAATAGGAAGCTGGGCCACCAGGGCCTGTGTTCCCGTCTGTCCCCCTGGCGGATAGGAAGCCGGGCCACCAGGGCCTGTGTTCCCGTCCGTGACCCTGGCGGATAGGAAGCCGGGCCACCAGGGCCTGTGTTCCCGCCTGTCACCCTGGCGGATAGGAAGCCGGGCCACCAGGGCCTGTGTTCCCGCCTGTCACCCTGGCGGACGAAAGCGTCATGAGTCAGAGCAGACGGGGGGCGGGGGGGGCATTGTGCCGTGTGTTTGTGATCCCCCGTGGGCGGGCCTCTTGTCCCGAATGTCCCGGAATGACGGGAACGTGGTGCTGCCTTGGGGGCCTGAGGCAGGCGGGGGGCAGACAGCTACGCTCTCGCTCTGGACGGGGGCCCCACGGGCCTTGTTCACACAGAACCCCACCCTCGGGCTGACGGCTGTCGCTCCTTGGGGAGCCGGGGTTGCACCCTCACCCGCCTGTGTTTCCTCTGCAGCTGGGGGCCCTGACCCCTCTCCACATCGCAGCCGCCCTCCCCGGGGAGGAGGGCGTCAAGATAACGGAGCTGCTGCTCCACACCATCACCGATGTGGATGCCAGGGCAGCCGACCAGGATGACGTGTACAAACAGGGCAGGGTGGGCGTCCGCCCCGTGGAGGGTGGGGTCCCTCTGCAGGCGGTGTGAGGTCCCTAAAGGAGGGTGCCGATGCTCTGTGAGCCGCGGGCCAGCTGGATCCGGACAGTGTGTGCCTGGACACACCGCGGTTTTCTGTGCGAGCCGGGGCCTGTCAGGCAGAGGGAGGCAGTGTGGCTTGGGCACCGAGCATGAACACTCCACACACAGGCCTGTAGTGTGGTAGAGGCATGCATACTTGATAAACGTGAGTGAAAACCTGCTTCCTCAGGCAGCTCACAAAGCCCAGGGGTCCTCACCAGGGTAGCTGGGCCCCCGGGAGGGCATTCTGTAGGAAGCTCTGTCTCACTCCACTCGGGGGTGGCCCTCTGCCTGGAGATGCGTCTGCCTGTGGCCGCGCTCCCTGGCTGGGTTCTCCTGCCCCGCCTCCTCTTAGCTGCCCCTCCAACCCCTGGGCCACCTCTAGGCTGCCGCCATCTGAGACGGCCAGTCCTGAGCCCTGCGGGCTCTGAGCTCCTGATGTGCCCGGGGGAGTCGGGCTGTGGGCCTCCTCGGGCAGCCTCTGGGTCCGCCCCAAGCTCAGGGAGCCTCATGTCCCTAGACCAGGGCTCAGGGCCCGGTGCCCCCTGCCAACCTGCTCCAACAGGGGAATGGACCCCCAGGGGATAGGGCAGGCTGCCAGGTCAGAGGGTGACACTGCAGAAGGGCTTAGGGGCCAGAGGTGGGGCTTGGAGCTGCCGGGTGGGGATTCTGGGGTGCAGGGCTGGTGAGGCAGAGGTTGCGTCCTGGCACATGCAGCAACCCCCCGCCTCAGCAAGGCTATGCCGAGGCCCCCTCCTCCTTGTAGCCTTCCCAGCCTTCCTCCTCCAGGCTGAGCCCCTGGAGCACAGCAGCTCTGCCGTCTCATCCTCGCATCCACTCGAGCCTCATTCCACCCCCGGTGCCCGGGGGTGTGGGGCCGGGAGGGGAGGGTGGGTTCGAGGAGTCAGGGCCTGTGGGCTGGGGAGGCAGCACTGCCCTGGGGGAGCCCTGGGTGTGAGCTGCTGCCTGCAGGGGGCACAGGGCCCGGCGGCACCTGGTGGGTCTCTGCACTCCGGGCGGACAGGCTCGGGGGCCACCTTCAGCCCCTCTGTCTGCCCACAGCTGGACCTGCTGCCTTCCAGCCTGAAGCTCAACAACGAAGCGGGCCCACCCGGGATCTACTACAGCAAGAGCACGTCAGTCCCCGACGAGGGGGGCAGGACGGCCCTGCACGTGGCCTGTGAGCGGGAGGACAGCCACAGGGTGAGGCGGCCTTCTGGGCGTGCACGGGCGCCTTGAAGCGTCCCCGTGGGTGCCCGTCCACGAGAGTGCGTGAGTCTGCATGCAGGCGTGTATGTGAGCTTGTAGGTCGGTGTGTGTGTCCGTGTGCATGTGTGTACACCTGCACGTGTGGGGCGGTGAGCCCTCAGCCCTCGTGGGCTGAGCCAGGCCTCCCCGTGGCCACGCGAGCAGACCTGGGCATGTCTGCCCCTGGCTGCCGTGGTCCAGACCAGGGTCCTCCAGCTACAGGTCATCCTCCCTGAGTGGGCCCCGGACTCGGGGGACTGGGTCAGGTCGGCAGTGAGCTGGGACATGCTGTGTTGGGATAGGATAGGAAGCGTCATGGAACTTGTGTGCATGGACATGTTATTTCAGAGCACGTGTTGGGTACACGTGACCACACGCAGGCCTGTGTACCCGGGGGCCTGGGTTGCCTCGTGAAGTCACTGTCTTACTGCAGGCGGCGGTCACACACGTCTGTGCTGCCAGCCCATGGGCCCCCGGACGGTGACCCCATCTGGTGCCACTGCCTCCTGTCCACTTTGGGGATCAGCTTGCACGCGGCAGGTGCAGGAACCCTTTGGAGGAAGGGTGTGAGGGGCCTCAGGGGAGCTGGGGAGCTGGGCCAGAGAGCCCCTGAGTGCATGATGCATGGAACCTCCGTTTACCTGCCGGTACAATGAAACAGCAGCAGCGTCACGGGCCTGCAGCAGGTCCTTGTCACTGCCCCGGGTGGGGATCACGCGTGCCACCCGGATGGGGGCTGTGAGGGCCTGCATGGGGGTGGGCACCCGCACAATGCTGGCAAGGGACCACCTGCTCCGGAACATCCTTATCTCACCAATGCATCTTGGGCTGTGTCGCTGCCCCCCCCCCGCCCCCACCCAGAGAGGGGCAGCGAGCCCAGGCTGAGGCTGGGGACAGCAAGGTTCCAGGAAGGCGGGCTGCCCAAGGCCCCTGCTCAGTAAATGGGAGGCCTGGGCTTGGAGCACAGCTCTTTCTAGCTCACACGCCTTTGTCCTTGGTACTGATTTTGGATTTGGAAAAGTTAAGAGGAAACAAAGTCAGGAGACACCATAGGCCACGTCCTCATCAGAGCAAGGACAGATCACCAGTGTAACGTCTAGTGCTAAGATGTGAGGGCTGCAGCCATCCAGCCATCACGCCTGCATTCCAGCAGGGAGAGTGAGAAGAGGGGCAGCTTCCCACCAACCCCTCGGCACACTTCTGTGGGCTCCCCTTGGCCTGGCCAGTTGGGCGGGCGAAGAGGGTGGTCCTGCAGAGTGGCCCGGCTGGCCCCTGGGGTCTGCCTGTCTGCAGAGCAGCAGGGGTTCAGCAGAGCGCTCTGTGGCGAGGAGAGTCCGGGGCAACTCCCGCGGGCACACCCCAGAGAGGAGGAGGGGGAAGCCGATCGCTTCCTTGGGGGCGAGGGGCTGAAAGTGCCCCCGCGTTCCTTGCACCGCTGTGTCCTGGCGCAGGGCCCGTCCCCTGCCGCACCTGCCGTGTGCCCGGCCCAGCTGCAGTGGCCTCGGCACAGCGGCAACAGCTCTGTCAGAGCCTGCAACAGCTGCAGCGGAGCGGCCCCGACTCTCCTCTTTCCTTCCCATCAACTTCCTCATCACCGACATCCCTGTTTTCCATCTGAAATGATCGATGTTTGGAAAGCCTCTTCTCAGCCTGTGGATCCACCAACCCCATTCACTACCCAGCATTCAGGGCACTTGTGTGTGCCAGGCAGGGCCCTAGTGCGAGGGAGGAGCAGTCAGTGGGTGGGCTGACCGCACGCTGTGTGAGACTCCCCTGGAGGGGAGGCGCCCCTGTAACGTGCTGTCCTCCCGCCATTCTCCCACCCAGTGCGCCAGGGACGTCGTTCGGCTCCTGCTGGCCCACAGAGCCAACCCCAGCTCGCTGTGGAGTGGCCACTCCCCGCTCTCCCTGTCCATCGCCAGTGGCAACGACCTGGTGAGCAAGTCCTGCCCCACCGGTGTACCTGCGTGTGTCTGTCTCGTGCCCCCGCTCCAATGCAGGCTCTGGGATGTGCTGTCCTTGAGGTGCCCCAGGGACAGCATGGTGTGATGACCGGAGGGTCCCCTCCCGCGAGGACGGAGTGCCCCTCAGAGAGAAGGGTGGAGGGAGGAAGTGAGCATGAGGGTGAGGGCTCACCCGGGAGGTGCTGACTCAGCCTCAGAGCACTGGGAGGGCACCCTGGGCGGTTCCCACCTTCCCCGCTGCCAAGGACCATGTTTGTTCTTCCACCCACCCATCCAGCCACCCTCCTGCCTAGCCACCCAGTCATCCACTCATCCACTCATCCATCCTCCCAGGCATCCATCCACCCAGTCAGCCGTCCATCCATTCTCCCAGTTATCTATCCATCCATCCTCCCAGTCATCCATCCATCCACCCTCCCAGTCACCCACTCATCCACCCAGTCATCCATCCATCCATCCTCCCAGTCATCCATCCATCCATCCACCCAGTCACCCACTCATCCTCCCAGTCATCCATCCATCCACCCACCCAGTCACCCACTCATCCTCCCAGTCATCCATCCATCCACCCAGTCAGCCGTCCATCCATTCTCCCAGTTATCTATCCATCCATCCTCCCAGTCATCCATCCATCCACCCTCCCAGTCACCCACTCATCCACCCAGTCATCCATCCATCCATCCTCCCAGTCATCCATCCATCCATCCACCCAGTCACCCACTCATCCTCCCAGTCCATCCATCCATCCACCCTCCCAGTCCTGCACTTTTCCTTCCTTCTGTTCATTTATCCACCTCCACATCCACCTGCCCACCCACCCCTCCACCCCCATTCTTCATCATCCATCCCTCCTGTCTTGTTGTTCAGTCGCTCAGTCGAATCCAACTCTTTGTGGCCCCATGGACTGCAGCACACCAGGCCTCCCTGTCCATCACCAACTCTCAGAGCTTACTCAAACTCATGTCCATTGAGTTGGCGGTGCCCTCCAGCCATCTCATCCTCTGTCGTCCCCTCTCCTCCTGCCCTCAGTCTTTCCCAGCATCAGGGTCTTTTCAAATGAGTCAGCTCTTCGCATCAGGTGGCCAAAGTATTGGAGTTTCAGCTTCAGCATCAGTCCTTCCAATGAGTATTCAGGACTGATTTCCTTTAGGATGGACTGGTTGGATCTCCTTGCTGTCCAAGGGATTCTCAAGTCTTCTCCAACACCACAGTTCAAAAACATCAATTCTTTGGTGCTCAATTTTCTTTATAGTTCAACTCTCACACTCGTAGGTGACTACTACTAGGAAAACAGTTACTTGGTATGGACCTTTGTTGGCGAAGTCATGTCTCTGCTTTTTAATACACAATATAGGTTTGTCATAGCTTTTCTTCCAAGGAGCAAGTGTCTTTTAATTTCATGGCTGCGGTCACCATCCACAGAGATTTTGCAGCCCAAGAAAATAAAACCTGCCACTGTTTCTATTTTTTCCCCCATCTATTTGCCACAAAGTGATGGGACCAGATGCCATGATCTTCATTTTTTGAATGTGGGGTTTTAAGCCAGCTTCTTCACTCTCCTCGTTCACCCTCATCAAGAGGCTCTTTAGTCCCTCTTCACCTTCTGCCATTAGGGTGGTGGCGTCTGCATAGCAGTCTATGTACCAGGCAGGCGCCGTTCCAGGCAGTAGGTGTTGAATAAAAGAGAAGTGTTTTAGTTCTAGTTGGGGCAGATGGACCACAGGCTGGTGTGTGACCGTCAGGCAGTAAGCTTAGGAGGAAAGGGATGATGGGTGAGGGGAGGGGAAGGACGGGCTCCTCAGCGGGGTGGCGGGAGGGCCTCTGGGTGAGCTGGCGCGTTGGGAGCCTGCGGCAGCCATTGTTGGTGGGGGGCCGGGGCCCCTGTGCCCCTTCTGCCCGGCCCGTCCGCCTCCTGCCTTGGCTTGTGTCCCGAGTCATGCACTCAGCGGGCCAGGCGGCACCTGCTCTGTGACCAGCCCTGGAGTGGGGGCGGGCAGGCTGGAGGAGAGCCGCACCCCAGGCGCAGAAGCTCCCGGAGGGCCAAGCTGGTGTCTGGCGTGTCTGGCACAGCTGCTCTGACCCCAGGCTCCCCAGGGTTCCCTGGGCTAGAGATGGGGATGCAGCAGGGAGCAGGGGAGCCCCGTCCTCTGCATGTGCTCGTGTGGTCATGGTGGCCAGCTGCCCCGGGTAGAAGCAGGCCGGTCCCAGGGACACGGGCCAGCAGGACGTGCGCCTGACCCTGTGGGGTGAGAGGCCTGGCAGGATCCGGCGGCATCCCCGGGTGGGAAGCAGAGAGGCGCCGGGACCACTTCTGAGCAACTGGCCGTTGTTCGGAGGAAGCGCTGGACCTGGGCTGCCCTGGGCAGTGGGAGTCCTCGCTAGGGAGCCACCGAGTACCCGCCCCAGCCTCGCCACTGAGCCTCGGCCGCTGGGGGAGGGAAGCAGGGAAGCCGCCTGCCTGGCCCCCAGCGCTTCCCCCGCTTGTTGGGAGGGGGCGTGCCGGGTGCTGACAGGCCTGTCTGTGTCCAGATCGTGAAGGAGCTCCTGTCCTGTGGAGCCGACCCCAACATGCTACTGACCAAAGGCTTGGGCAGCGCCCTGTGTGTCGCCTGTGACATCACCTACGAGAGGCAGAGGAGCCTGGGGAGCAGGCTGGCCCTGGTGAGCTGGGCGGCGGCCCTGGGGCAGGGAGGGGAGGCAGGGCAGGCCCTGGTGGGCAGGGCCTGGGGTCTGCCCCGGACCCCCGTCTGGCCCTGCTTGTAGTAAGACGCTTTGTGGCCCTTCATGGGCTCTTGCTCCGTGTTCAAGGCTTGATGTTCCAAACACTTGAGAAAGTGCGAACAGTTCTTGCCTTTTATAGTTTATAGGCTTAAAGTATGTTAGTGGCAAACCCACTCAAAAGGCCGGACAGGAGTCCCTGGGGGAGCTGTGTCCTGGGTGGGGATGGGGGAGCTGTGTCCTGGGTGGGGATGCTGTCTCTTATACACATCTCATCCTCCCAGTCATCCATCCATCCACCCTCCCAGTCACCCACTCATCCACCCAGTCATCCATCCATCCATCCACCCAGTCACCCACTCATCC
>SJYX01000489.1:491383-506220 GCA_006410675.1 Oreotragus oreotragus
TGTGCCCTGGATGGGGGATGGGGGAGCTGTGTCCTGGGTGGGGATGGGGAGCTGTGTCCTGGATGGGGGATGGGGAGCTGTGCCCTGGATGGGGGATGGGGAGCTGTGCCCTGGGTGGGGTTGCTTTCTCTGCTGGAAGCAAAGCTTCACTGGCAGCGCCCCCAGAACCCAGGGTTTTTGTTTGTGAGGAAGGAAGGTTGAGTGATGAGAGGCTGGTGAGTCACTGAGGCCGCCTTGTGTCTCCCCAAATAACGACCCTGCTGACACCTGCTCGGCAAGTGTGACTTCTGAACTTCCTGTAGATGACAGCTTGATTCTTGTCTGTCACATTGAGGCTTGTGGTTTGTGGTTCTGTCAGCATTTCTCGATGAAACTGTGAAACCAAAGAGCCTCTGTGTAGCACAGCATCCTTCCTTTTCGTGGTCTGGGTGGGCGCCTCTGACGGATGCTGTTTGCTATGAATGCAGTTGGTGCTGCGTCAGAAGTGGAGGACCTTGCCTCAGGGTGTGCCAGGGGTCCAAATGCACACACATGCGCATGCACAGGCACATCACACGCCTGTGCATACGTGTGCAAGCACCCGCCCCACACTCACATAGCTGCTCTCTGCAGCCACACACTCATGCATGCACACACATGTCCACACACTGGTGCACACGTGTGCATGCAACCACACACTCACACAGCTGCTCTCTGTGACCACACACACACCTGCACACACATCCACATGCCTCTGAATATGTGTGCAAGCACCCGCACACAGCTGCTCTCTTCAACCACACTCATGCATGCACACACATGTCCACATGCCTGAGCACACATGTGCAAGCACCCACCCCTACACACTCACATAGCTGCTCTCTGCAACCACGCACATGCATGCACACACATCCACACGCCTCTGAATATGTGTGCAAGCACACACACACTCACACACACATAGCTGGTCTCTGCAGCCAGGCTCACAGCGCCTGTGGTCTTCCTGAGGGCCCCGGCTGGTTGGATGGATGGTGAACACGTACAGACTAGGGCTTTTGGCCTCTTTAACCTACAGAACTTGAGAACAAGTCACAGGTCCCCTTGCTCATTCCCCCGGCGGGGTGCGCTTGGTCCTACATGGGGTGGATGGAGGGGCGTGTCCAGGGTCAGTGTGGAGGCTCAGGCGGTCTGCCCGCCCTTCGGTGGTGCTGAGCGCGGGGTGCGTGCGTGTGCCCTGCTTTTACTCCCAGGGCTTTAGAAGTGGCAGCTGGGCTTCTGCCCTTTCTGTATCTTGTTGTCCATAATCTACGTCAACTGCACCTGCACCCGGCTTTCTTTAGTCTGTTTGGTGTCTTTGTGTTTTGTTTTCGAAGGAGGCGTCTGTCCAGGTGCAGGCACTGCAGCAGGGCCCCAGGTCCCAGTCTGTCTCAAACAGACCGCTTGGGGTTTGCCCTCCTACCACTCACAGCTAGTGGAGTGGGGGCAGACCTCGGCAGGGCACCCTGGGGGGCGGGTGGGTCAGGGAGGGCCGCCCGAGGAGCCAGCCAGCCCCCAGACTTGACCTTGCTCTGGGAGTCACTCTGAGGACACACCACACAGTCTCGGCCGTCTGTCTTGTTTGCCTTGCTGACACTCCGCACACCTGGGAGTTTGGCCCAGCTGGGTCACGCAGTGGGCAGGAGCCCAGCCCTGCTCTCCTGCTGGGGGTGAGGGCCCCCTGGTGGCTGGGGCAAATGCGAGCCTATGACATGGGCTCTGTTCTCCACAGATTGACCGGCTCATTAACTACGGGGCTGACATCCTGAACCCCGTGACACTTTCACAGGGGGACAAAACGGCTGTGGGCACAGCGGTCGACTATGGGTATTTCAGATTCTTCCAGGTGGGCTGAGTCTCTCATTGGCGATGGGCGTGGAGCTGGGGCTTTTAGCAACCCTTGGGTAAGGCGGGCCAAAGGTCCCTCATGCCTCTGACCAGAGTCCTCCCCCGGCTTCCTAGAAGGGAAAACCCAGGCCCCCCAAGCATGTGGTGCCAGTATGGCTGCCTGTGCGCCAGCTTTCTGAGCATTATCCTGGTCTGTCTTCACCATCATCGTCACGACCGCAGTGTACCCCAAACCGTGTCAGCCGTGGGCCAGGGCTGCTGGACCTGCTCCCCTGGGGGACTGGGGGCCAGGTGCCCCGTGCTCAGAGGTGGTGACCGGCACTGGGTTGCAGGACCGGAAGATAGCCCACTGCCCCTTCCACATGCTGATGCCCGCAGAGCGGGAGACATTTCTGGCCCGGAAGAAGCTCCTGGAATACATGGGCCTCCAGCTGCGGCAGGCCGTCTTTGCCAAGGAGTGCCAGTGGGACCTGAAGGTGCTGCATCTGAGCAAGAGAGGTGGGCGCCTGGGCAGGGTGGTCGTGTGGGCGTGGTGGGCCGCCAGCGGGGTGGGCAGCTGCAGTGGGCTCCTCAGGCAGCTCAGAGCTGACCCGGAGGCCCCCTTGGCCCGAGTGTGTGTGACAGGCTTTATGCATCGTGGAAGAGCACGGGTGCCTTGTGCTAGGGGCTGCATCGCCTGGAGGTCTGGCTCCAGGAGGCTGTGTGGGGCGGGCGGGGAGAGGACACGCCTGCTGGGCCGGTGTCCACCTTGCCCTCAGATGTGCTGTCAAGGATGTCTGCAAGGGGAATTGAGAAGGGGGTTCTTGGGCTGGAGAGATGAGCCTGGGAACAGAAATTAGGAGGTCCCATCACAGGTCTGGGAGCATCACCTTTGCCCAGTGTCCCAGCCAGCCCTACCCCCTGCCTGCTCTGCGGCCATGGTGGGGGACACGACACCCGAGGAGGGGCGACATGCCTGCACCGGGGGTGGGCGCGAGGGACCCTGCCCTGCAGTCTGCTTGGTGAGCTGCGCCCTGGGGGTGGAGCTGGTAGACAGCCTGGTCTAGGGGTGAAGACCTGGGTCATCCTCTCCCGAGGGCCCTGCGTGGTCTAGCCCCATGGCGGAGCCAGCCTGAGCTGCAGTCTTGGGTGAGAGCCGGGCAGGTCCTCAGGCATGGGTGAAGGATCCAGAACCCCATGGTGCACAGACGGGGAGCTTGTCTCCTGGCTCAGCTGGTGGACTCTCAGGGAAGCCCATGGGCCCAGAGGAGGTGCTGTGTCTTCCAGGAGATGAGGGTGGGGCAGCGCATGTGGAGAGCCTGAGGCACGGCTGCCTGTGTGGGGGGCCGGGGACCGATGGCCTCTCCTCAGCCACACCTCTGCTCCCGTCTGCTGCCCGGAACCTGCACAGTGGGTGACGGGGAGACAGAGGTGGTGCGGGGGGTGCTCAGAGAGCAGCTGGGAGGGGGGACCTCGATGCCCCTCCGCCCTGCCCAACTCCCTTACATGTACCCCGTGCCCTAAGCCCCCCAGCAGCACCCCAGCCCTGCCCACCACCCACACGTGTGCTCACACATGGACCAGCCTTCCCACCTCCCCCACCTGCCAGGCCCCCATCCATACTCGTACATACACACACAACCCCCAAGCCTACACCCACCCACGTTTCCACACACCGCCTGTCTGCACCCTGCAGCCCCGAGATGCCCACCTTCCATACGCAGCGCTCTTCACTGCTGCACACACACACACACTAACACAAACCTGCTGAACCCTCCACAAACCTGCGCACCCTCAGCTCCTCACCCACTCTGTCGCACACACCCCCCAATATCCAAACTTCCTGCACACACAAAATAAGACCCCCGTTCCCCAGCCCACAAATAGTTACTAACCAGACGCCCACAGCCCGCTCACACACATCCCTACCAACTGCTCACCTCCACCACCCCTCACACCCCTGTCCTCACACACCTGCTACCCCAGCCCAGCCCCAACACAAGTCCCCAGGGACCAACCCCCTCAGCCCCCCGTACCCACACCATTCCTCCCCACATGCACACTCATCCCATCCTTCCCCACAGAACCGCCTTGCACACTGTCATACGTACACACCCACCATCCATCATAACTGCCCCCCCGTGCTCACCAGCCCACTCACAGCCATGCACATCCCTGCACCCTCACAGCAGCTCGTGGCCGCCGACCACCTCGTAGCTGTGTGCCCACACACGACCTCCCCGTCCTGTCGGGTCAGGGGCTGTAAAGGTTCCGCGGCCTGAGTTCAGCAGGGCGGGAGATGCTTAGTCAACAAGCAGGTGTTTGCTCAGTTCAGGAGGCTGGAGACTGAACTGCGGGAGCCAGGAGCGGGTGTGGCCGGTTCTGAGGAGGGCCGCTTCCTGGCTCCTTGACGCCGGCTGCCTGTCCTGTTCTCACACAGGAGGGAGAGTGTGCGCTTCCTCTTTTTACAGGGCACTAATTCCACCAGAGGGCTCTGCCCCCATCACCCCAAAGCCCCCATGCAAGTCCCGTGGCCCTGGGGTTAGGCTTTCAGCAAATTAATCTTGGAAGGATATAGGTGTGTCCATAACACCCCTCCCCGTCCCTGACTCAAACACAAGCCTCCCCTGCCCTCTCAGCTACACACCGCCCAATGCACAAATAACGACCGTCAGCCCCAGAGGGGGGCAGTGATGATGGGAAATGAACAGGTCCCCACTGAAAAGTGGGCACCACTGAGCACATCCACGTGGGCGTAATGGAGAGGGAGGAGCAGGAAATGTCGTGGAGGATACCATGAGGAAAACATCCAAAATCTGTTGAAAATCGTCCACCTATATATCCAGAAAGCTTAATGAACTCCCAGCAGGATAAACACAGACACCCACAAACAGACACACGATAGTTAAAATACTGAGAACCGAATGATTCACCACAACGGGACCCCAGTGAAGTCAGCAGGTGGCCCCTCATCAGAAGCCGCGGATGCCAGGAGGCAGTGGTATGGCATAGTCAAGCACTCAAGGCGGTAAGCTTCAGCTGAGAATGCTAGATCCAGCAAAGCCAGATGGAAGTGACAGAAAGGCATTCCCGAAGACAGAGCCCTTGAGGACTTGTCCCTCGTTGCCCTGCTTTATAGAAAGTACTAAAGCACGTGACTCCGATGGAAATCAAGTCATCCATGTGAATAAAGAGCACCGGCAAAGCTAATTGCAAACATGAGAAATAGATGCATGTTTTCTTAACAGATTTAATAAGAAATTTGCATGATTTATATATAAGCATTTTATAGAAAGATTACTATAAGCATATATATATATATATGGATTTTATTTACTGTAATCCTGGTGGCTCAGCTGCTAAAGAATCCACCTGCAATACGGGAGACCTGGGTTTGATCCCTGGATTAGGAAGATCCCCTCGAGAAAGGAACAGCTGGCTACCCACTCCAGTATTCTGGCCTGGAGAATTCCATGGACTGTATGGTCCATGGAGTCGCAAAGAGTCGGACATGACTGAGTGACTTTCACTTTCACTTTCAAGGAAAAATAACTGAAGAAAGTAAACATTACATTTACAAGTTTTCACTTAATGCAAAAAAGTAAATAAAGGAGGAGCAGGACAAAAATACGAGACACATAGAAAACAAAATGTAAAGCAGCAAATGTAAGCCCAGCTATGTCAGTAATAACATTAAGCATGAGTGGACCAAATAGTACAGTCAAGAGGCAGAAGCCTTTAGATTGAATAAAAATAAGAAAACTCCATTTACATGCTTCCCACAGGAGACATATTCTAGATTCAGTGATACAGACAGATTGGAAGTAAAATGATAAAAAGAATCTTGCATCACGAAAACAACAACCGCAAGAAAGCTGGAGTCGCTACGCTTATGTTACCTCCAGACGGCCTTTAAAGCAAAAATAGTGCTGGCAATAAAGAGGGACATCTTAAGTGATGAAAGAGTCAATTAATCAGGGAGACAAAGTAATTATAAACCTATGTGCACGTAACAGCAGACACCCAAATAACCAAGGCAGAAAAGACACACGTGAAATGCAAAATAAATCATTCAATAATAAAATAGTTGGAGATGTCGATTCCCAATGTTCAATAATTTGTAGAAAATCTAGGCACAAGATTATAGAGAAAAGAAGACTGAGCAATACTGTTAGACTACAGAGGACAGGGGATCCTGGCACGCTACAGCCCATGGGGCCACAAAGAGTCAGACACGACCGAGTGACTGAATAGACACACACACACACACACACACACACACGTTAGACCACGAGACCTGATGCATTTACGGAGCACTATGCCCACCAAACAGCAGATACACATTCCTCTCAAGTGCACGTGGGACGTTGTCCAGGGCAGACCACGCACTCGACCATAAGAACCGACCCCCCCACAAAACTCAGTACATTTATAGGCATAGAAAGAATGCAGATTAGGTGCTCTGGCCACAACGGAATGGAATTAGAAATGAGTATAACAGGAAGACATTTGGAGATATCACAGAAAACAATGCGCTTCTAAGTAACCAGGGGTCCAAGAAGAAATAAAAAAGCAATTAGAAAGCACTTCGATGTGAATGCGGAAGAAGGCAACACACCAGAGCTCAAGGAAAGTAAGCAAAGCAGGGATGGCGGGGGTGTAGAGCTCCGAATGCCCACAGTCACAGAAAAGCAACCTCAGTCAAAGAAAAACCAACAACCTCAATCAAAGAAAAACCTGACCTTGCTCCTGAAAACACTGGCAGAAGAAGAGCTCGCTAAACCCAAAGTAAGCTAGTCTGCCAGCTAGATGAATGTATGTGTGTCTTTTAGAGAGAATATTCGTGAAATACAGGATAGAAAAATAATAGAGGAAATCAGTAAACCTTGGAAATGGTTCATTGAGAAAATCAGGAAAACTGACACATTTGGCTAGACTGACCAGGCAAAAATGAAGACTCAAATGACTGAAATCGGAATGAAAAGAGTAGACCTTGCTGCCAAACATTTAGGAGGGCGAAGGATTATGAGAGAATATCATGAACAACTTCATGACGACGCGTTGCAGCACCACGATGAAACGGACAAGTTGCTGAAGACACAGCATCTACCACAACTGGGCAAAGAGGGCATAAAGCATCTGCCCAGATTCATAACAATTAAAAAGACTGAGTAAGTAAAAAAAAACCTCCCAACAAAGGGAAACCCAGGTACAGATGGCCCCCTCGGTAAACTGCACTGAACATTTAACGTGGAATTAGCACAGATCCTTTTCTAATTCTTTCAAACATTAAAGGGAAAGGAACACGTCCTGACTTATTTTATGAAGCCTCATTACTGATTCCAAAGGCAGACGATAGCATTATAAGAAAACTAAAGACCAATATCCTTTATGAATATAAATGCAGAAGTCTACAGCAAAACACTAATGAACTGGGACTTCCCTGACAGTCTAGTGGGTACGTCTCTGTGCTTACAGTGCAGGGGCGTGAGTCCCATCCCTGGCTGGGCAACTAAGGTCCCACGTGCTGCACAGTGTGGCCAAAAATGTACATACGGTAGCAAACCAAACTCAGCATCGTGCCAAAGAACTGTCTGCCATGACTGAGTGTGATCTACTCCAGAAATGCAAGGAGGTTTAACAACAACACAATTGTCAATGTAATATACTACACTATTAAAAGGAAAGAAAAAATTCAACTGATGTAAAAAAAAAAACTGAGGTAGAAAATCCAACATCCTTTCACGATGAAACACACAACAGAGAGCAGAGGGGCATTTCCCTAACCTGATGAAGGGCGCCCGTGAGAAAAGCCCCAGCCAGCGTCAAGTCAGCTCCCCCAAGGCCAGGAAGAAGACAGAAACGTCCTCTCTCCCCACCTCTGTGGAACACGGTGCTAGAGCTGAAAACTGTGCAATTAGACAAGAAAAACGAAGGAAAGGCATCTAATTCGGAAAGGAGAAAGGAGAGTTAGAGTTCCATCTCGCTTTATCGCCAGCTCCCGCAGAAGCATCACTCTGGTGCCAGGCGGTCCAGGAGGGTGCTGTGGCACTCCCCGCTCTGTCACTCACACAGCTGCTTGGACCCACAGCAGCATGGGGAGTGGTTCTGGGGGCTGGGGGCATGAAGAGCGGGAAAGCAGGGCCTCCCACATTCTCCACTCTCCTGGCCAGCGGGCGTTTCTTTGTGGGGTTCCTGCGTGTTAAGGGGTGTTGGGGGAGTGGAGGATGGGTGGCCTTCCTTGAGAGGACTGACGCATTGTCTAAGCACAGGAAAGCAGAGGGGTGTGGTTGAGTATCAGGTGATTACTGTGGGGGGGCTCGCTGCTCTCCTGTCCCCCAGCCCTCTGGGCGTCCTGTCGCCAGTGGCCAGAGAGCAGAGCTAAGGGTCTCCAGACCAGAGGGGTGTGTGAGCTGGCCAAGGCCAGAGGGAAGCTGGTGCTGCCCTGTGGCCATTAAAGGCGGAGTCAGGAACCCGGAGCTGGGGCCGACGGCCAGGAGGCTTGCGGAGCTCAGGGCATGGGTGCCGGAGCAGAGGCGCGCAGCCCGCTCTGTGCCCTCGGACCTGCTGGGGGCTGCTCAAGGGCGGTGCTGCCTGCCCCGCTGGCCTTGCAGGGCCAGGGAGGGGCTCACCAGGTGGTGGAGGCGGGCAGCACAGTGCCGCCCTCCACCGGTGGGCACCACACATGACCGGGGGCGTGGAGGCTAACGCAGGTCTCTCTCGGTGCAGCGGAGCTGGCCCCCTGCCTCCGGCTGAAGCGGAGAGGCGGCATGCCCAAGGGCCAGGACTTGCCGGAGCAGGAGCAGTAAGTGGCTGGGTGGTGCCCGGCTGGGTGGTGCTGCTGGGCCTGCCACGACCTCCCTGCCCAGGGCAGGGTTGCTCCCGAGAAGCCCAGCTCTGCTGCAGGCCATGGCTCAAGCCAGGATGGGGGCGGGAGGGTTGCAGGCTCACTTGTGGACTGGCCTGGGTGGCTCTGGGTGGGTTCCATGGCCCCCCAGGAGGGGGCAGTGGCTAAGTGGGGGTGAGCCCAGCTCTGCTGCTCAGAGATGCCCCCACTTCCGGCAAGCCGAGGCCCTCCTTGCCCCTCCGCTGCTGGCCCCCTTGGGCCCCAGCTCTGCCCCGTCCCTGCTGTTAGGGGCAGTCCTGCATGCCCAGCTCACTGCCCCCCGGCCCCGCAGCAGACCCACCCAGAACCCGCTCCCCTACTGCAGACTCCTGCCACCCTCATGACGTGAGGGTCCCTGCATAGGAGGTGTCATTTCCTGGCCAGCGGGTTGGCCAGCACAGGGTGGGAAGGGCTTGTTTCCTGTTCTTGGTAGCTCTGGGCTGGACATGCTTAGACCAGGACTCGTGAGCTGTCCACTCTGAGCACAGGAAGCGGCGGGTCCCGGCGCCTAGGGCCTCAGGCACACGTGCCAGGTGCCCCCTGACTGCCCGCCTGCTCCCTTGCAGGATTCCCTTCTTCAAGTTCTGCTACCAGTGTGGCCGCTCCATTGGGGTGCGCCTGGCACCCTGCACCCGCTGCTATGGGATCCTGACCTGCAGCAAGTACTGCAAGACCAAGGCCTGGTCCGACTTCCACAAGAAGGACTGCAACGCCCTCATGGCCATCGGTGAGGCCAGGCGGTGGCCGGGCTGCTGCAGGGCCGGGAGGGTGACCCCAGTCGTGCCCCGAAATCTCCCCAGTTCCAGCCACTTTGTGGAATTCCCGGAGGGGGCCTGTGTGGGAACAGGGAGGCATGCAGGGAGGAGAGGCCGGGGCTGAGGGCAGTGACTCTCCCTGGCCCTGCTGCTCCTGCGAGGCGGCTGGTGGGGGGGGTGGTGTGCAGACCTGTCCCCTGGGACATGGCCAGGCGGCCTGGGCCCTGTTGGGGTTGAGGGGGAAGCAGGGGTGTCCTGCTCTTTCTTAGACTCTGCCCTCGGCTCCAGTGGAGAGGCTGGACGGACCCCTGCCCTTGGACCCGTGCCCTTGGAGCTCTGATCCACAGCGTCACTTCCATTTCCCACTCTGTGAAATGGGTCTTGTAGTAACAGGCTGCTGGGGGGTGCTCTGGGTCTGGCCGCAGCACCCTCGCCTCGGGGGCTGCAGGACAGAGGCCCGGGTCATCTCTGAGGAGCAGTCGCCCTGGCAGCTGGCTCTCACGGTGTGTCCTGCACTCGTGCGAGCCCTGAGCAGGGCGTGCCGGCACAGCGCTCACCCCACGCCGGGCCCTGCGATCCGAGCGCCCCGCCGTGGGGGGACGCGGGGGCCCCCACCTGCAGGCTCCCCGCTCCCTGCCAGTTTCTTGTCCAGGGGAGCAGCAGGAGGAGGAGGCCTGGAGGGTGGAAGGATCTCAGTGAAGAAGAGGCTCTGGGCTCCGTGGCCAGGCGGGCTCACCCGCCCGTGGGGCCGTCTCTGGGCTGCTGGCCCTGAGGACTCTAAGGTGGGGGTCTGCCTGCTGACTCTGAAATAAAGCGGCCCCCCGGAGGGGTTTTAACCTTCTGCACCCCAACCCGGCTTCCCAGGTGGCGCTGGTGGTAAAAGAACCTGCCTGCCAGTGCAGGACACAGACGCAGGTTCGATCCCCGGGTGGGGAAGATCCCCTGGAGGAGGGCAGGGCAGCCCACTCCAGTGTTCTTGCCTGGAGAGCCCCCTGGAGAGAGGAGCCTGGTGGGCGACAGTCCATGGGGTCCCAAGGATTCGGCCACGACTAAATCAACAGCACGCTTGCACGCACCCCTACCCAGGCCAGGGGCTCTGCGTCTGGCCCGCAGTCTCGCTGGCCCCCTGGCCTCGGCTGTCTGTCGGGAGAGGAGGGCGGTGGGTGCGCGTCAGGACTGGAGCGTGCTCTGGAGGTGCCGCCAGGAGGTGGGGGTGTCTGGGCTCATCACGGCTCACAACGGGTGGGGGGGCACCTCCTGTTCCTGCCCACAGGCTCCAGGCTGTCCACTAGTGGCCAGGGCGTCCGCTTCTTCCATGCGCACTTACTGAACATCTGCTTTGTGAGGGCTGTTCTAGGGGGGCTGGTGGATGTGGGAATCACCCTCCACTGATGGAGGGGAAACTAGAGGGTGACCGTGAGCCAGGAAGGGGGGTCCCCAGGTGGCGCATCTGCCCCCGTGGAGGGGCGGGAGGAGGGGTGGTGAGGCGTGAGGGCCGGGGACTCCATCTTCCAGCAGGAAGGTGGTGGGTGCTCCAGGGAGGGGCTTGCTGCTGAGAGCAGGACGGTGGCGGGGTGGGCAGGTGGCAGAGGCGGTGGGTGGTTGGGGCCCAGCAGGGGAGGACCCCACCCAGCAGGCGTTCGCTGGGCAGGGTGGTGTCTGCAGCCACGCTGGTCTGGCCTGGTTTCCGGAGGGTCTTGTCGAAGACCAGGCTCCCTCGTGAGGCTCCCTCCTTCCCCAAGGGAAGTTCGCTGGGGCTGCCTCACCTGCTGCTCCTGGCAGGGCTGGGGAAGGCAGCTGGGCAGAGGAGAGGGCCTGGCCGTCGCCCTGGAGCCGGGCTAGCTGTGCCGAGGGCCTCCCCGTGGAGGCTGGGGGTGGGCCTCTGCACCTGCCTCAGCCAGTTCTGGCTTCAAGCCACCGTGGGACACGTGACGTGGCTGTGGAGCGCCTTCCTGGAGGAGGGGGATGTGGGTGCCTCCCACTACATCTGCCAGAAGGAAAACTTTCCTAACGATGACTTACAAGTTACAGAGCATGGATACACCAAAAAAAGAAATGGGGAATGACAGTTACCCCAGCACCTGAAGATGACCGCGGTTGGCCCTGTGGTGTGTGTGCTTCCGGTTTCATCTGGGAGTCCATATAGACACCAGTGGGAACAGTGACACTGTATTTTCTTGGGCTCCAAAGTCAAGGTGGATGGGGACTGCAGCCATGAAGTTAAAAGATGCTTGGAAGAAAAGCTATGGCAAACCCAGACACCATATTAAAAAGCAGACACATCGCTTTGCTGACAACGGTCTGTAAGTCAAAGCTGTGGTTTTGCCAGTAGTCACATATGGATGTCAGAGCTGGACCACGACGAAGGCTGAGTGCTCAAGAATCGATGCTTTTGAGCTGTGGTGTTGGAAACGACTCTTGAGAGTCCCCAAACCAGTCCATCCTAAAGGAGATCAGTCCTGGGTGTTCATTGGAAGGACTGATGCTGAAGCTGAAACTCCAACACTTTGGCCACCTGATGCGAAGAGCTGAATCATTTGAAAAGGTCCTGATGCTGGGAAAGATTGAGGGCAGGAGGAGAAGGGGACGACAGAGGATGAGATGGTTGGATGGCATCACCAACTCAATGGACATGGATTTGGGTGGACTCCCGAGTTGGGGATGGACAGGGAGGCCTGGCGTGCTGCAGTCCGTGGGGTCGCAAAGAGTTGGACATGACTGAGTGACTGAACAACAGAAGGTGTCATATGTAACACGTGTGCACACCACACACACACGTGCGTATCTGCAGTGGGGGCACGGTCACACTGTAATCTAGGCCGTGAGCGTCTGTGCTCTTTATCTGCAACGTCATTTTCCCCAAATGAAAGCAGCCTTTTTTCTGGTTGTGCAAGATGAAGCAAGCAGAAAGCATCCCAGTCTGCTCAAGGATGACACCCCTGAGCATGTTTCGATTTTAATCTGTGCACACATGTCCTCCAGCACCCCGTGCACACGTATGTGCTTTCCCATGCACTCCATCCATCCATCATCACAATAGAAAGGTTCACTTTGGACCTTAACCTGCCTTCCTAGAGCCCTGTGGGGTCCTGTCACTTCCACACAGGAACCCCAGCGTGTCTGCCTGATGCCCCTTTGACGGGCATGTAGGTTCACCATCCACGTGTGCAAGGCTGCACACATGCTATTAGCCCATTTTCCACTTTGTCTAAATTCAGGGGATTAGCTCTTCACACCTTTGTTCTGCGTCCGTGGCTCGCCCTCTGGAGGTCACTGGTCGTGTCCTGCCCCAGCCCTGCAAGCCCTGGGCTCCGGTGGTGCCGGCCTGTCCAGTCCTTGGGGTGCCACACCCCACAGCTCACAGCTGACTTCCACACGTCGATTCTGCATTTGCTTTCCCTCTTGCCTGCTTCTCCCGGGGAGGTCTGCTCTCCCTGACTTGTGAGGACTCCCTAAGGCACACCCCAGCGCGTCTCTGGCTCCCATGGGAAGGGCCTTCTCTCGCTGAACTTGGCCACGTGGAAGCGTCTGCTCTGTGGTCCACTCCATCCGTCCTGTCTGAGGGCCCAGTTTGCTAGCGTGCTTAGGAAGCAACCCTGGATGAGACTGTACGAGGCTGCGCTCAGATTCTACAAGTGATTTTCTTACACTGTAGTCTTCACCTGCTTACCTGTAACTTCATTCTTTCTGGAGTTATTTCTCCACTCTTCTCCAGCAGCATATTGGGCACCTACTGACCTGGGGAGTTCATCGTTCAGGGTCCTAGTTTCTGCCTTTTCATACTGTTCATGGGGTGCTCAAGGCAAGAATACTGAGGTGGTTTGCCGTCCCCTTCCCCAGTGGACCGCGTTTAGACAGAACCCTGCACCATGACCCGGCTGTCCTGGGTGGCCCTACACGGCATTGCTCGTAGTTTCACTGAGTCAGTCAAGGCTGTGGTCCACGTGACCAGTTTGGTTAGTTTTCTGTGATGTGGTTTCCAGTCTGTCTGCCCTCTGATGAAGAAGGATAAGAGGCTTATGGAAGCTTCCTGATGGGAGAGACTGACTGAGGGGGAAACTGGGTCTTGTTCTGATGGGCAGGGCCATGCTCAGTGAATCTTTAATACAACTTCCTGTTGCTGGGCCAGGCTGTGTTCCCTCACTGTTTGACCTGAGGCCAGACTATGGTGGAGGTGATGAGGATAATGGAGACCTCCTCCAAAGGTCCCATGACGCACGGCTGCACTCAGTGCCCCAACCCTGCAGCAGGCCCCCGCCAGCCCACGCCTCTGCTGGACACTGCTGGACACTCACGGCAAGCCTCGGCCAGCCTCCTGCGGGGTCGCTGCTCCTTCCCCCTGGGTCCTGGCGCCCACGCGCTTCTCTCTGTGTCCTCTAAGAGTCTGTTTCCTCAGTCCTGTGGGAGTTCTGGCAGCTCTGCGGTGTGGTTGATGGCGACCTCCTCCAAGGGGGCTATGCCACACCCAGGTCTGCTGCTCCCAGAGCCCCTGGCCCTGCAGCAGGCCACGCTGACCCGCGCCTCCACAGGAGACGCTCAAAGACAGTTCTGGCTCAGTATCTGTGGGGTCTCTGGGTCCTGGTGTGCACAAGGTATGTCCGAGCCCTCTAAGTGTCTCTGGCAGGTATGGGGACGATTCCAAACACGATTTTGCCCCTCCTACCATCTCTATGGCTTCCCCTTTGCCCTTGGACATGGGGTATCTCCTCCAAAGCCTGTGAGATCAGTGGAGAAATAACTCCAGAAAGAATGAAGAGGTGGAGCCAATGCAAAAACAGCACCCAGCTGTGGATGTGACTGGTGATAGAAGCAAGATCCGATGCTGTAAAGAGCAATATTGCATAGAAACCTGGAATGTCAGGTCCATGAATCAAGGCAAAGTGGAAGTGGTCAAACAGGAGCTGACAAGGGTGAACGTCGACATTCTAGGAATCAGCGAACTAAAATGGACTGGAATGGGTGAATTTAACTCAGATGACCATTATATCTACTACCGCGGACAGGAATCCCTCAGAAGAAATGGAGTAGCCATCATGGTCAACAAGAGTCTGAAATGCAGTACTTGGATGCAATCTCAAAAACCACAGAATGATCTGTTCATTTCCAAGGCAAACCATTCAATATCACAGTAATCCAAGTCTGTGCCTCGACCGGTAATGCTGAAGAAGCTGAAGTTAAACAGTTCTATGAAGACCTACAAGACCTTCTAGAACTAACACCCAAAAAAGATTTTTATTATAGGGGACTGGAATGCAAAAGTAGGAAGTCAAGAGATACCTGGAATAACAGGCAAATCTGGCCTTGGAGTACAGAATGAAGCAGGGCAAAGGCTAATAGAGTTTTGCCAAGAGAAT
>SJYX01000489.1:507373-522435 GCA_006410675.1 Oreotragus oreotragus
GGGACCTCGGGGGGAGCCCATGTCCTCAGCATGAGGGGAAGGGCAGTGCCGGGGATGGGGTCTGGGGCCTGGCCAGATAAGGTCAGGGGAACCTCGGGAGGAGACGGCCGGGGAGCTGGAGGTGGGGCGGTCAGGGAACCCAAGACGGGTGCAGCCTGGGGGGCAGATTAGGATGGGCAAGGGCAGTGGCACTGGGCCTGGAACGTTGCTGGTTGACATAAAGGGCCTGGAATTTGTAGGTGTCGGGATTCTGCCCAGAACCCAGCATTCTGTGTTCTACAGAGGTGGGGAGCGGCAGGGTGAGTCTCAGGAAGGATGCAGAAGACAGGTGTGTGTGTCCTGGAGCTTCAGGTGTCCTTCCAGGCCGCAAAGCCCCCCAGCTGCAAGTGTGGCATGCTGCAGTCCCTGGGGTCCCAGAGTTGGACACCGCTTGGCGGCTGGACAGCCACAGCAGCGTTCCATTGTATGAATAGGCCACACTTGCCTTACGTTCACCTGTCAGTGGGCACTTAGATTGCTTCCCTATCTCGGCTGTTGTAAATATTGCTTCTGTGAATGTTGGGTGTTTTGTCACTGTTGAGTTGCTAAGTTGTGTCCAACTCTTTGCAGCCCCGTGGACTGCAGCATGCCAGGCTTCCCTGTCCATCACCAGCTCCTGGTGCTTGCTCAAACTCAGGTCCATCGAGTCGGTGATGCCATCTCACCAACTCACCCTCTGCCACCCTCTTCTTTTGCCTTCCACCTTTCCCAGCATCTTTGGGGTGCATATGTCTTTCCAAATTAGTGTTTTCCTTTCCTTTGGATTATAAATACCTAAGCGGGGTTGATTGATAGGTTGTATCATAGTTCTGTTTAAAATTTTTAATCCACGCTGTTTTCCATCGTGGCCACACCAGTTTCTATTCCCACCAACAGTGCCTGAGGGTTCCGTTTTCTCCACATCCCCGCCAACACGTATTTATTGTCTTTTTGATGATGGCCATTTTGACAGGTGTGAAGTAGTATCTCACGGAGTTTTTGATTTGAATTTCCCTGCTGGTTAGTGATACTGAGCATCTTTTCATGTGTATGTTGGCCATCTGTCTGTCTGCTTTGGAAACATGCTTATTCAGGGCCTCTGCCCATTTTAAAATTGTACTGGGCTTTTTAAAGCATATTGACTTGTGTGAGTTGTTTGTATGTTTCGGGTAGTAATGCCTTATCAGTCATATCATTTACGAATGTCTTCTCCTGTTCAGTAGCTGGCCTTTTCATCTTGGTGATGGTTTTCTTCACTGTGCAGAAGCTTTTTAGCTTGATGTAGTCCCATTGGATTATTTTTGCTTTTTTAAAAGCGTTTGCCTGAAGAGACAGATCCGTAAACGTATTGTTAAGGATGACAGTATCAGAGACAATACTGCCTGTGTTTTGTTCTTGGAGTTGTGTGGTTTCAGGTCTTAACTTTCGAGTCTTTAGTCCGATTTGATTTCTTTTTGTGTGCGGTGTGACATAGTGGTCCAGCTTGATGATTTTACCTGTAGCTGCCCGGTTTTCCTGACACCACTTATTGACGAGTCCGTCTTTCCCCCATCATATTTTTTCTTCCTTGTTGTAGATTAATTGACCATGTGTGAGTGGGCTTATTTCTGAGCTCCTCCTTCTGTCCCACTGTCTGTTTTTGCACCAGTACTGCTCTGTTTTGATTATTATAGCTTTGTAATATAGTTTGAAGTCAAGACGTGTGATGCCTTCTTTCTTCTTTCTCAAGATTGCTTTGGCTATTTGAAGTCTTTTATGGTTCCATACACATTCAGGAATCATTTTCTCTATTTCAGTGGAAAAAAAAAATGTCATTGGTATTTGACAGAGATTGCATTGACTTTGTAGACTGCTTTGGGCTGTATGGTCATTTTAACATATTAACTCTACTAATCCATGTGCGAGTGATAGCTTTCCATTTATATCTATGGTCTTCAGCTTCCTTCTTCAGTGTCTTATAGTTTTCACAGTACAGGTATTTTCCTTTCTTGGTTACATTTATTCCTAGGAGCTTTATTTTATCTGACTTGATTGTAAGTGAGATTATTTTCTTATTTTCTCTTTCTGATAATTCATTATTAGTGAATGGAAGAGCAACAGAACTCTGAATATTAATTTGTATGCTGCAAATTTACTCTATTTACTATAATATTTCTAACGGCTCGCTGGTGGAGTCTTCAGGGCTCTCTCTGCACAGCATCAGGCCATCTGCAGACCATGAGTTTCCCTTCTTTCCTCCAGTTTGGACGCCTTTCATCGTCTCAGTGCTGGTTCTTCCAATACTGTGTTCAATAGAAACGGCGAAAAGAAAAGCGTTTGGATTTTCCCCATTGACTGTGATGTTAGCTGTGAGTCTGTTTCAGATGGTCTTTATTATGTTGAGGTACATTCCCGCTATAGCAATTCTCTTGAGAGTTTTTTTTTTTTTTTTTTTAAATCATAAATGGGTATTGAATTTTGTCAGATGCTTTTCTGGTTAGTTGTTTACTGAGATGATCACGTGATTTTTATCCTTTGTTTTGCTAATGTGGTGTTTCATGCTGATTGACTGGCGTATACTGAACCGTTTTTGCACCCCTGGAATAAATCCTACTTGATAATGATGTATGATCATATTTATTTATTGTTGAATTCAATTTGATAATATTTTGTTGAGACTATTTGCATCTTTGTTCATCAGGGATATTAGTTGGTAATTTTCTCTTTTTATAGTGAGTTTGTCTGGTTTTGATATCAGAGTGAGGCTGGCCTCATAGAATAAGTTTGGAAGTGTTCCCTTCGCTTCAGTTTTTTGGAATAGTTTGAAAAGGACAGGTGTTACCACTTTTAAAAATGTTTGATAGACTCCACCTGTGAAGTCATTTAGCCCTGGAATTTTATTTATTGGGAGTTTTTAAATTACTGATTCAATTTCATTGCTAGTAGTCTGGTCAGATTTTCTGTTTCTTCCTGATTCAGTCTTGGAAGATTGTGTTTCAAGGAGCTTATCCATTTCTTCTAAGTTGTGCAGTTTGTTGGTATATAACTGTTCATAGTATTTCCATATGATGGTGTGTATTTTTCAGATATTGGTTGCAACTTCTCTTTCATTTCTAAGTTTTAAAATTTGGGCCACTCTTTTTTCCCTTGATAATTCTGGCTACAGGTTTATCAACAGACTGTGTAGGGGCCTGGCACTGCCAGTGTGCGTGGAGCAAAGTGGATGTCACACATCCTTGGGGCTCCTGCAAAGCCAAGCTTCCTTTCCAGAAAGTTCTGTGCTATTACTGGAGCCCTCCTCCCGCTTCTGCCCTCTGAGTGAGAGGAGGCGCCCGTATCCTGCCTCCCTTCTCTGGCTGCTGGGCGGGCCAGGCGGCCCCTTAGCTCCCTGAGAACTTGGAGCTGCAGTCACTCAGGCTGCCAGAGGGAGGGCTCGCAGCAGGCCAGGGCGGCCCCACCCGTCCCCCATGGCCTGGGTCCCAGGGGAGCCTAGAGACCTCCCCTTGTGGCCCCGGCCTGTCATCGTCGTGGGGGATGGTCTGTCACCTGCTGGAGGTGGGTGGGTGGGGGACATGCCGGGTCCCTGGGGAGCGGTGCTCGTCTGCTCAGGCTGCCTGCCAGGGGCTGGGCCGAGCACCGGCCTAGTCTGGTCCCTCGGGTGCTTGGCTGAGCGTCAGGGAGAGGGGAGAGCCAGCCCACGAAGAGGCAATGGGGACCACACGGCAGTGATAAGCAGGGATCAAAGTGACTGATGGGGGTCAAGGTTTGGCTAGGGGGGTTGCAGGGGTCAGAGTTCAGTGTAGAAATAGTGTGTGGGAGCATCTGGGAGGTGGGGCTGCGGAGAAAAGTGGGGAAGTGGGGCAAGGGAGGGAGGGGCAGGAGAGGGGGCCGCCCGCCCACAGACGCAGGAAGGGGAGATGGCGTGGCGGGTTGGGGTTTCTCCTGCCCTGTTCAACTGAGGCGGATGCATGTGTGAGTGTGTGCGTCCATGTGTGCCTGTGAGTGTGTAGAGGGTCATGCCACGTGGCTAGAGGGCTGGGTTCCCTGGGGCCGCCTCTCCAGACAGCTGCTGAAGAGTCAGTCTGCAGGGAATGAGTGGTCCAAGGCCCCCTCCGCTTCGCCTTCCCCTCCCCAACCCGGTTCCCCCCACACTCCAGCCCGAGTGTGTGCCCGATGCCCCCTCACCCTCACCCCTACCTCCCTGCCTTCCAGGCTTCTCTCGTCCACCCACCTGGACTCCGGCCCTCCTCCGGGCTGGGAAGAGAAGCCCTGCCCCCTGCCCCAGACCTGCCCCAAGGGCAGCTGAGGTGGGGCAGGCAGAAGGCAGGACCGTGGAGGGCGCAGTGTCCCAGGGTGATCATGGGTGACTGCAGAGCACGGGGCCGTGGTGGCCCTCAGAGTCCAGAATCGGTCATGAGGACGGTGGGGGAGGACGGGGGACAGACGGGGGTGCAGGTGGAGGCCAGTGGCCGGCGGTGCCCGAGGTGGGCNGGGCCATGAAATTAAAAGATGCTTACTCCTTGGAAGGAAAGTTATGACCAACCTAGATAGCATATTCAAAAGCAGAGACATTACTTTGTCAACAAAGGTCCGTCTCGTCAAGGCTATGGTTTTTCCAGTGGTCATGTGAGAATTGGATTGTGAAGATAGCTGAGCACCGAAGAATTGATGCTTTTGAACTATGGTGTTGGAGAAGGCTCTTGAGAGTCCCTTGGACTGCAAGGAGATCCAACCGATCCATCCTAAAGGAGATCAGCCCTGGGTGTTCACTGGAGGGAATGATGCTGAAGCTGAAACTCCAGTACTTTGGCCACCTGATGCGAAGAGCTGACTCATTTGAAGAGACCCTGATGCTGGGGAAGATTGAAGGCAGGAGGAGAAGGGGACGACAGAGGGTGAGATGGTTGGATGGCATCACCGACTCAGTGGAAATGAGTTTAGGTAGACTCTGGGAGTTGGTGATGGACAGGGAGGCCTGGTGTGCTACAGTCCATGAGGTCACAAAGACTCAGACATGACTGAGCAACTGAACTGAACTACTGAAGAATTCAGGCTTAAGTTGAAGAAAGTAGGGAACACCACTACGCCATTCGGATATGACCTAAATCAAATCTCATATGATTATACACTGGAGGTGACAAATAGATTCAAGAGATTAGATGTGGTAGACAGAATGCCTGAAGGACTATGGACAAAGGTTCATAACATTATATAGGAGGCAGTGACCAAAACCAAAATGTTTGTCTGAGGAGGCTTTACAAATAGCTGAGAAAAGAAAAGGAGTGAAAGCCTAGGGAGAGAGGGAAAGATATGCCTAACTGAATGCAGAGTCCCAGAGAATAGCAAGGAGAGATAAGGAAGCTGCAAGTGGACAATGCAAAGAAATAGAAGAAAACAACAGAATGAGAAAGGGCTCTCGTCAAGAAATCTGGAGATAGATGTCAAGGGAACACTGCAGGCAAAGATGGGCACAGTAAAGGACAGAAAGGTCAGGGCCTCACAGAAGCAGAAGAGATTAAGGAGAGGCGGCAACAGCACTCAGAAGAACTGTAAGAAAGGTCGTAACAACCTGGATAACCGCTCACCTGTGCCAGACGTCCTGGAGTGTGAAGTCAAGTGGGCCTTAGGAAACACTGCTATAAACAAAGCTAGTGGAGGTGATGGGATTCCAGCTGAGCTACTTAAAATCCAAAAAGATGATGGTATTAAAGTGATGCACTCAATATGGCAGGACATTTGGAAAACTCAGCAGTGGCCACAGGACTGGACAAGGTCAGTTTTCATTCCAATCCCAAAGAAAAGTAATGCCCAAGAAATGTTCAAACTACCACACGATTGCACTCATTTCACATGCTAGCTAGGTCATGCTCAAAATCCTTCAAGTCAGGCTTCAACAGTATGTGAACCATGAACTTCCAGATGTACAAGCTGGGTTTAGAAAAGGCCGAGGAACCAGAGATCAAATTCCCAACATTCCTTGCATCAGGGAGAAAGCAAAGAATTCCAGAAAAACATCTACATCTGCTCCGTTTGACTGTGTGGATCACACCGAACTGTGGAAGATTCTTAAAGAGATGGGAATACCAGACCACTTTACCTGTCTCATGAGAAGCCTCTTTGCAGGGTAAGCAGCAGCAGTTAGAATCAGACATGTAGCAATGGACTGGTCAAAACTGGGAAAGGAGTGTGTCCAGACTGTGTGTGGTCACCCTGCTTATTTAACTTATATACAAACTATAGCAAGCAGCATACCTGCCACGGCGAATCACAAGCTGGAATCAAGATTGCCAGGACAAATATCAGCAACCTCAGATAGGCAGATGGTATCACTCCAATGGCAGAAAACGAAGAGGAACTTAAGAGCCTCTCGATGATGGTGAAAGAGGAGA
The DNA here is from genome assembly GCA_006410675.1 of Oreotragus oreotragus. Classification (NCBI taxonomy): domain Eukaryota; kingdom Metazoa; phylum Chordata; class Mammalia; order Artiodactyla; family Bovidae; genus Oreotragus; species Oreotragus oreotragus. The sequence continues at coordinate 513,760 of SJYX01000489.1, forward strand.
GTGAAAAAGCTGGCTTAGAATGCAACATTATAAAAACTAAGATCAAGGCATCCAGTCATGGCAAATAGCAGGGGATGAAGTGGAAACAGTGACAGATTTTGTTTTCTTTGGTTGCAAAATCACTGTGGGCAGTGACTGCAACCATGAAATTAAAGGGTGCTCCTTGGAAGGAAAGCTATGATGAACCTAGACAGCATGTTAAAAAGCAGAGGTATCGCTTTGCCAACAAAGGTCCTTCTAGTCAAAACTATGGTTTTTCCAGTAGTCATGTACAGATGTGAGGGGTGGACCACAAAGAGGGCTGAGCCCTGGAGATTTGATGCTTTTGAATTGTGGTGCTGAAGGACTCCTGAGAGTCCCTTGGGCAGCAGGGAGATCCAACCAGTTAGTCCTAAAGGAAATTAACCCTGAATATTTGTTGGAAGGACTGATGATGAAGTTCCAGTACTTGGCTACCTGATGTGAAGAGCCGACTCATTGGAAAAGACCCGGATGCTGGGAAAGATTGAGGGCAGGAGGAGAAGGGGATGAGACAGAGGATGAAATAGTTGGATAGCATCACCAACTCAGTGAACAAGAGTTTGGGCAAACTCCAGGAGACTGTGATGGACAGTCCGTGGGGTTGCAAAGATTTGGACAGGACTTAATGCCTGAACAGCAACAAAGGCCTATGTTGCTATAAATTTCCCTCTTAGAACTGCTTTGCTTCACTCCACAGATTTTGGAAAGTCATGTTTCTATTTTCATTCATTTTGAGGTGCTTCTTATCTTTGATTTCTTCACGGACTCTTTTTCTTTTCCAGTAGCCTGTCGGCCCGTCTCCATGTTTTTTACCCCCTTTCTTCCTGTAGTGGAGTACTAATTTCATACCACTGCGTTCAGAAAAGATGCTCGACAGCATTTCAGTCTTCATACGTCTGTTGAGACTTGTTCTGTGGCCTAGCGTGTCATCGGTCCTGGAGAATGCTCCCCGTGCACTTGAAGAGAACGTGCATTCTGCTGTTTGGGGACGGAATGTTCAGTAGACACCTATCAAGCCTGTTTGGCTGAGCGTGTCACGTAAGGCCCTTGCTTCCTTGTTGACTTTGCGTCTGGACGAGCCGTCCCGTGACGGATGGCAGGTGTCACTGTTCGGTTTTCTGTCTTCACGTCTGCTTCGTGTGTTTTAGGGGCCTCTGTGTCAGGAGCATACATGTGTGTGAGCAGCGTATCCTGCCCTCGGAATAGTCACTGTATCATCACACGATGCCCTCCTCTGTGTTCTGTTGCAGGCTTTGTTTTAAATTCTGTTTTGTCTAGTGCGGGTATTACCGCCCCACCTTTCTTTCTGTATCTGTCTTCAAGGGATACCTGTTTCCACGCTTCCATTTTCAGGCCGCGTGTCCTTAGTTCTGAGATGAGTCGCCTATGGGCAGCATACTGCTACTGCTGCTAAGTCGCTTCAGTCGTGCCCGACTCTTGGACCCCGTGGACTGCAGCCCACCAGGCTCCTCCGTCCGTGGGATTTTCCAGGCAAGAGTGCTGGAGTGGGGTGCCATCGCCTTCTCCATACGGGCAGCACATGGACAGTTTAAAGCAAACAAAGCAAGCACGTCCAGCTGCCGCATGTCTTTCTAACNCACCAGGCTCCTCCGTCCGTGGGATTTTCCAGGCAAGAGTGCTGGAGTGGGGTGCCATCGCCTTCTCCATACGGGCAGCACATGGACAGTTTAAAGCAAACAAAGCAAGCACGTCCAGCTGCCGCATGTCTTTCTAACGGGCGTGATTAGTGGCAGGACTGTGCTCACTGGCATTCTGTCACCTGTTTTCTGGTTTTGTGATTCTTCTCTGAGCTTTCCGCCTTTTAGTCTTTCTCTCCCCTTGTGGTTTGGTAACTTTCTTTAATGTCATGTTTGCGTTCCTTTCTCTTGTTCGTGTGTATCTGTTGCAGGGCTTGGCTTTGCTGTTACTGGGAGGTTCATATATATGTCTCCGTGTAACCGTGTCTATATCTATCTATATCTCTAATTTGTTTTACCCCGATAATCATATTTCAATTCAAACACCTTCTAAAAACTACCTTTCTTTCACTCCCCTGCTCCACAATTTTATGCTCTGATGTCATACTTTACATCTTTGTGTGTATCTCTAAGTCCTCATTGTAGCTACATGTAGTTAGTTCTGTGACTTTCGTCTTTTAACCTTCGTACTAGCTTAAACTCTAAGTGGCTGATCCACTGCCTTTACTATATATTTGCCTTTCCCGCGAAATATTTTTCCTTCATAGATTTTCTTATTCTTTTTATGGCCTTTTCTCTTTTGCCTTAAAGAGGGCCCCGTAGCATTTCTCGTAAGGCTAGTTCAGTGCTGACAGACGCTCTCAGTTTTTGCTTGACTGAGGACCTCTTCTTCACTTCAATCACGCCGCTCCCTTCTGGCTGCCAAGCTCCTAGTGAAACATCAGCTGATAGCCTTATGGAGGTTCCCTTGCTTGTGACGCATCCCCTCTTGCTGCCTTTTAAAGTTCTCTCTTCACCTTCACACTTCGCCATCTAACCTGCGATACGTCTCGGTGCGTGTCCCTCTTGTTCGTCTTGTTTGGGACCCTTCGTGACCTTTACCTGGATAAAGCGATGTTTTCAGCCATCGTTTTATCAAACACGTGTGCTGCCCCCTTTTTCCTCTCCTCTCCTCCTGGGGCCCCTGCCGTGTGAATGTGAGAGTGCTTGGTGTGGTCGCGGAGGCTCTTTAAGCTGTCCCCAGTTTGAGAGACACGTCCTCCCCGCTGTTCTGGTTGGGCGGCCCTCCGTGGCCGCCTTCCCGGCCACTTGCGTGCTCTTCCGTGTCAGCTTGTCTGCAGTCGGCTCCCTGTGCTGTGATTTTCACTTCCGTGACTTCTTTTGCTCTGGTTGGTTCTTTTCTTTGTATTTTCTAATTCTTTGTTGAAGTTCTCACTGTGTCCCTAAATTCTCTCCCCAAGTTTGGTCAGTATTTCTCTGGACTGTCGCTTTGAACTTCTTCTCCGGTGAATTACTTATCTGTGTTTCTTCAGGGTCTTTCTGCCCCTGGGGTTTCATCTTGTTCTTTTATTAGGAACATGCTCCTCTGTCTCCTGTTTGTTCAGCTCTCTCTGTCTGTCTCTACGAGGTTATGCAAGTTTGTGCCGGCTTTGAAGGCATGTCCTCGTGTGGGGGCTCCTGCCCTGTGTGCCACCAGCTTAGGCGGCAGAGCTAGGTCTAAACTGAGCCTGGCCGCGTCCTCTGGGCTGTGCCGGCTGCTGCTGCACACACACTTTATCCACTGCGCTGGTTTCCATCATACCTAATGTTCTTGCGGCGCTCTCTCTGCTGGGATGTTTTGGCATGTTGGAATTTTAAAACCTGAGCTCCTATCACTGGGGATTTTCTATTCCCTCTCCCTCCAAGGGAATCAAATCACATTCTGCCTGACACTGGGAGAATCCTATGGGTTCTTTCATATCTGCTCCTCTCCACTGTCAGCTGAGGATCTGTGGGATGCCCACGCTGCTGGGAGATGCTTCAGCTCAGAGCCCTGGCAGCAAAGCTTTCCTGGCCCCTCTGCCCATAGGGAGAACTTTTTGTCCCTTCCCCAGTCCAGGCCGCACAGGGCTGCCAGCTCCACACCTGTGATGCCCTGAAGGAGATACTGCTGCATCTGATATCCACACACACACTCACTACAGCCACACAGGTGTTTTTAAGTATGTGGGACTTAGGTCCCCTGTGACTTCAGGTGGCTATTGACTTTATATTAATAAATATTGATTTTGCCCAACATTTTGATGTCTCTGCCAGGAAGGCGGTCATTTCAACAGTTACCATACTGCTATGACTTCTTAAAAACAGACATTTCTGGATACTTACCCCTCTTTCTTGAGACTCTCAGCCCAGTCAGTCTGATTTCCCAGGTAGATGCTGGTGCATATTTCGAGAATTTTGATAAGTTTCTTGCTGGTGTTTTTCTTGTTTTCCCGGGTTGGGTATAGAAATAGGTTTGTAGTATAACAGAAACTGGGGGGGTCCGTATTATTTTTTAGGCCGCAAAGAGGAAGGAGGGAAACAGGGTCACGGAGGCTTCACTTTGGCCTCCCTGGTGGCTCAGACGGTGAAGAATTCGTCTGCGATACGGGAGACCTGGGTTGGATCCCTGGGTTGGAGGATCCCCTGGAGAATGGCAACCCACTCCAGTATTCTTGCCTGGAGAGTCCCCATGGAGAGAGGAGCCTGGCGGGCTGCAGTACATGGGGTCAGGGTCCGACATGACTGAGTGACTAAGCGTGCACACACAGGGCGCACTTTAGAGGGCTGGGTCCTCTCTGGAAGGAGTCCCTGCTGGGCAGGGGGCGTCTGCTGGGGGTCCCCTGGGATCCCACCCACATGCCCCTTCCCTGCTGGGCAGGGGGCGTCTGCTGGGGGTCCCCTGGGATCCCACCCACATGCCCCTTCCCTGCTGGGCAGGGGGTTCTCGTAGAGACACAGACACCCTGGTTCTAATCCTTCCACTGTTCACTAGGAACTTAGGGTTGGAGAGTCAGTTCTCCATTCAGAATTTGAGTAGCAGCACTGTGATGATAACCATCACTTCTAGAAAGAGGGGTTGTCTCCAGGTAAAGGAATGCTGAGTGTCACCTGGAGGGAAGTGGAGAATGCATTCCTGTGTGTGTGCACACACTCGTGTGTGTACACCCGCATGCTTGAGTGTGTACCCGTGCCCAGGCCACGCACAGGTGGCTCCGAGGTGCGGGCTGCTCTGTGCCCATCAGTGTGGGTCAGGATGTCTGACTTCCAGATCCCCACGAGAAATGAACAGGGACAGGAGGCACGGAGGGGGCCTCTCACTGACCGGCACCTGGCCTGGAGTGGGCAGAGCTTGGGAGCTCAAGGGTGGCCCCAGGCCTGACCTGGGGCAGGGAGGGCCCAGTGCTCAGGGACAAGGCAGGGGGACCTCCGGGGACAAGGCCGGCCCCCTCCCCTCCTGGCCTGGGGGCTGCCCTGCGCCGGATGCTGCCTTGCCTGTCTTCCTTTCCCCGACAGGAAAAACGCACCCGATGACGTTCAGAAAGAAACCCCTGAGGCAACTCGGCAACGAGCCCCAGGGGTCTGAGGCCCAGAAGCCATCACGTAAGTCCAAGTGCCGCATATCATACTCCACCTACAGCCACGAGTGAGCGTCTGGGCGCCCCGCTGACACACAGGGCTCCCAGAGCACCCCGCGGCCTCGCCCCGGCCTGCCGAGGGGAGAAGGCCTCCGCAGCAACCTCAGCCTCCGGGAGGAGCCGGGCCAGTGGGCCCGGGGGCCTGTCAGGACTCGAGCAGGGGCGGGCAGGTGAGCACCCCACGCTGCCCGGCGGGGTCCACGGACGCTTCCTCCCAGGCTGCCGCCCGGCCGCCCGGCGCCGCAGGGCCCTGACAACCAAGGAGCTTTGTCGAACGCGTGCACAGCAAGCCAGTGTGGGCGGCGGCACCTGAATAAAGTGACTGTCAGTGGCTCGTGCCTCTGCTGCAGCCTCTGGCTGGGGTCTGGGGCCCGCATGCGCTGTGACGCTGGAGAGGCTGCCCCACTGGTGCTTCAGGGCACGTGGGGGTGTAGGGTGGGGCTGGTGGCATCACTCGGGTTGTGCAGGACTCTGCTTGGGCAGGCAGAGCAGCTGGGCAGGGGCCCCTGCTCTGCTGAGAGATGCCAGCTAGGCAGAGCTTTCTCTGTGGCACTGGGGGCTGACGAGACCATCAGGATGTCAGGCCAGGCCCAGCTATGGGATGACACGAGTCCCCACATGCTGCGGCCTCTAGGGTATCTCAGGCTGCTCGGCAGGAACTGGTAATGGGAAGTTTCCTGGACGTGCCCAGACGTGTGTGTCCAGATCAGGGAGAGGGAGGGTGGATGGCAGGAGGACCTGGGCCATGGGCCACCCCACCAGGCGGGACCTGTGTGCAAGCCCGCCCTCACCTCCCCACTGGTCCCAGCGTGCCGGGCACACCCAAGCACACACCTGCTGCCAGGCGGGGTATGGCGCGATCACTGCAGCAACACGCGGTCTCCAGCCTTTTATTCATACGAGGACTTGAAGAACACACGTCACCTGCGGACGCGGTGCGGCCTGAGACACAGCCGGCCCGGCCACTGACCACACAGGGCCGCCCCGTCCAGAGACGAAGGGAGGGCGGGCCCGAGTGCGGGCCGGGGTGGCCGTCCGGGCACACGGTGATGCTGCCCTGGGCCGAGAGTCCAGCTGGCCTCCACCCGCAGGCAGGGAGGCCCTGGCCTGACCCCGCCCCGGCACAAGGTTCTGATAGGGTTGGCGTGTTTGTGTGAGCAGCCCCGGACCCCGCGTGTCCCAGAGCCCGGAAGCCCTCCACCCGGTGAGAAAAAGCAAAGCGGCAGGAAACAGCCTTCTCTGGGCCCAGGGGCTGTTCAGGAGGTTGGCGTGGCTACGTGGCTCAGCATCCCCCGACCCTCAAGACCACCCTGCCCCGCCCGAGCCCTCTCTGGCAGGGAGCGGCCCCTCCCCAGACCCTGCAGTGGACGGGGCCTAGGAGGGCGGGCCTCGGCCTGGGGAGGAGCCTGCAGAGACCCTGCCGGGGAAGGTCACCTGGGACCCTCAGAAGCTTCCGGGGAGGAGCCAAGAAGGCAGCTCTGGGTGAGAAGGGCCGGAGGGGCCTGTAGAGGAGGCGCGGCTAGGAAAGCCCTTTACTGTCGAGCGCCCTGGCCTGCGGCCGGCAAGGTCAAGAAAGGGAAGGCCCTCGGCGTGGGCGCCGGGTCTCGCTGGCCCTGAGCTCTGATTTCCCCAGCCACCCAGCATCCCCGTGGCCAGGAGTGGGCTGTGGCCCTGGCCTGCATCGTCCTGAGCTGGGACGTGGCCCTGGTCTGGGTGGGGGTGAGGAAGGGCGGCGGCAGGCGGCGTCTCTGGAAGTCCCCGTGCAGGCCTTGCTGACGGCCAGAAGCGCAGTCCAGCGCCGCAGCTGAGGGGGCCCCCACGGGGTCCTGGGGGTGGGGTCAGGGCTCATGCATAATCCCAAAGGCCCCGCTCACCCGCTGGTGGGAACCCTGACACCCTCTGGGGGGTTCTTGGGCCCGAGGACTGGGCGTGGCTTTCAGACACCTGAGCCCCAGGTGCTCGGTGGCCGGGGAGGAGGGCACAGCCCGCACACCGCTCAGGCGGCCTCCTCACCCTCCCCTGTGCCGCAGGGGCTGGGGGGAGAGACGGCCAGCGGCACCTCGAGGACTGAAATGCATGGCTTTGGGGGGACACTGTCCCCGGCTGACCTGAGGGCCCCGAACAAAAGTAAAGGCTTGGGGGGCCGGGCGAAGCCCCCCACCCTGCCCCCAGCACAGTCACAGCCGGGTCCCTTGCCGACCCTTCCTGTCCCGCTTCGGGGCCTCCCGGCCCAGAGAGTTAAATACCGTCTGCTGCGGGTTTTGGCAAAGTCAGTCCTTGGCCGCGGTCCCGGGGCCCGGGGCAGTTACCGCCCCCGGGGCGCGGCTGCCAGAAGGGCCAGGGCGAGCCCCAGGAGCAGCAGGGGGCTGGCGCGGGGCAGGGGGCGGGCTGCGGCCGAGGTCTGCTGGCCCTCCCGCTCCGACAGCCCCGGGAGGGCGTGCGTCAGCGGCGTCCGAGAGCCGGCGCTCTTCCTGCCGACCTTCCGGCCGCACGCTTCGTCTGGGCAGCCCTCGCCGCTGCCGGAGCCGCTGCCGTCGTCGCCTGGGGAGGAGAGGGGAGGAGGCTCTGGGGGACCCCAAGGGCCGCGACCCTCTTCCTGGGCCTCCCGCGCTGGGGACGGCAGTTCCTGGAGCCTGCCGAGGCTGGGCGGACGTGCTGGCCGGCTCACAGCCGTGCTGGAGACAGGGCGGGGGTCCCCCCCAGCGGGGGCCCCCCCACCTTTCCCCATCTAGGGCCTCCCCCCACCCTGCATCCTTGCCCAGCTTGGGCTCCCTGGCACCCCCACGCCCACCCCGGGTGCCCTCACTGGCATCCTGGAAGTCCAGGTCATTCCCGTTATAGGCGCCGCGCAGGCGGTTAGTCATGATCTTCAGCTGCATAATCTGCTGGCGGATGGTCATGTCGGGCTTGGTGATGTCCACCTCCACCTCAGGGTTGTTGATCTGATTAGCCAGGCCATCACCCATCACCTCGGGGAGGTACCTGGAGGCCAGAAAGACAAGCCCTGGGTCCCTGTCCTGCTCCCCACAAAGGGGCCTGGCCCCACAACACCCATCCAGCCCCTGCTCCCCCACTCAGGGTAGTGGCAAGCCGGAGACCCTCCCCCATCCCCCGATGCCTTCAAGGGCCGCCAGGAGCCCACACAGGCCCCTGTCGCAGAGCGTGTGTACGTGGAGGGGACCTGGCCCTCGTCCCAGCTCTGGGTCCTGTGGGGAGTCCCACGTCAGACTTGGCACGGGGCATGACGCACCGGGGCCACGGACAAGCCGAGGGGCTCGAGCAGCAGGACACTCACCGGCCCTTGGCCATCCCATTCCAGCAGCGTTCGTCACTAGCCGAGCTCATGGCCAGCTTCTCACTGCACAGCGTCCCCGGGAGGCTGATCCAGAAGTCCTGAGCGTCTCGGAGCTGTGCCTTGGCTTCAGAGACCTGCGGGCAGTGGTCAGGCCACCAGACAGCCTGCCAGCCTGCCCCGCCCACCTCCCCCACACCCTCTCCACCCTGGGCCCGCCCCCTCCACC
>SJYX01000489.1:535733-556354 GCA_006410675.1 Oreotragus oreotragus
GGGGGGCGTGGGAACAGGGCGAAGGTGGGGGACGGATGGGCGCGGTGAGGACGGGGGCCCGATAGGGCGTACACGGAGACGGCGAGGGGCTTGCGCTGGGGGCGAAGGTGGGGTAGGCCGGACTGAAGGTGGGGTCTGGGCGATGGTGATGGGGGCAACAGAGTGAGCGGCGGGGAGGATCAGCAGGAAGGGTGGCGGTGACGCGCCCGGGGATGGAAGTCCGGAGGGACGCGGGCGACGAAGACGGTGCAGGGCGCCGGCGGGTCCCCGCGCTTGGATGCCAGCCCCCGGGCTTGGCCCGAACCCCCTTTTCGGCGGCGGCGGTCCCGGCAGGCGGCGTGCGACTCCGGGCGCTGGTGCGTGGAGGTCTGGGGTCCACCCGGGAGAGGCGGGCGAGCGGAAGCGCAGCAGAGTGGAACGCACTGGCGGCCGCCGCCCCGCGCAGCCCCGCGCAGCACGGGCGCGCACGGTCCGGGGCCGCGGCTCCCCGCGCGGCGCCGCCTCCTCCCGCAGCCCCCGCCCCGCAGGGCGCCGCGCCGCCCCCTTTCCCCGGAAACCGCGGCGGCTGCACTCAGCCCCGGAGCTTCCTGCGGCCCGGGCCTCCGCCTGGCTCCTGCCCCACGGGGCTCCTCCCAGCATGGGGATGCGAGGAGGGGCGCCAGCTCGCTCCCCAAGGAGCATGGCAACCCCCCGCCAGCGAGCCCCCTCTCCCCATGACAACGACCAGAGCCCTACGCTGGGCGCTCAAAGGCCACCATCAGCCACTCGTACCCTCTACCCGCCTCTAGTTGGTCTGCATCCTAACGTCCCGTCTGCTTTGAAACATAAGGCCCCGCCTGGCCACACCCTGCTCCGGCCCAGTCCCCACCTCCTCCGGGGTCCCCCTCCCACAAGCCTAGGCGGTCACCATGGCTGGCTCTCCCCGCCACTCCCTGCAGCCCCAGCCCTGGTCCCAGCTGCCACAGCACAAGCCAGACCCACCGCAGGGCCTGCCCGCCAAGGCCCCCCTCCCCGCAGCACCGCACGCCTGCGACACCCCTAGGCTGGCCTTCACAGAGACCTGCTGGACAGGCAGCTCTCAGCAAAGTGGCCTCTCCAAGGCAGCCCACAGCACCCAAGGTCCCACAGCAAGGGGGCTCCACGAGGCAGCTCACAAGGCTGATCCCTGCGGCCTGCTTTCTGCTCGGAGACCCCTGAGCAGGCCACCCTGCCAGTGGGCTCTGGCCTTGGAGGCTGCCTTGGTGAGGCGGTAGGCCCCCTCGATGTGGGCCTGGACCCAGCTCTGGCTGAGGGGCCAGGCCCCCTCCCACTGGCCTTCCCACAGTGTTTCAGGGTCCATGGCTCACACTGAGGCCTCAGAATAAACTGGGGATTAAGGGGTGTCTGCTCTGCCCGTGAGCCCAGGCCTTGCTGCAGGGCAGGGGGTCCTTTCGGGGCCTGGGAGTGAGGTGTCCCTCAGAAGCCTCACCCACCAGGGCAAGCTCCGTGTGGCTCACTCATCCTCGGCCCAGGCCAGGCCGCAGAGGGCACTCACTCGAGACGCTGCAGACCCGTCCCTGACAGGCGGCCCTGGGAACACGGGCTCGGTACGGCTCTCCCATCTCCCTCAGCTGACCACCCAACCTCTGGGCCGGGAGCAGCGCAAGAGGTGGACTGGTGCCGCCCCCCTCTGCCACGTCTGCCCGGACAATTCCAGAAGAGCAGAGGCGCTGGCCTGTCTGTCGACCCTGGAAAGGCGGTAGGCACAGCCCCCTGGCTGGGCCAGAACACAGCAGACCCCGGTGCCACTGCAGGAGCCTTCGGGGACAGGAGTTGTCCCCGGGCACGCCCAGTAATGAAGACGGAGAGGACAAACGGTTCGGCTGCTCACCAACCCCCTCAACCCAGCCGCTCCCCAGGAAACCTGGCAGCCAAGTCCAAGGTCACAGCCGCCCCCGCTGGTGCCCCGTCTGACCTGCTGCTTCCCCTAGCCCCCAGGCCGCACACACCCTCCTCTTTGCCCTACTTTTTCTTTCAAGACCCTAGCCCTTCGTCCAGGAAGCCTTCCAGGTTCCTCTGGGCGAAAGCGTCTGCCCAGCCTCTGACCTCTCGGAGCACTGAGCGGCCTCGGTGGGGGCTTCCTGCCTGGCCACCCCACCTGGCAGCGGAGAGCTGCTGGGCCTGCTGGTAGGGGCCGCTCTGCCCATGCCCAGGCTGGACCTGGTGCTCAGGTACCTGTGTCCAAAGAGAGACTCTCTGGGCCATGCCAGCATTCTGGGAGATGGGGCTGGGCACCAGCGCAGCTGCGAACTTGCAACCTCGGGCCTCCACCTCCGCTGGAAAGCCAGCACCCCCCTGACCCGACCCTTCCCCAGAGCTGGTGCTCCCTGTTGATGCGAGGGGTGTGGACCCCCTCATTCCTCCAGGGGCCCCGCCACCACCCGACGAGGTGCAGCGCGCACTGGGGGCCCACACGGTCCGAGGGTGCTTTCACACTCATGACTGCCCCCTCTGGTTCTTTCTGTCGGAGCCACGCAGGGAGCTCGAGCCACGGGCCCAGGGCACTCAGCCCGGACTGCTGCACAGGGCCCGGAACTCCCCGCCTCTCCCAGCGCAAGGCCGCCCTGGATTCCAGTCCCAGGGGAATTCCTGAGCGGAGGGCGAGGCCAAGGCAGGAGCCGACAAGCTCTGCCACCGAGCCGGTCACCGTGGCCTGCCCGCCTGGAGGGCCCCGGGCAGGAGCAGGTGGGTGCCCCCCCCCGCCCGTGCTGACTCAGCACCGCCACCCAGGCAGCACCTCCAGGCACAGCATCGCCCACCTCCCTGCCGCGCATGGGTGCTTCCGAGCCCAGCCCCGAAGGCACGACTGGGGTGGGGCACAGGTACGGTCAGGACACAGCTACAGGGGCATTTCAGAGCAACGGCGCTTTATTTTCCAGAATAAAAGTATCTGGCCCCAAAGCACTGACAGCAAGGACCTGAATGCAGCTTTGTCCACCGCTGTGCACGGCAGCTTTAGGCAGAAGGCCAAATGGTGGAAAGAGCCCAGGCGTCCACTTCACTGTCCGGTGAAGTGATAAACACAACGGGGGCCCAGCCAGACAAGGGGACGGACGCCACGCAGCCTCAGGGAGTCACCAAGCGCCGGCACACCTCAGTGTGGATCAGCACCAAAGACAAGATGCGGAGCCTGAAAGCCAGGCTCAAAACGACAAACACCGAGGACCCCACTTCGGCGAGGGCCCCTAGAAACAGCAGCGGCATGGTGACCATGCCGAGCAGGGACTGAGGGGGTGGGGGTGTTCAGTGGGCACAGAGCTGGGGGGAGATGAAAGCTCTGCAAACGGTTGGTGGGGTCAGCTGCACAAGCGTTGGTGCCCGCAGTGACACCCGACGGACGTACACTTAAAATCGTTACGGTGGGAACCTTTATTAAGTGTATTTCACCACAAAAATGCACGCAAAGCCCCCTCCCCAATATCTGGGGCATACTTGAACTACATATGTGGAGATGTTTATCCTAAGAACACATTTGTTATTTATTTGAAATTTAAATATTCAAGATATATGCCCTCAAATGATGAACTACCTGAAAATACCAATTTATTAGACAGGCCTCCGGTAGTTTCGTCTGCTAAGTCTGGCAGTCCTTTGTGGGGTATGGGGAGAAGCCTGACTGAGTCACCCATGCTCCCCACCACGTGTGGGTGTGCACACGTGTGTACTCGCTTCTGGGGCCCCCAGACCCCACCCAGCTGAGCAGCATAAGCAGGGAGGTGGGCGTCAGAGGGGGCCTACCCTCCCACAGCCCCAAGCCTCCTTGGAGAATGATGGGCCTCACCGTCTCTGTCAACAGGAAGATACAGTTATCCCCATCTTACAGATGAGAAGACTGAGGCTGGAGGGGTCTGAGACTCGCTCGATGGCTCAGACCTTCTGCCTAATGCTGCCTCCTTCTACTGGCCCACAGGCCTCCCTATCTTCACTGAAGGGGAGGAGATGAATATCCCGGGCACCCAGGGGCCACCAGCCTCCTGGAAGATGAGGGCAGAGTGGGCCTCACCAGACACAGCCCTGGCCACCCTGCTGGCTGCACCATCCCTTCAGTGACCCAGGACACCGGGAGGAGCGGGCAGGGTCAGCAGCCACCCCCCTCCCCCAACACCCAGGAGGGACTGGGGCCGGGACAGCCACGGGAAAGGGCCCCCACCAGCTGACACGCAGAGGGCTCCCAGCCCTGGGCAGTCAACTGAGCTCAGCACTTGTTGCTTGCCCGGCTCCCCAGAGGTGGGACCCTGGCCTCCTCTGGGTCCTGGGGGCAGGTGGGAAGGTGGGACCCGCCTGCTTCCTGACTTCTCCAGCTCAGCTCCTCAGGGACGGTCAAGCTGAAGCATCTGTCAGAGACGGTCTCCAGGTCAGCAGGGAATCTGAACCCCCAGGCACCCAGTCTCTTGGTCCCCACTCTGTCCAGCCATGTCCACAAGGCAGAGGTAGGATGGCCCCGCCCGGGGCAGCCGGGATTCCTGGGGCAGCAACCCCATCCCCCAAAAGGGCCAAAGGGACAGTGAGTGGTCGGCCCCAGTGAGCTGGGCAAGGACAGGCCTGACGTGGGCCGCCAGAGCCTGAGGCTGGTCGTGGGCTGACCATGAGCAAGGTCCGTAGGCACCTCTCCCCACCGTCTCTCTGCAGTGGCCTCTGAGACTTTGCTGGACCCCTTTCTGAAAGCCAGCTGCCGCCCTCAAGGTTGCGCCAGGAGCCCTTCTGGCTGGCCCTGGGCTTGGCGGGAGAGCAGGGGGGCGGGAGGAATCCTCCTACACTGTGAGCTGCTCCTTGGGGGGCCCAGAGCTGATGCTGCTTGAAATTCCTAGCTTCTCTGGACCAGCCAAGTGGGAGCAGAGACACCAAGAGATAGCACCGCCCAAGATGTGGCGGCGGCAACGGGGAGACCCGCCTCCCGCCCGCACCCCACTGACCCCCGGCAGGCAGTCTCCCGCCTCCAGCCCACGCCCTGCTGACCCCCAGCGGGGTCCCGAGGCCGGCCGGGGCAGGCTGACCTGCCTCACTCCCAGCAGGCAGTCCCCCACCTCCAGCCTGCACCCCGCTGACTCCCAGCAGGGCTCTGGGGCCCGGCTGGTGTAGGCCAACCTGCCTCACCCCCAGGAGTCAGTCTCCCCGCCTCTGGACACAGGCTGGGCCTGCCTCTCCAACAGGTGCGCCCTGACGCGATGCCCCCAAGACACACGTCCACCCTGGCTGCCCTGTGCTGTGTGTGCCACACGAGAACCCAGTCTCACAGCCACTCCACGTGGCAGGCGCTGCTACCATCCCCGTTATACAGAGAGGCATTCTGAGGCTCAGAAAGGGTCAGTAATGGCTCAGGGTCACACAGCGCTTGAGCGTGGAGCTGGGCTTGAACCCCGGCAGGATGGCTGGGTCTGGGCAGCCAGGTTTCAGCCTCTGCTACGGCCCCACCTCTTTCCTAAGACATCGGCCACTGGATCCGAAAGACCTGGGCCTGGGCCAGGGGAGGGCTTTGCCCGTTAGCCCAGCAGGCTGCCTCCCTCGGAGCCCTGTGGGCAGCGCCCACCCTCCTCAGAGCGGTCCTGTGTGTCCCCCTCTGGGTGCCCAGCTTCAGGATCTTCCTCTCCTGTCTCTGACCTGGCATGCCAAGTGCACCCACGACCCCTGGCTCCAGCTGGAAACTCCAGAGAGCAGAGGGACTGGGGGCTGGGCTCCGTGCACCAGGGACAGCCGGGGGTGGGCGGTCCACCCAGGACAAGGGTCCTGCACGGGCAGCGCAGGGCCTCAGGCTGGGAGGGGAGCTGTGGCCGCATGAGCATCTCAAGTCCCCAGGGAGGACAGGGCAGGAAGACCACGGCTCTCAGCAAGAGCGGTCGTGCAGCATGGGGCCCCAGGCCACCCCAGGCTGGGAGAGGTCTTTGCTTACAGTCAAGGTGGGGGGGCGTATATGATGGTACACCACATGTGCGTGCTAAGTCGCTCCGTCATGTCCGACTCTGTGCGACCCCATGGACAACAGCCCGCCAGGCTCCTCTGTCCATGGGGTTCTCCAGGCAGGAACACTGGAGTGGGTTGCCAGGCCCTCCTCCAGGGGATCTTCCCCACCCGAGGATCGAACCTGCATCTCTTATGTCTCCTGCACTGGCAGGCGGGCTCTTTGCCAGCTGTGAAGCATCCATCGAACCCCGCACAGGTTTTATCTGTAACTTACAGAAGTGACACACGGTCACCACGGTCGGCAGAGCTGCAACTCACGTGAGACCTCTGACAGCCGCCCAGTGCCTGCAGAGAGAGCACCGTGGCTGCGTTTCAGCACCAAGGACAGTGCCGGGCACGCAGTAGGAGCTCAAGGACTCTCCAAAGGACTGGACTGAGCTGTCTGCCCCACACCCCCACCCCTGGTCCACAGGCTCTCCTGGAACAGACAGGGCCCCGCCAGGACCCACCTGAGGGTCCAGCCCACCACGCAGAGGCCTCCTTCCTCTGTGCCCTTGTCTGTCCACTGAAGCCCGCAGACCCTTTCTCAGAAAAACGCTTAGGAAAGAAAAGATTATGCAGGGGGTAGTGAAGGAAGCTGCAGGTGCGGTGACATGGCTGTTGAAATGTGATAAACGGGCAAGCAAGGTGGTGCCCGCGAGCTGGCTGACACCCGCCGGGAACGCGAAGCTGCGTGAGTGGAAGCGGCACCTGGAGACATCTGCTCCAGACGCAAAGGGGCAGGGGACCCCGCAGTCCACGGTGAGCGAGCCCCGGACCCCAGAATGCCATCGCCGCCTTGTTCATAATGACAAGAGGCGCTGAATTCTGGCTAAAGGTGAGCAAAAAAGGACTGTCTCTGTCCATGGGATTCTCCAGGCAAGAAAAAAAGACTGCACTGTCTTTCTCAGTCGAGTTCGTGAACTCCTGGATTTCTAAGCCTGGGCTTCCCCTGGGCACCCTGATTAAGGACCCCAGCCTCAAATGACCTGCATTTACACCTGAACCTGTCCACCGCAGTTCACCGATCTTTCTAGAGCTGAATCCACCCCAACCCGGAAGCCCGTGCTGGCCCTAAGCAGAGGGCTGCGCCCCCCCGCTCCGCTCCCCTGGCCGCTGACTGCGTCCCGTCTAGAGCTGTGGCTCAAGTGCTTCCTGTGAGGTGCGACTGGTGTTTCTGGAAGCCGCCCCTTGACCTGTTCAGGAGTGACCTGCACTCCACGGGGGGCCCTGGCCTCCCTGTCCCCTGCCCTGCACACTGTGATGGCCAAACATGGCCCCAGGGAACTGCTCCCGGCTGGGGACACCGCTTTACCCTGGGGGAGGGCGGTCAGCTGTGCCCCAGTGTCCCCCCAGCCCTCAAATACACAGTGACAGGGAGGTCACCTGGGTGAGGTCACTTGAAGAGAGGTTGCCATGGCGCCTGAGTGCCCTGGGGACGGCCACTGCCAGGCCAAGGGAGGGGGTTGGGGATGGTGGGGCTAAACGTTTTAAGAGCCTCTGAAATAAGACTGTGGGTCCAGTGTGTCTTGAGCTCTGCGGCAACGGGAGGCAGGAGTGAACGCCTGAGCCAGCCCTGCGGCAGGGGGCGTAACCCATGTCCCGGGGGGTCTGTGGGCCGTCACAGGTGGCGGGAGGTTCTCCCTGCAGCCCGGAGCCTGGATGGGCACCAGGAGCCCCATGGCTCCAGGACACACAGATGCAGCACGTGGCTCAGCACAGGGGCCCAGAGGGCTGCAGGCGGCCCTGGGTGCCCAGGATGCGCTTAGACACGGGGATGAGCTCGGCCGGCCACCACCAGGCTCAGACAGCGTCCTCGGCGCTGGGGAAGTTGTCCCAAGGTGCGCGTGGGCCGCCACAGGCTCCCGGGCTGACAGTGAGCCTAAGGAACATCGCCCCGGGGAGGCGCAGGGGCACTTGTCCAGGGCTGGCTGCCCACGTGGGAGGGAGACGTGCCGACCTACCCCTCAGGCCGCTGGGCTGAGAGTGTGACTGTGGTCACATGTGCCCTGGGCACACAGGCGCGGGGTACAGCTGCTGATGGCCGGGCTCTGGACTGTGGGCGCTGGGGGGCCTCGCACCCCAGCTCACTAGACCCTGACCCTGTGGAGGGGGCCGGTGGCTTACAGGTGTGTGCGGAGCGGTGAAACATGGATGGGTGGGAGGATGAGGGTCCTGCCTCTTGCCAGGACTTCCTGGTGGGTGGGGCTCGAACCTCAGGCGCCGTCAGCAGGACCAGCTCTGCCTTCAGGAGGCTGTCCTGCAGTCCGGGTCCATGCGGGGGCCTCCTCTGCTGGCCCCTGCCCCACCGGGGACTGGCCAGCTGCCCCCAGCCTTGGGGAGGTCGGTCCTTGGAGTCTGCCAGGGCGGGTGCGAGGGGCTCTGTGACCTCACCCCCAGCTCCATCCTCTGACCAGCCGCGCCCCGCAACCTGGCACACGTGCCCAGCACCCATGGACAGAGCCACATGGATGCCCCCCAGCGCCCCGCCCCTGACCTGCTCCCTGCTGGGGCACCCCGTTGGTGCCCACACCAGGCACCGGGGGCACAGTGAGGCCAGGGCAGGGAGGCCTTGGGGGAGCAGCCACTCCAGGGACAGGGCCCTGAGCAGTGGGGACCTCTCGCTGGGACCCAGTTTCCCCTCCGACCCACTAAGCAGTTGGACCAGGTGGAACTCGGCCTGCCCTGCAAGCCCCCTAACCTGCCAGCTCTGGAAGGCTGGGCGGGGCTGGCTGCCAGGCAAGGGCCAGGCAGAGGCCAGGGAGTGGAGGAAGGAGGCAGGGCCACGAACCCGGGCCTGGCCTGACGTGGGCCTGGCCAGAAGGCAGGGGCGGAGCCAGTGCTTCCGCAGGGCCTCCTGTGTGGCCAGCTCCGCCCCGTCCTCCCCTCGGCCCCGGGCCTGGCTGTGCTCACCCGTCCAACTGCGTCCACCTGCGGGGCCGGGGCCTGGCACAGCACAGCCTCCTGGAGTTCTTGTCGTCCTGCCAGCCGCCCAGGGCCCCTCCATCCAGCCGTGGCGGGGGCGGTGGGCGGGGCTCTGGGCCTCTGTGGGGCTGAGATGGGGGGCAGACAGCGCGTGAGGGAGCCCCCGGGGCTGTCCTGTCACCCGGCCAAGCCTCCAGAATCCAGGAGGGTTCAGCACAAAGGAGCAGCCTGGGTCCTCTGCAGCGGAGCCAGGAGTCAGCCCAGTCCCCACTCCCGTCCCGCCCCCCAACTCACTCCAGCCCCGCATTCTTTGGTGCTCAGCCTTCTTTATGGTCCAGCTCTCACACCTGTACACGACTACTGGGAAAACCATAGCTTTGATTATACGGACCTTTGCTGGCAAATGTATAGTTGATTAAGTGCCTTCCATGTGTCTGGTGCTGTTAAGGACTGAAGGTTTGTGTCCCCAGTTCATGTGTTGAAGTCCTTGCCCCCGATGTGATGGTTGGGAGGTGACGAGGTCACGACGGTGGAGAACTCGTGATGGGATTAGTGTCCTTAGAAGGAAACTGAGCAGGGAGCTTGCTTCTTCTCTGTTCTCCACCCTGTGAGGACACAACGAGAAGATGGCCATGTGCAAACCAGGTCACAGGTTCTTACCAGAGATTGAATCTGAGATGCCTTCATCTTGGATTCTCAGAGATGAAGAAATGGTCTTGTACAGAGATGAAGAAATGGTCCAAGTTCTTGGAGGAGACTACATTTGGGAGCTATGCACCAAGGGTTCCTTTTTCATCACATCTTCACCAGTGCTTGTTATCTTTTGTCTTTTTGATAAAAGCCTTCCTAACAGAAGTCAGGTGACACTTCACTATACATGTACAAATCGTTTGTTTATTTTTGCTATGCTGGGTCGTCTTTGCTGGATGTGGGCTTTCTCTAGTTAGATGCCTTCATCTTGGATTCTCAGAGATGAAGAAATGGTCTTGTACAGAGATGAAGAAATGGTCCAAGTTCTTGGAGGAGACTACATTTGGGAGCTATGCACCAAGGGTTCCTTTTTCATCACATCTTCACCAATGCTTGTTATCTTTTGTCTTTTTGATAAAAGCCTTCCTAACAGAAGTCAGGTGACACTTCACTATACATGTACAAATCGTTTGTTTATTTTTGCTATGCTGGGTCGTCTTTGCTGGATGTGGGCTTTCTCTAGTTCTGCTGGGCAGGCTTCTCATTGCTGTGGTTTGTCTTGTTGCGGAACACAGGCTCTAAGATGCACAGGCTTCAGGAGTTGGAGCACATGGGCGCCGTAATTGCGGCACACGGGTCTAGTTACCGAGAGGCATGTGGAATCTTCCCAGGCCAAGAACTGAACCTATGTCCCCTCAACTGGCAAGTGGATCCTTGACCACCAGGGGCAAGTCCAGAAAAGTTTAAATTCAATGACAAATTTATACAAATAAATCACTCCATATACATTTGTTAATAGGAGTATACAGTGCCTTCAGAAGCAAACAGAGGTGGAATAACACATTGATACAGGATACACAATTTCTTCACGTTTGGAAAACCATATGACCTACCGTAACAGTTTGGACTTGTGTTTCCGTGATGACTAATGATGTTGAGCATCTTTCCATGTACCTGTTGGCTGTGTGTGTGTGTTACACTGAGTCCATTTAACTGCAGGCTAGCTTTGTGAAGAACCACTGTGGAGAATTTGCTGTATGAATCCACTTGGATCAGAGCCCCTCCACGAAGCAGCAAGTTGTGTGGGGTCACTTTGGCCAAACAGAAGAATTCTCTTGACTTCATTTGATTCCTTGGTCTTAAACTAGACGATCAGATTTAAAGTACGGGAAGTTTGGTCCCTGCACGTTTTATTTGGCTCTTTTCATTTTTGTTTTAATTATAGTTAAGACTATTTTGGCTGGCACAGAGAAAGCCAACCAGACTAATCTCTGACCTTGGCCTTGAAAACTCCCTCCTAAGAGCCAAGCCATCTGACAGCTTCTCCTGCCTGCTGGACCTAACAGAGGCGGAGGTCCTCCCCACACTTGGTGATATTTTGGCTGGCACAGAGAAAGCCAACCAGACTAATCTCTGACCTTGGCCTTGAAAACTCCCTCCTAAGAGCCAAGCCATCTGACAGCTTCTCCTGCCTGCTGGACCTAACAGAGGCGGAGGTCCTCCCCACACTTGGTGTGGGTGAGGCAGGCCACTGATGGGTTCCCAGAGCTGGGTTCAGGCAGCAGCCACAGGCAACAAAGCCCACCCTAGCCTGGGCTGCCCCAGCCTTGGGGTTGAAGGGAGGGGGTGCTGGTTACTTTGAGGTCAAAGTGACCAGCCTTCAGCTCTCCTCCTGGCTCAGCCCTAGCTGGGAATCTGGAGTCTGGAGTCCAGAAAGGCTGTTTGCGGTCTAGCCCAAGAAAAGTCTCGTCAGTTTAAACCAGTTTTCCCATCCATATAGAAGGAGGATTTTCTAATCTGCTTGTGTTAGTCAAAGTTCTCTGGAGAAACAGAGCCAGTAACAGATACACACACACAATACATACATGCAACACACTGTGTATACACACACATACATATATGGACATACACTGTATATATAGTCACACATACACATACANCCCCCCCCCACTCACTCCCGCCCACACACACACACACACTCCCTCCCGGCAGGCTGTATCCCCTCCCAGTGGGGACCCCAAGCCTGTCCATGCAAACTGCCGCCACTGAGTCACGCCACTGAGTCACGATGGCCCCAGCCCGGTGGCCCTGCCTACTGTGGAGGTCTTCACGCCAGGCCCTCACTGCCCACCAGGTTCTGGGTGGTCCCTGCCACCAGGGACATGCCTCAGCAGGTCGGGAAGGGCAGAGGCAGAGGACCCTGCTCCCTACCCCCCACCCGATTCCGATTCCTATGGAGATGTTCGCCGGCCACTTCCTGAGATGCTTGCGGGGCAGTGGGGGTGAGGAGCGAGCTAAGGATGGCCTGACCCACTCACCCCGTCACGAGGCCCCACTGAGGCCCTGGCCCAGGGAGCCCCCCACCCCCCACGGAGCACCCAGAGCCCAGGAGCTCTGCTCGCTGACTGAATCCTGTCCCTAGTCCACACATCAAACCCTTGAACCCAAGGATGGGGCCTCGTTTGAGTGTGGGGTCTTTGTAGACGTAACTGCTGCTGCTAAGTCACTTCAGTCGTGTCTGACTCTGTGCGACCGCATAGACGGCAGCCCACCAGGCTCCCCGTCCCTGGGATTCTCCAGGCAAGAACACTGGAGTGGGTTGCCATTTCCTTCTCCAATGCATGAAAGTGAAAAGTGAAAGTGAAGTCGCTCAGTCAAGTTGCTCAGTCATGTCCGACTCTTCACGACCCCAGGGACTGCAGCCCACCAGGCCCCTCCATCCGTGGGATTTTCCAGGCAAGAGTACTGGAGTGGGGTGCCACTGCCTTCTCTGGCAGACGTAACTGCTCTACTCCTAACTTGATGGGACAGGTGTTCTTATTTCCATAAGGTGGAATCCGGACGCAGGCTGGCACAGGCCTCGTAAAGATTAAGCAGAGACTCCCCAGACCGAGGGTCGCCCACTTCCTCCCGAAGCAGAGGAGACCCGAACAAGTCTTCCTGTACGGTCTTGGGAGGAAACACATAGATCTCGGACTTCCAGCTCCCTCACTGCAAGACCACAGCCCCCTGCCAAGGAGCTGCCCATCCTGGGGCATCTCCATGGGCAGCCCCGGGGAAGCAGCTACGTGCCTGGGTCCCAGTGACCAGCCCAGCCCGGCGCCATGCAGCTGATGCCCAGAGATCTCACTGCTGAGGTGTCCGGTCTGGGGAGCACCCTGGGGGGCAAAGAGCCCCCAGAGCGGGGTGGGGGGCACTCAGGACGCCGGGAACCACGCCCCCGAGGGACACTGTGCAGGTGGGCCGGGGGGCCGGCCTGCGGGAGGGCGCGTTTGCCAGGACAGTGGGAGCCGACGCCAAGGCCACAGGCAGACACGGGCTGGGCTGAGGCTGGCCTGGCCCCGCAGGGCCTCCCCGACCTGCCCAGGCTGCCACGCTTCCTGCCAGTGGAGCAGGTCCGCACCCCTCACACCCAGGGTGCCCCTGCACCCGAGGCCGGAGCAGGAATAATCAGGAGAGTGGGAGGTCTGGCTGTACCCCCAGGGCAGAGGCCACGGCAGGGAGGACAGGCCAGCACCCCCCACCCCACAGGGGGAGACAGTGGACGGCCACGGCCCCCACCCCGCCCGAACCAGCCCTGCCCAGAGCTGCAGGCAGTTCGGGGCTCCTGCCCAGGCCTGTTCCTAGACGCGCGAGATGAGAAGGCCGCCAGCTGGCACAGGGTGGGTGGCCCTGCACTGGAGCCACACCTGAATGTGGGCAGGGGCCTGGCCCCACAGGACTAGCCTGGTGGCTGGGCATGGTCAGGGCAGGCACTAGGCACGTGCCTGGTCCTGAGCCCTGGTCTGAAATGCTCCAGAAATAAGCTGAGGCCTCAGGGAGAGCCGGCCGACCTCTCTCCAGGGGCGAGTCCTGGCCGGGGACTGACCTGACCTGTCGAGGACTGTCCCCCTGGCCTGGCCTGGCCAGGCTGACACCCGTACTCGTGTCTCTGGGGGGCCGAGCACAGGCCCAGTGCACCCACACCCACTCTGTGCTCCCCTCCCCGGCTCTGGGGTCCACCTGCCGCCGGGCCAGCATGCCCCAGCCCCTCTGCCAGGAGGCCTGTCCACCCCAGGCTCATGCTGTTCCTAACTAGGGCCAGCACGGGGCGAGTTTACTGAGACCTCTGGCCAGCCCTCCGGAGTCGCCCATCCTGGACAGGACATCCCCGTGACTGCCGGGGAACCTGGCTTGCTGTGGTGCTGGGGACACTCCAGGCCTGCCTTGAGGGTCACAGCCGTGTTGCCCTCGGGGAACACCAAGGGTCACGCCCCTGGAGGAGCTCTCCTGAGCAGGGCAGGGGCGGTGGGCCTTCACTGGACAGGCGCCGGGACTGGCCGGGGTGTACCTGTGGGGAAGGCCGGGCTGCCATCAGCCCTGTGAGGGAGGGGCACAGAGGCCCCCGGGAGGGGTCAGTGAAGAGGCTTCCCACCTGGTCTAAGAGGCGGGCTGGGATGGGGGAGCTGCGCAGAGGGCAGCTGGCAGCCCAGCAAGGCCTGGGCCATGAGGCCCCAGGGCAGGCCTCCAGGCTGTGGTGGCGTGAGGCGTCCAGAAGCCCAGAGCCCAGCACTGCTCAGCCGTCAGTGCAACGGGCCTGGGGGTCAGCACACTGGGCTCTGGACCTGAGCGCCCAGTGGGTGAGTGTGGAGCTGGAGGAGTGGTGGGGCTTCTTGGCCTTGGGTACTCACCCCGAATCAGGTCCAGGCCCCCACCATTGCACTCGCCGGACGGTCCCGGGGAGTGATCCCGAGTCAGGTCCAGACCCCCACCATTGCATCCACCAGACGGTCCCGGGGAGTGACCCCGAGTCAGGTCCAGACTCCCACCATTGCACCCGCCAGACGGTCCCAGGGAGTGACCCCGAGTCAGGTCCAGACTCCCCACCCCCTGCACCTGCCAGACGGTCCTGGGGAGTGACCCCGAGTCAGGTCCAGACCCCCCACCCCCAGGACCGTCTGGTGGGTGCAGGGGGTGGGGGGTCTGGACCTGACTCGGGGTCACTCCCCNCTCTCCTGACCCTTTGACGCCACGGTTCATGAGGATCTCTCTGACCCTTCGCTGGGGTCCTGGGGGCAGAGGCGCATCTGTCTGTCCTGTTCTCTGCGGCAGCCGCAGAGCCTCGCCCAGTTCCTGGCACGGAGTCGGTTCTCGGTCCACACCCACACACGTCCCACTTTATGCCCGGCCAGGGTGGGGGCCGCGGGAGGCAGAGGGCCGGGCCGGGGGGAAGGACCCGGCTGTCTGGCTTTGGGGTTGTAGGTCGGAGGGGAGCCCGGCGCTGTCAGCGGCTCCTTGGCTCCAGGACCCCAGCTGGCCAGGAGATGTGTATAAGAGACAGGTACAGTCCCAGGGAGTGACCCCCTGAGTCAGGTCCAGACCCCCCACCCACTGCACAGTCCCAGGGAGTGACCCCAAGTCAGGCCCAGACTCCCCACCCACTGTACAGTCCCAGGGAGTGACCCCCTGAGTCAGGTCCAGACCCCCCACCCACTGCACAGTCCCAGGGAGTGACCCTCAGTCAGGTCCAGACACCCCCACCCACTGGACAGTGCCAGGGAGTGACCCCCTGAGTCAGGTCCAGACCCCCCACCCCCTGCACCCGCCAGGCGGTCCTGGGGAGTGACCTCTGAGACAGGCCCAGACCCCCCACCCCCTGCACCCGCCAGGCGGTCCTGGGGAGTGACCCCGGATCTGGAACAGGACGGAGCTTCCACCTGCTAGACAGCATTGCCGGAAGGCCCCGCGTGGGCTCCAGGGCTGGAAGCAGCCCCCAGAGCGCACAGGGCCGGTGCGCTCTCCGCCCCGCAGCCTTTGGGGTGGTCCTGACTGTGTCCCTTGTCACACGTGGCGAAACGGGGGCCCAGAGAGCCCAGGTGGCGGCGGGCGGGCGCTGCAACAGGGCTGGCCTTTGCGCCCAGGCCCAGGGAGGACACCCTGCCCCTCCGGGAAGCGCAGTGGCGTGCCGGGGCTCCAGCGGGGGGCCCAGGCCGTTGCATCATTCCATGGCCTGTCGGCTCCTGGCTCCCCTGGGCCCCCACCCTTCTTCCCCCGCCCTCCAGCCTTGTCCTCAGGCTGGGGATGATGAAACCGCAGCAGCTCCAGGGGTGAGGGGCCAGAGCAGCGGCTCAGTGGAGGCTGGGGACCACCTGAGGACGCAGGGCAGGCCCCTGGGCCTCTGCCCTCTCAGCGGGGTGGGACGAGCACTGTCTGGTCTGGGGCTGGGCTGGGCACCAGGCGGTCTGTGCGAGGCCCGCTGACCACGGCCAAGCAACAGCCTTGGGCAGGCGCCACGGAGAAGCAGTGGTTTCTGCTGGGGGCCCCTGGCCAGCTGGGGTCCTGGAGCCAAGGAGCCGCTGACAGCGCCGGGCTCCCCTCCGACCTACAACCCCAAAGCCAGACAGCCGGGTCCTTCCCCCCGGCCCGGCCCTCTGCCTCCCGCGGCCCCCACCCTGGCCGGGCATAAAGTGGGACGTGTGTGGGTGTGGACCGAGAACCGACTCCGTGCCAGGAACTGGGCGAGGCTCTGCGGCTGCCGCAGAGAACAGGACAGACAGATGCGCCTCTGCCCCCAGGACCCCAGCGAAGGGTCAGAGAGATCCTCACGAACCGTGGCGTCAAAGGGTCAGGAGAGCCAGCAGGCGCCCCGGGAGCAAGCCCCTAGGTGAAGGCCGAGAGACCACAGGCACCTGTACACACATGTGTGTACACGTGTGTGCACACACGCATGCGTGCACACACATGTATGTGTGCACGGGTGCACATGTATGTGTGTGTGGGTGTGTACACGTGCATCACATATATGCACACACGTGGGTATGCGCATGCATGTACGACTGTGTGCACGTCCTGTGAGTGAGATGCAGCCTGGGGGTGGGCATTTCCCAGACGTTGCAAGCGGACTGAGGTTGAGGGGCGGCTCCCTCTCACTCTCTACGCAGGGCTCTGGCTAGGGGGAGGCCCGCCTGTAAAATGGGATGATTGCCCTCCTCACCTTGGCTGAGCCTGGCTGTCCATCCAAAACACTACACATGTCACAAACAGAAGCCCCTCGTGTTCTGATGGCCCCTCTTTCGTGAGCCCGTGGAGTTTCTACCTTCTGGGGAGGTGGACGCTGGAAAGGCCGCCCACAGGCCCAGGGCTGCCCTCCCTCCCCTCCAGTCCTGGGAAACACGGAGCCTCCACTCCACCAGACAACTCAGGCGTCCACCCCCGCGGGAACCCCAGGCCAGAGGACGTCCACCCACCGGCCCCCAAGGCTCAACACGGAAGGCCCGGCTCCAGGAGAGCGTCGTGCCGCCACGCGGCCACCAGGGGGCGCCCGGCCCGCGGAGCCGCACTGAGCTGCCGGAGCAGGAGGAGCGTACAGGGCCGGCCGCTGCCTCGGGAGGTCACCCTGCTTCCTTCACCCCACGTGGCGCTGGCACTCCTCTCGGTGCCTGGGCCCTGCAGGGCACTCACGGGAGGGCGGGGTGCAGCCACAGGACCCCCGGGAGCTGGGGCGGAGGAGTCACAGGGAGTGCAGGCAGGGAGGCCCCGTGAGGGCGGCACCCGGAGCCGCGGCTGGCACCCCGCTCCCCAGTTGGAAAGTCCCCCATCACACGCACAGTAGCGCGCTTTGCCGGTCCCGGGCCCTGAATCCCCTGCACCCTGCAGCCCAAAGAGGCCCGGCCGCCAACCCGCCTCGCCTTCCCCAGCCTGCCCGCCGCGTTCCCAGTCCTTGGCGGCTGCCCCAACTCTGCCACTCTGTGTCTCAGCCTAACTGGGACAGAGGCCTGTGGATGCGATCGAGTAGGATGGCCCCCAAGGACACAAAGCCCGCGTGGGAGTGGGCTTCTGAGGGAGGGCTGTGGAGTCCAGGGGACTTAGGGGGTGCCAGGCGAGACTGGGGCTGGGAGACCCTGGGGCTCGGGGATTCACTCAAAATGTCAAGCATTTCCAGGCATCCGGTCCCTGCATGGGGCAGGGTCGGGGGAGAGCCTGAACCGACTGTGCAGGGGATCTTGTGCTGGTCCCGAGTGCCCAGTCGCACCCACCAAAATTGCCCCCCCCCCAAGAAGGAGGCAGCTCTGCTATCAGCAGAAGCACAGGAAGGCCTGCCTGGGGGACTTGAGGGGGGATCTCCAGAACCCCGGGCAGGGGGTTGTCGAGGGGCCCAGGCAGTGTTCTGTGGGTCCTGCCCTCCTGGGGGCAGGGGTCAAGGTCCTGGCTGCCCCCCACCTCCCGTTCCCCAGCCAGGCCCGGCCATGGACGTGGCCCTCACTCTCCCCTTTCATTCAGAATTCCTGTGGCTGCGGTCCTTCCCCGTCCCCCGTGTCACCACTTGAGTGTGGTCTCTCCCCGCCCTCCCCACCCCCCACACCCCGGGCTTGGGAGGCGTCCCCAGGGCAGGAGCCTGGAGCTCTGCTCCCGGCTGGCCCCCTCCACTTTGGTCCCAGGAACCCTGCACCGCCGCCGTGCACGCTCGGTGCAGCTCTAGACACGTTTGCAGCTTGAGGAAGGAGTCTGGGGGTGAGGGGAGTGTCTGCCAGCTCCGCAGACTCCGCGCTCCCCCCTCACCCCCGCTCCGGTCCCTACAACTCCTCCGAGGCCCGCAGGAGGGTGTGCAGGACTGCGGGCAGCTGCAGGGCCCAGGCCGCCTGCGACGGCGCTGCTCTTACAAAGAAACGGCACGGCCCCTGGGCGGGATCCAAGGCGCCGACCACCTGCAGCTGGACTCCCCGCCGGAGGCGGCCCGGAGCGCCAGGCGAGCTCAAGTTCCCCAGGCAGGAGGTCCCTGTGAGGCGACGTTCTGCTCCCGCTGGCCGAGGTCGCGCCCGTCCGCCCCGGCCCTCGCCCCTCCCCAAGCGCACAGCTCGCTCCCTGCCTCGCCGGGGCCCCGAGGATGTCTCTGCTGGGGACCCCCGGGAATCCCCGGGCCGACCACAGGAGCCTCCGGGGAAGGACCGCACGGCCCCGGGGGAGTCCCGAGCCCACGGCCGCGGTCGTCTGCGCCCCCACAGCCGACTCCGCGGCTCAGCCCAGGCTGCCCTGGAGGACTCGCCGGGTCGGGGAGCGCCCCGTTGGCTGCGCGGCGAGGACAGCTCCGCGGGGAAGGGGCCAGTGTGTGCGCGTCGGCGGCCGGGGAAGGCCGGGCGGAATGGAGGAGACCCGGGCGGAGGGAGGGCGGCGAGGGGCGCGGGGACGCAGGGCGGGAGAGAGGAGAGGCGCAGCGGCGCTCCGGGAGCGCGGGTCACTCACCCGAGATCTCCGCCTGGGGCACATCGCTCAGGCTGAAGCCCTTGGCCCCGTAGATCTGGCGCACCTCCCCGCAGCTCCGACTCCTGCTGGCAGGGTCCCCGCGGGCGCAGGCGACCAGCACGGCGGCCGCGTACAGCAGCCAGCAGCCTCGGGCCCGGAGCTCCATGGCGGGGCCGGCGGCGCCCCCGGCCGGGCCCGCGCAGCCCCCGCCCGCGAAGGGCAGAGCCAAGGTCCCCGCGCACTCGGCTGGCGGTCCGGAGGCGCCGGCGGCCTGGGAGGCGGAGACAACAAAAGCCGGCGGGGCGCGGGGCGCGAGGTCCGGCCGCTGGCTCGGGCGGCCCCAGAGCGCGGCAGGCGAGCGCGCAGTCCCGGCCCGGCCCCTGGGCGGCGGGGAGAGGGGCGGGGAGGGGCGCGCGGGGCGGGGCGCGCGGGGCGGGGCGCGGCGCGGGGGCGCGATCCCAGGCGCACGGGGCGCCCCTCCGGCTCCCGGGCCTGGGGCGGGGAACTGCCCGGCTGGCGCGGATCTGCCAACAGCTGGAGGAGAGCGGGGTGGCGGAGAGCGCGGGGCCGCGTCCGGGGTCCCCAGGGCGGGCCCCCCACACCCGGCGCCCGGGGCTGCGACACCACCTGCGGGGGCGGGGGCGGGGGCGCTGAGGCAGGGCTTCCCCCGCCGGACGTGACGTCACGCCTCCCGCGCGCCTATCAGGGGCCTCCCCGCCCCCCGCCGGCCTCCCTCCCAGCTTCCTTCGGCTCCGCCGGCCTGCGCCCTGCTGGCAGCGTGCCTCACGCGCCGGGTCCCGCAGCCCGCTCGGCCCCCTGTGTCCGCCGCCCGCACCTGGCCCTCACCCCTTCACCGGCCCCTCGCCCTCGCGCCCGTTTCAGCCGCCTCGCCCGCGGCTCCAGCTCCGTCTTGATTGTTTTGTGCAGGAGGGTGGGGGGCTGTGCGCGGGAAACGAGCCAAGAGAGCATCCCGCACCCGCTCGCCTTCACGCTCAGAGGCAACCCGCTGCTTAGTTGCCGGAGATCGTCCGCCGGTTTTTGTCCCCTCCACGTGATGCTCTGGATGCTCGAGAAGCGAGAGCGGGGCAGAGGCTTGTCCGAGGGCTGGGGCCGTCGGGTGGTGGCAGGTGACCTCTTGGAGAAGGGGTGGAGTCGGGCCAGGAGCAGGTCAGGTGTATGGGGGAGGGGGGCAGAGAGCGCTCGCAGACAGAGGGGGTGGCTGGGACCGCGCGCGGGGGTTTCGCAGTGCTGTCGGCCGCAGGGAGAGGGAGAGGGGCCGGGGGCCGCGGGAAGGGAGATCAGAAGCTGGGCACTGGCACCCGGAGGGCTGCTTCGCTTCTTCCCAGCGGCTGCCCTCCCCTGCTTCGCGCTCGTGCCCTCCTGCTCTGTGAGCGCAGAACCTGGAGGCCACCAGTCCCCGAGCCCAGATGCCTGATGGGCAGAAATGGGGTGAAAGCACATGAACCAGCACCCTTGGGAGGACCCCGAGACCACCACCGGGAGCCAGGAAGGCGCCTGGGCCTTGGACCTGGGGCTGCAAGCCTGCCCACTGTGGGAGGAAGGAGGGCCGCGTCCCTCGCCTGGGGCTCCCAGAGCGGTGGGCGCCGCAGCCCTAGAGCGTCTCCTAGCCCCTCGCCATTATGTGGAGACGGGAGTGAGGCCCCCGCAGTGTGCGGGCCTCCAGCCCTACGCGTGCACCTGCTGCTTTGTCCAGTGGGTGACTCGGGTGCAGCCCTTGGCCGGCCGCTCCAGGACCCGCCTCCATGTTTGCTTCCGGATCAGGCAGGAGCGGGGGGGGGGGGGGGGGGGGG
>SJYX01000489.1:564929-640150 GCA_006410675.1 Oreotragus oreotragus
GGGAGCCAGCTGTTGGGGCTGCGGGCCTGCCGGGCTCCACCCTGGACCCCGCAGGCTGGGGCTCCCCTGCAGCTGCTGGGGAGTAATGGGGCTTGTGTTCTGGTGGGCACCTTTTGGGACCCCCAAGGCAAGTGCCCAGGAGGACTGAGCAGTTAAGTTCGCCTCCATCCACAGGACTGTCTGCCCGCCGTGCCCCCAGCGAGACCCTGTCCCGCTGGCAGGACAGGGGGGTCGGGGCGCTGGGCCCAGGACAGCTGGGCTGCCGCTGACCTGCTGGGGCCCCAGAGCTGCTGTGATGCCCTGGGGGTCGGCGGAGGACACAGGGTCCCTCCACCTCCGTAGGGCGCTGGGGGCTGCTGGGCAGCAGGCTGAGAGAGGGAGTGGGCGCCCCAGGCATGGCCGAAGGAGACGAATGGTTCTCTGGTGGAGCAGAGGCTTCTGTGGGCAGGCGTCATCGGGTTCCCTGATGGCTCCCTGAGCCTGGCAGTGAGGGGGCTCCCTGAGCCTGGGGGTGAAGGGGGGCGCCTTCCCGGGCCTCGTGGCTGCTGCTGGTTTGCTCCCGCTCCTTGCATCTATGGGGAGGTGGGCAAACGCTTCTAGTCGCTCACGCATCCCTTCGGGAACGTGTCTCTTGTCCTTATAAAAGATCTCGCCCCAGGATCGCCCCAGTGCAGAGTCCCCAAGGTGTGGCGCCGGCCTGGGCTCCACCCAGCAGTGTCCTGGAGGCCCCGCAGGCGAGGGTCTCGTCCCCAACCCCCAGAAGGCTGACTCAGCTCTGAGTCTGAACTACTCCCCCAGATCGGGGTGGGGGACGCCCCTCAGAAGCAGGGAGGGTGGAGAAGGCCCACGCCGAGCACGGGGGTTGCAGGTCAGACGAAACGGGGGTGTCGTCGTCCCCGAGGGCGTCCTTGCTCCAACTCCTGCAAGGGCCCGGACCTCAAGGCACACGTCCTGGGAGCCCGCTCAGCTCCGCAGGGGCCCTTCGATCAGCCAGAAACCTGGGCAGGCCTTCCAAGCTCGTGAGGCTCGGGCACACGGGCGGGGCTGGGCAGGAGCTGCGGGCGGGTGCCCGAGTGTGGGGTCCACGCACCCCCAGGAGGAGGTGGCTGTGTGCTCAGGTCCGGGCCCACCTGGCACAGCCTTCCCTGAGCCTCCTTCCCCTCCTGGTTCCTGGCCCGGCCCCAGAGGAAGGGCTGAGCTGGGACCCAGGGCACCCAAGCACCGTCTGATGTGTTGGGGCGAAACCCTCTTGGTGTGCCCGGCATGGGAGCTGCTGCTTTCCGGGGGCCCCGCCAGCCCTCCCTGCCTGCCTGGCTTCTGTCTGTCTGTCCTGCACTGTCTCCAGTCCTTCTTCATGCCTAGTGATGCCAGAGAGCTCCCAGCCGCTCCTCACCTCACGGCCGACCGGCCTATTGAACCAAACCAGGCCACCCTCTCCTCCCCAGACGTCTGTGGCGTGCCCTGGAATCTTCCACTAGTCTCAGGCAGATCTGAGGTCGCTTCCAGCTCCAGAAGTTTGGGGCCCAGGGCGTGTTTTTCCAGGCAGGGGCGGCATCTGAGGGTCTTGGTGAAGGCGGTCACCTAAATGTGAGGCCTCCCGGCAGGGGCGGCATCTGGGGGTCTTGGTGAAGGCGGTCACCTAAATGTGAGGCCTCCCGGCAGGGGCGGCATCTGGGGGTCTTGGTGAAGGCGGTCACCTAAATGTGAGGCCTCCCGGCAGGGGCGGCATCTGGGGGTCTTGGTGAAGGCGGTCACCTAAATGTGAGGCCTCCCGGCAGGGGCGGCATCTGGGGGTCTTGGTGAAGGCGGTCACCTAAATGTGAGGCCTCCCGGCAGGGGCGGCATCTGGGGGTCTTGGTGAA
Organism: Oreotragus oreotragus; assembly: GCA_006410675.1. Taxonomy (NCBI): domain Eukaryota; kingdom Metazoa; phylum Chordata; class Mammalia; order Artiodactyla; family Bovidae; genus Oreotragus; species Oreotragus oreotragus. The sequence continues at coordinate 566,792 of SJYX01000489.1, forward strand.
GGCGGTCACCTAAATGTGAGGCCTCCCGGCAGGGGCGGCATCTGGGGGTCTTGGTGAAGGCGGTCACCTAAATGTGAGGCCTCCCGGCAGGGGCGGCATCTGGGGGTCTTGGTGAAGGCGGTCACCTAAATGTGAGGCCTCCCGGCAGGGGCGGCATCTGGGGGTCTTGGTGAAGGCGGTCACCTAAATGTGAGGCCTCCCGGCAGGGGCGGCATCTGGGGGTCTTGGTGAAGGCGGTCACCTAAATGTGAGGCCTCCCGGCAGGGGCGGCATCTGGGGGTCTTGGTGAAGGCGGTCACCTAAATGTGAGGCCTCCCGGCAGGGGCGGCATCTGGGGGTCTTGGTGAAGGCGGTCACCTAAATGTGAGGCCTCCCGGCAGGGGCGGCATCTGGGGGTCTTGGTGAAGGCGGTCACCTAAATGTGAGGCCTCCCGGCAGGGGCGGCATCTGGGGGTCTTGGTGAAGGCGGTCACCTAAATGTGAGGCCTCCCGGCAGGGGCGGCATCTGGGGGTCTTGGTGAAGGCGGTCACCTAAATGTGAGGCCTCCCGGCGTCTCTTCATCACTGTTGCCCAAAGGGTGTGCACAGCCCTCTGGATCCCCCAAACAAAGAGCAGTTTCCAGGGCCTGGCCAAGTTCAAGGCGCCCTCTGAGAAGCCAGTGGAGGACTCACCCTGGGGTGGAGCGGGCCCAGAAGGCCCATCATGTGGCTGGAGGAGACCCGGGATCTCAGCCATCACTTTTAGGAAGACTCAAACCCACGTCTGAGTCTGAAACAGGCCATCCGCTTGCCCCCTGGAGGGGACCTTGCCCGTTCACCCAGGTGTGCGCTGGGCTCCTGCAGACGAGATGCCAACGTGCCTGGAAGGCAGGGACTCCGCTGGGCCGCGCAGCTAGGGGAGGTGCCCAGGAACCGACCCTGGCTGGCCGGCCCCAGCTTTGCTGCTCTTGACGAAGCGGCCGTGGGGGCAGAGCTGTGTTTCCGAGGGTCTTCTCCGGGGAGGTGGGGGAGGGGGCTGGGGTGGGGCCCTGGTCAGCTGGCCTGGGGGAAGCCATCCCTCTGTTGGGAGCCAGGCGCCATGGACTGGTGAGTAGGAGGTGACTGTGGCCTCGGTGGCCTTGGCGAGCAGCCCGCAGGCTGGGGGCCTGCACACCAGGCTGAGAAGGACTCCACCTGTGTGGTGTCAGGGCCCAGAGCCGCCTGCCAAGTGTGATGCTGGAGGGCAGAGCAGGACCTTCTCCGGGGTGGAGTTGGGTGTTGCTCTGCAATGGACTGGTGAGTAGTAGGTGACTGTGGCCTCGGTGGCCTTGGCGAGCAGCCCGCAGGCTGGGGGCCTGCACACCAGGCTGAGAAGGACTCCACCTGTGTGGTGTCAGGGCCCAGAGCCGCCTGCCAAGTGTGATGCTGGAGGGCAGAGCAGGACCTTCTCCGGGGTGGAGTTGGGTGTTGCTCTGCAGGGTCCCAGGAGCAGGGTCTTGCAGCCTCAGCAGGAGGGCTGAGACCTGTGTGTAAACTAAGGGCTCTTCTGGACCTTGAGGGGAGGCATTGGCAAGTGAGGCTGCAAGAAGGTTCCAGCCCACGGGGTCTGCCGCTGAGACTGCTGAGGCCTGACTGCAAGAGGAAAGCCCTCCAGGGTTGGGGGGACATCTGACGCTGAGCCCGGGACCCCTGGCTCAGGAGAACGGGCTGCAGGCGAGACGCAGCGGCCCTGAAGCCCATGGAGGGCGGGGGCCGCTTCCAGAGTCGGGGTTATGCTGCAGGTCTTGGAGGAGGGGGCTGTCGTGGGTGCAGCCCAGGGTGGGGGGGGGCCTGGCCCCAGCACTGCTCGTGGGAGGCTNACGGGCTGCAGGCGAGACGCAGAGGCCCTGAAGCCCATGGAGGGTGGGGGCCGCTTCCAGAGTCGGGGTTATGCTGCAGGTCTTGGAGGAGGGGGCTGTCGTGGGTGCAGCCCAGGTGGGGGGGGGTCCTGGCCCCAGCACTGCTCGTGGGAGGCTGCAGCCCCTCTGTCCCCCGGCACAGCCGGGCCATCCCCACACGTAAAGGGGTGCCTGCTGGACTTGAAGGGGAGGCCTGGGGTCACAGCTTGTGCCATGAGTGGCCGTGGGGTCAGCCCTACGGCCAAACTCAGTTCGAGTGTCCAGCCCCAGTCAGTTCTGGGTGAGCGGGACAGGGCCGTGGTCCACCCTTGCTGGGAGGAGAGGGCACTGGAGGTCGAGTGGCCCCTCCCCAGAGGTGGGTGGTCGCTTAAACCCACATGCATGGCTCCTGACACCAGCCCTTCAGTGAGAGTCTGGCCCTTCCCGAGGGGCCCTGATCCAAGTGCTCCCCAGGCCTGAGGCCAGAGCTGGAGCCGGGGAGGGCAGAGAGGGATGCCTGCCTGCTGTGCCCTTGGCCTCAGCCCTGGGAGCCCAGAGCTGGGATGAGGCAGTCCCGAAGGAGCCCCCGGCCCCACAGACCCTGGCCTGGCCTCCGGGCCCACTCCTTCGTCCCCTGCAGCCTTGCTGGTCCCAATGCCGACAGCGACCAGCTAAGCCGCCCCAGGGGGCAACGTATCTCTTGCTTTCTCCACTTTCTCGTAGGAAAAACGGGCACAATACAGGGTTGTTCCCCGAGTAGACAAGTACCCTAGAAAAGAGCAACAGAGTACGCGGCGGGGGGGGGGGGGGGACACTTTTCTCTGCTTCAAAACATGCTAGGAATGAAACAGCCTGACTCTAGCATAAACACGGACCGCTGAGCCGGGGAAGCCCGTGGGGGTCTGTGGCCAGTCAGCTTCCCCACACGTGCTGAGGCCGTTCACTGAGAGCAAGACTGGTGCCTTCAGCGTGTGGTGCTGGGCCGAGGAAGGGAGGCTCCTGCCCAACCCCACACGCAAAAGCCCAGCCCTACATGGGCCAGAGGTCCAAACGCAGAGCTAAAGCCATGCAACTCTGAAGAGAACGGGTCAGTCTTAATGCCCTTCGATCTGGCCATAGGTTTTTAGACAGGACGCCAAAAGCACAGGCGATGAGAGAAAAGATGGATACGCTGGACTTCATCAGAACTAGAAACTTCTATGCGGCCAGCAAAAGGACAGCCCCTAGGGTGGAAGAGAATGTTTGTAGTTCACACTCTGATAAAGATCTGCTGCTGCTGCTGCTGCTGTTAAGTCGCTTCAGTCGTGTCCGACTCTGTGCGACCCCATAGACGGCAGCCTACCAGGCTCCCCTGTCCCTGGGACTCTCCAGGCAAGAACACGATTGGGTTGCCATTTCCTTCTCCAATGCATGAAAGTGAAAAGTGAAAGTCAAGTCGCTCAGTGTCCCACTCTTCGCGATCCCATGGACTGAAGCCAACCAGGCTCCTCCATCCATGGGGTTTTCCAGGCAAGAGTACTGGAGTGGGGTGCCACTGCCTTCTCCACTGATAAAGATCTAGTGTATATATAATACAAACAAATTAACACGTAGATAGGTTTGATAGACATGTATATGTGTAGATAGCCAAAAAGTGCATAAAAAGAGGCTCGCTGTCATTGGGCCGTTAGGGAAATGCAAATCAAAACCACAATGAGGCACCTTTTCGTACCCACCAGGGTGGCTATAATAAAAAAGATGGAAGGTAACCGACGTTGTCCAGGATGCGGAGAGTTGGAAAGGCCATGTGTTGCTGATGGGCATGTGTAATGAATGGTGCAGCCACTGGGAAAGCAGTTTGGTGGGTCCTTAAAATGAAGAACAGAAATACCGTTTGACCTAGCTCGAGTACTCCTAAGTACATGTACCCCAAAGAAATGAGAACAGTGATTAAGCAAAAACTTGCATACGATTGTTTACAGCAGCGTTACTCACAGGAGATAAAACGTGGGAGCAGCCCCGATGTCTCCCCACTAATGACAGCATAAGCAGATGTGCTCTGGCCGCCTGGCGAGGTGTATTCGGCCATAAAAAGGAAGTACTGACTCAGCCGACAACCCGGTTGAACCTCGAGATCATTAGGCTCCGCGAAAGAAGCAGGTCACAGGAACCGCCTCCTACGTGAAACGTCTGGAGGGGAGAAATCCCTGGTGACAGCCACCAGGTTGGTGGGAGCCAGGGGCTGGGGCGGGGAGGCATGGGCTGACTGCTTGTGAGGCCAGCTGAGGGGACCTTGCTGAGGTGATGAGAGAGTTTTAGAACCAGGTAGCGGTGGCGGTCGCAGATGCCTCAGATGCCGCTGGGTCTTTAAAACGGTTCACTTATATTGTGTGCACTTTCTCAACCCACCCCTCCCTCGCCAAACCAAGGTGGTCATCCTTTGTACCTCCGGTTAACTAGTGTGAAGCCTGAGGGTGTGCCTGGTGTGAGCGATCCCCCGGGGCATCCCTGAGACAAGCGCCTTCCAGGATGGGGACAGCGCTCCAAGAGTGTGTCCACCATGGCTCCAGACCTGATGGGGACCTGCGTTTGTCACCTCGAAGCTCCCCTGGCCCCTGAAGGCAGGTTCCCTGGATGGAGAGAAGGTCGGGGTGGGCAGGAACAGCGCCTTCCAAGAGGAGAGCTTCTCAAACTCTGAGTGTTTACTCTCCCAGCCCCCGGGGATGGAGCGACACTTTGGGAGCAGTCTAGAGCCACATCCTTGCAATGTCAAGTTGCCACAGAGGCCGCGCCGGGTGCCGCTGCCCCATCCCTGTCAGGCCGCGGGCCACGGGGGGCCTGGAGCTCGCAGGGGAGCTGATGTGTCCGCTGTTCCTCCAGCCGCGGGTGAGCAAGGCTGCAGCCCCCCCCCCTCCTCTGACCCCAGCTCTGGCTCCCCAGCTCGGCCGCTCCTGGGGGGCAGTCACCTCCGCCCTGAACCCACAGGCTGGCCCTCTCCCGAGCATTCACCCCGCACGAGGGCCCTGCGCTCTGGTCCAGACCATGCAGGCCCCCCACACGTCCTGCTTCTGCACCCTCGGGGGCCTCTCCTGTGGGGAGGGGACGCGCCGCTCAGAGCTGTTCAGAACGGGGCTCAGAGCCGCGGTCTCCAGCCTGCAGGCGTGCCGACCCTCTCATTGCCCCAGAGAGACCGCTAGCCTCAGGCTCCTTCCCACCCTGTCTGCAGGAGCTAGTCTCACCAAAAGGCCATTTCTACGTCTGCACCTTCAAACTGTCCAGGTGGGGTGTTTTGACTAAATTGCAGTTGTAGAAAATACACTTGAGAAACAGTGCCCTTGCCCACTGCCCTGGCCCCCAGCCCTGCAGCCGTGGCCAGGGTGCCCCCGCCTGGCTTGAGTCCGGTCGACATGCAGAGTGCTGGCATGGGCAGGGCGGCTGGTGGGCCGGGACCCTGGGGCTTCCAGGTGGCGCACCTGCTTTGGAGAGGTGACAGGCCTGCCCCCTCAGGAGGGTCCGCCACCCTCAGGAGGGTCTCGGGCAGGGGGAGTGTTTGCTGCAGCCCCTGCCTGAGTGGGCGGAGGGCCGCAGCTCTCAGACAGGACCCAGTCTACATGACCAACAGCCAGAATTCAAAACTTCCTAAAAACTTAAAAGAAAAAAGGTCTCTAGTAGTAATGTATGTGTGATGGCTACAACTCCAAATTCAGAAGTGTGAAAAAAAAAAATAGTCCCTGTTCACACCTCAAATCACACTCTCCACCCAGAGTATTGAGGTTAACGCTGCAGGCGTACCCTTCTAGAACTTTCTGAGTCATCTCTCAGCAGCCGAGAGACCCTAGTACTTTAGGTCTCCTAGGCACGTTGTCATGGTGCATTTTTAGCTGAGCCCTATGTCCTTCCCTGGTGGCTCAGGCAGTAAAGAACCTGCTTGTAACGCAGGAGACCTGGGTTCCATCCCTGGGTCAGGAAGATCCCCTGGAGTAGCGCCTGGCAGCCCACTCCAGGATTCTTGCCTGGAGAACCCCATGGACAGCGGAGCCTAGTGGGATGCAGTCCAGGGGGTCGCAAAGAGTCGGGCCCATCTGAGCGACTAACACTACCACTTTCATGTCCTGGTGATCCCTCGTTCCTTTCCATTTGTTGCCCGATTTCCGAAAAAGGGCCCTATCTTCCTTCTATTTTAAGCCCCAGAGTTTTGTTGTTTCAAACAAAGCGACATTAAAAACCCGCCCGGCACTCTGTGTGAGCATGGGAATTCTTCTATAGAACAAATGGTCAGAAAAACATCTGCTGAGTTACATGGTGTTTTACCATTTTAAGTGAACATGGCCAAGTTGTCCCCCCAGAACGCTGGCCAGGTGAAGCCCCTTGTCCTGGACCAACCCGGACGACCTCCACGGACCTGGAGGTTAGATGCTCTCACCTCACACCCTGAGAGTTTCCCAGGGTCCGGTATCCAAGCCCTTTGCCATTTCCCACCTTCGTTGTTGCTCTTTCTGTGTTGATATTTTTTTTCTTGGTAGTCACATTTATTAAGGTATCATTGCTATACATTTTAAGTTTACACCTGGTTGAGGTGTGACAAGTGTATATACTCATGTAAATATCACGCAGATCGTGATACAGAAAACTCCCATCATGCCAGAAGCTTCTTTGTAGTGGATCTCCTCCCTGAACCTTACTTGACCCAGGAAAATGCTGATCCAGTTTCTGATGCCATAGATTCGTTTTGCTTCTGCATATGTTAAGTAAAATCTCCTACCAGGCATCCTTTTCTGCCTGGCTTCTCTTCCTCAACCGTGACTGCAAATATATCACGTGTACCGCAAGAATTTCATTTTTATTGATGAGTAGTGTTCCATGTGGACATACCACAGTCTATCCATCCATCTACTGATGCCATTTACATTATTTGCCCATTAAGCTGCCATAAACATGCAAGAATCTTGTGGTGGTGATGTTTTCTGCTTGTCCTTAGTAAACACCTGGGCGTAGAATTTGAGCTGTAAGTATATGTGTTTAAGAAGGTGCCAGACTGTTTTCCTGTGTTGATATTTGAGGAGCTCTCCATGGATCAAAGTGCAGCCTCTCACTTGGGGTCCCGGAGGCAGTTACCACCCCTCCCCCCGACGTGAATTAGTCTGGATGATTTCTTACCCACGTGAGTGCGTTCCCAAATGCCCATCCTCCCATCTCTGCAGATTTCCATCTGGACCAAGACCTCATCACAGTTTCATGGGACACACGTTTTTTTCTCTTTAGCTTAGTTTTTTGTATTTTAGCATTTATTTTGGCTGTGCTGGGTCTTTGTTGGGGCATACAGACTCCATCGTGACCTGTGAGATCTTAGCCCCCCAGTCAGGGTTTGAATCTGGGCCCCCTGCCTCGGGAGCATGGGGTCTTATTCACTGGACCACTGGGGGAATCCTGGGCACACATTTCTTAAAATTCAAAATTTCTTGGCTCTTCTTTCAAATGTTGTCCTCTGTAAGAACTTAGGGCTCAACCTGTTAAGTCTCATCAATTGCCCTGAATTTGTAGGTTAGTTTTGGGAGAATTGACTTTTTTTTTAAATCAAAATTGACAATCCTATGTATTGCAAATTTCTCGCTTTATTCTGTTTTTTCAAAATTGCTTTTCAGTGAAGTTTTGTAATNGGTGTTTTACCATTTTAAGTGAACATGGCCAAGTTGTCCCCCCAGAACGCTGGCCAGGTGAAGCCCCTTGTCCTGGACCAACCCGGACGACCTCCACGGACCTGGAGGTTAGATGCTCTCACCTCACACCCTGAGAGTTTCCCAGGGTCCGGTATCCAAGCCCTTTGCCATTTCCCACCTTCGTTGTTGCTCTTTCTGTGTTGATATTTTTTTTCTTGGTAGTCACATTTATTAAGGTATCATTGCTATACATTTTAAGTTTACACCTGGTTGAGGTGTGACAAGTGTATATACTCATGTAAATATCACGCAGATCGTGATACAGAAAACTCCCATCATGCCAGAAGCTTCTTTGTAGTGGATCTCCTCCCTGAACCTTACTTGACCCAGGAAAACGCTGATCCAGTTTCTGATGCCATAGATTCGTTTTGCTTCTGCATATGTTAAGTAAAATCTCCTACCAGGCATCCTTTTCTGCCTGGCTTCTCTTCCTCAACCGTGACTGCAAATATATCACGTGTACCGCAAGAATTTCATTTTTATTGATGAGTAGTGTTCCATGTGGACATACCACAGTCTATCCATCCATCTACTGATGCCATTTACATTATTTGCCCATTAAGCTGCCATAAACATGCAAGAATCTTGTGGTGGTGATGTTTTCTGCTTGTCCTTAGTAAACACCTGGGCGTAGAATTTGAGCTGTAAGTATATGTGTTTAAGAAGGTGCCAGACTGTTTTCCTGTGTTGATATTTGAGGAGCTCTCCATGGATCAAAGTGCAGCCTCTCACTTGGGGTCCCGGAGGCAGTTACCACCCCTCCCCCCGACGTGAATTAGTCTGGATGATTTCTTACCCACGTGAGTGCGTTCCCAAATGCCCATCCTCCCATCTCTGCAGATTTCCATCTGGACCAAGACCTCATCACAGTTTCATGGGACACACGTTTTTTTCTCTTTAGCTTAGTTTTTTGTATTTTAGCATTTATTTTGGCTGTGCTGGGTCTTTGTTGGGGCATACAGACTCCATCGTGACCTGTGAGATCTTAGCCCCCCAGTCAGGGTTTGAATCTGGGCCCCCTGCCTCGGGAGCATGGGGTCTTATTCACTGGACCACTGGGGGAATCCTGGGCACACATTTCTTAAAATTCAAAATTTCTTGGCTCTTCTTTCAAATGTTGTCCTCTGTAAGAACTTAGGGCTCAACCTGTTAAGTCTCATCAATTGCCCTGAATTTGTAGGTTAGTTTTGGGAGAATTGACTTTTTTTTTAAATCAAAATTGACAATCCTATGTATTGCAAATTTCTCGCTTTATTCTGTTTTTTCAAAATTGCTTTTCAGTGAAGTTTTGTAATTTTTACTATCTAAGACTTTTAAGCAGAGCACCGAAGAATTGATGCTTTTGAACTGTGGTGTTGGAGAAGACTCTTGAGAGTCCCTTGGCCTGCAAGGAGATCCAACCAGTCCATCCTAAAGGAGATCAGTCCTGGGTATTCATTGGAAGGATGGATGCTGAAGCTGAAACTCCAATACTTTGGCCACCTCATGCGAAGAGCTGACTCATTGGAAAAGACCCCGATGCTGGAAGGGATTGGGGCAGGAGGAGAAGGGGATGACAGAGGATGAGATGGCTGGATGGCATCACCGACTCGATGGACATGAGTCTGGATAAACTCCGTGAGTTGGTGATGGACAGGGAGGCCTGGTGTGCTGCGATTCATGGGGTCGCAGAGAGTTGGACACAACTAAGCAACTGAACTGAACTGAAGCCTTTTACATTTTTTAAATTTATTTTTAGATTTTTGGGGACTCTGGTAAGCAGTAGTTTTGAAGATGTATTTTCATTGGTCATTACTTGTACAAGAAAGTTAATGACTATTGAATGTTGCTTTTTGATCTCACAACTTGAATAAATTATGTAATTAGTTCTAACAGCTTTTCAGTTGGTCCACTTCTGATTTCTCAGTTAGTCATGGCTTGATCTTTTTATTTTCAATAAAATTTTAGCCTTTCGATTCTTAAAAAAAAAGTACATTTATTAATGCCTTGACTATGATATCTAGTATAATACTGGTAAAAGATAAATGTTATCAAAAACACTGTAAACGGTGAAGATCCTCATCTGTTCTCCAGACTGTAAAGTGTTACTCACTCAGTCATGTCCGACCCTTTGCATCCCCATGGACTATAGCCCGCCAGGCTCCTCTGTCTGTGGGATGCTCCAGACAAGACTGCTGGAGTGGGTTGCTGTTCCCTTCTCCAGGGATCTTCCCAACCCAGGGATTGAACCCTGCACTGCAGGCAGATCCTTTACCATGTGAGCCACCAGGGAAGCCGCCCCCTCCCCCTGACCATAAGGGGGTACTTTTAAAGTTTCCCTGTTAATTACAACTTTGGCTGAGGGTTTCTAGAAGACATCTTTATCAAGGCGGGCAAGTTTGCTACGTTCTTCTTTTGCTAAGAGAGCTCTTTTCAGAGTTTTCGGTAGGAAAGGATCTGGAATGTTTTCAACATCTTCAAGATGATCATGTCATTCTTTTTCTCCTCACTGAGCCTTGTGGGTTATATTTATAGATTTACTGGTGCTGAGCATCCTTCCACCCCAGGACTGAAACCTATGTGAATGCAGGCATTTTCAGCCCCATCCTGGCTGTGGCTTGCTGCAGCCAGCCCCGAAGCTCCCCAGTTCTGATGCTCTGGGTGAATTCTCCCTCCTCTCTGGGCTGAGGGTAGGTAGTCACTCTGCTGGGACTAGTGGGGTGCGAGGGGCTGGTGGGCATCCGTGGCTCTGTCCCCCGTGTCCCTCTGGCTGCTGTTTGGCCAAAGTGTGAGGGATGCTGTCTGTCGGGCCTGGCCTGCCTCAGCCAGCTTCCAGCCCTGAGTGTCCCCCAGTCTGGAATGGGCCCTGTAGAGCCCCGGTCCCCCCCGTGCTGCCCTGGGCTCCCGTGGCCCACTCAGTGTCCCTAGTCAGCACCGTCTGTGCTCACTGTGGGCCGTCCTGCCTCGGGAAGCCTGGCGTGGCCTTCCTAGGGACTTCTTGGAAATGGGTGCGGGCCTGCAGGAGGGACTCTGTGTCCTGTGCCTGCTCGGGAGGGGGGCTCCTGACCGAGCAAGTCTCTGAGCAGAAGCCCGGTGGAGGGCCTACAGGTCCAGGGCCTTGTGCACCCCAAGCAGGGGGAGTCCCCCCAACCTTCCCGTGCCCAGCCTCTGAGACCCAGGGGCCTGCGGTCTCTCCCTCTACGTCTTCCTAGGTGGTCCTCTGGAATACTGAAGCTGGGGTGCACAGCTGAGGGCTGCCCAAGGGCTGGAGGGTGGAGGCGTTCCCTCATAAGGTCTGGGTGCCAGCCTACGATTGGCTTCATGGGCCTGCTGTGCCCAGCGGGCCGGCGCCCTGGGTAGATCCACAGAAGGGGCCACATGGCAGAAATGAAACCGTGCAACCCTTATCGGACTGGAGACCGCAGCTCAGAGATGGGGACTCTTGGCTCCTGGACCCATGATCAGGCTGGTGCCCTGTCATTACCTGTGAGCGTGTAGCTCAGCGGCTCCCTGGGGCCTGGCACCCGCCCCTCAGCACCTGTCGGGGGGCCTGCCGGATCCCACCTCCCCCGAGGGCCACAGAAAACCTGCCAGTGAAGGACACACAGCCCGGGGTGGCAACCCAGACAGCGAAGGCATCTTCGGGACCCTGCCTGCCGGTCCTGAAATAAAGTTCAGCCAGGGGTCCCAGCCCCCCAGGTCCCAGCTCTCCAGGGGTTCCAGCCCCCGGGGTCCCAGCCCCCCAGGTCCCAGCTCTCCAGGGGTTCCAGCTCCCCAGGTCCCAGCTCTCCAGGGGTCCCAGCCCCCCAGGTCCCAGCTCTTCAGGGGTTCCAGCCCTCCAGGGTCCCAGCCCCCGGGGTCCCAGCCCCCTGGGTCCCTCTACCCGGTGCCTGCTTGCCCAGAAGTCCGTCGTTCTAGCCTTTGTTTGCCTCAGAGGACAAGATGCAGGTCAAGCACAGCTGTGACCCTGCGGCCTTCATCAGCCCCTCCCTACTGCCCCCAGGAGCACTGAGCAGAGTCCCTGGGGGCCCTCCGGGTGCCGTGGGTGGTGGCGGCCAGTCTGTGTCTGACCCGGTACGTGGAGGGGCTCTGCAAAGTGTGTGTTGGGTCCCTGACCTCTGAAGTGGACAGGCCGACTGAGGGCGGCTGCTCACAACCCAGGACCCCCTCACCGGCTGTCCCCACCCCGCCCAGGGTTGGGGTCCGGCCCGCTGGCTCCCAAGGACCAGTCCTCATGCCTGGCCGCCCCAGGGAGGGGATCTGGCTCCCTGCGGCCTGGCCAGCTCCTAGTGCCCTGCAGAGACCATGCTTCACTGGTGGATTAAAACTATAAACTAGAAAATGAACAAAGTTGGGGAAGGGCTCTAAGACACCGCTGGACCCAATGCCGATTCTCCAAACCGTGATTTTGATGACGTGGCAGAACCGGCCCGCAGACCACGTTTCCCTTGAAATGCACAGTGGTTTTGCTTCTTCTTTTTTTTTTTTTTTTCTTTAAATTACAGGAGGAAGGAGCACTTGGCAGAGTCTAGTTCAGGACTTGCCAAGCCCAAACTATTTGAAAAAAAAATCACAAGATTTTTGCCCAAACTCTAAGACTTTGATTCTGTTTGAAATTTGAGGTCTGTGCAGATGGGCCCACCGGGCAGAGGTGGAGCCTGGGGCCGGGCCCCTCAGTGTGACCGCAGTGTCCTGGGGGTGGCCTAGGTGGGTGGACCCCCCCGCCCTCCCCTTCCCGTGCCATCTTCCAGCTCAGCACCCTGAGTCCCAGAGGGGCAGTGCCAGCGCTCATTCAGGCGTTTACAGACCCCTCTCCACCTCACCCCACCCACCACGCAGGCGCCTGTGTTCAGGGGAGCACGTGGACCATCTCCAGTGCCTCCCCCGCCAGGGTCGGGACCCCCGGGACAGCAGCACAAGTCTCCCGCAGCAGCTCTGGGGGGCGGTGGTGCTCATTTGCCCAGTTGTGTCCGACTCTTGTGGCCCCAAGGACGGTAGCCCGCCAGGCTCCTCTGTCCGTGGGATTGTCCAGGCAAGAATCCTGGACTGAGCTCCCATTTCCTCCTCCAGGGGATCTTCCCGACCCAGGGATCGAACCTGGGTCTCCTGTGTTGCAGATGGTCTCCTGCACTGCAGGCAGGATTCTTTACCAACTGAGCCAGCAGGGATGCCCGGGGATCCTGGGTTTACCTGGAACAGATTGAAGGGAACCATCCACGTGATGCTGCTTCCGACATCAATGCCAAGTGCGTGTCCCTGGGACCTCCTGGAGTACTGTGATTCACTAGAAAGACTCAGAACTCAGCAAACTGTTACATTCGGGGTCATGGTTTCTCCCAGGAGAGGACAGAGATTAAAGGCAGCCTGGGCAGATGCTGGGGGCAGAGCCCAGGAGAACGCCGGACAGGAAGCCTCCACGGTCCTCTCTTGGAGTTGGGATGGTGCGCCTCTCGGTGCCCAAGCCCCTCTGTCCCTGGATTCCCCAGGCAAGAAGAGTGGGTCGCCATTTCCTCCTCCAGAGGATCTTCCCGACCCAGGAATTGAGCCTGTATCTCCTGCATTTCGAGTGGATTCTTTACCACTGACTCACCTGGGAAGCCCAGCAGAGACTCTGACTTCAGCCAAAACAGTCAAGCCACTGCCCCCAGCTCCCAAAACAAACTTGCCACTCATGTCAGAAGCGGTCTCGCAGGGATGGTTCTGCTAACCTGTGCCAGGTAAAATCCTGGACCCCACCCCCCAGAGCCGCTGGGGAAGACTTGTCCTACCCTCCCGGGGGTCCGGACATGGTGGGGCAGGATTGTCAACCCAGCCTGAGTCCAGAGGTTTTCCTGGGGCTGACCTCAGGGCAGTCCAGGCCCTTGTGAGGTCAACTGATAGCACGTGACCCCAAGGCAGCACCCCAAACCCCACTGGCACTATTTGGCATGGCCCGAGGTCTCCAGGTGAACAAAGGCACCCCGCCAGGTGGCACCTTCGAGGGCTCAGAGGTCACCTCCTGGAAGCTGGGGGCAGTGGCCGGGCTGTTCTGTGTGAGGTCAGATTCTCTGCTGGGCTTGCCTGGTGGCTCAGTGAGAAAGAATACCCCTTCAGTGCAGGAGATGTGGGTTGGATCCCTGGGTCAGGAAGATCCCCTGGAGGAGGAAATGGCACCCCACTCCGGTACTCTTGCCTGGAGAACCCCATGGACAGAGGAGCCTGGTGGGCCGCAGTCCGTGGGGTCACGGAGTCGGACGCAACTGAGCGCCCGAGTGTGCACGCACAGCCTCTGCCGGGCGGGCTGGCTCTGGGGGTGTCTGGGGACTCCTGTTGGGACCAGCATTCTTTCCTCTGAGGCGTCTCTGCCTCTCGTGTGTTTCCCCACGGTCACCCCTTCTCTGGGGCTGCCCTCCCAGGGGTTCCCTGGATGAGGCTTTGAAGCCCCATGGGCCCCGGATGGCACTGGGGTTGGCCTGTCCCTAGGTCAGGCTGTGGAGCGCCCAGCTCTGCCTCTCAGGGCAGCAGGTGGGCAGCAGCCCCTAAGCTCCAGGGCCACCACTGCCATCCTCCTTCCCCAGGCCCTGAATGCACCCCCCGGGGATGAATGTGGGGGCGGGCCGGGGAGGAATGGCCTGGAGCCCCCGCCCAGGTCAGTGCAGGTGGGGGATGGAGAGGGCCACCTGCAGCTCTGCACCGCCAGCCGCCTTCTGGAGAAAGCGGGAGCAGCGAAGCAGGCAGGCCCGGAGTCTTCCTAAAGTGCAGCTCCATCCTCCCTGGGGACTGAAGACGGGCCTAGGGCTGCCTGCCAGCGATCGATGGAGACAGCAGGGAGGGTGGGCAGCCTGGCGTGGCCGCGGGACAGCAGGGAGGGTGGGCAGACTGGCGTGGCCGCGGGACAGCAGGGAGGGTGGGCAGCTTGGCGTGGCCGCGGGAGCTCTCCGCTGGGTCCCTCTCCCACCTCAGCCCGCATGGCCGGCTCCCCCCATGTGGCACCTGCACAGGACAGCGGCGTCTGGCTTTGTCCTGGACCAGCCCAGCCTCCTTCTGGGCCTTGCTGAGGTCTGGCTCCATACTGGCTTGCAAGCTCTGCTTTTAGCAGAGAAGCCTTAATTGAAGGGTAACTCCCGGGATCCCCACTCAGTCTATAAGGAGGACAGGCCCGCAGATCTTCGGGGTGACACGGGAAGGAGGCCCTTACCCTGCCCTTGCAAACCCGCTGTGTCAGAGAAATAAAACCAAAACCACCTGGAATCAGCAACTTGGGGTTTCTGGGGGCCGCCCAGGGCATGGGGGTCACTGAAGTCAGCTGACTTGGACGCTGGTACCACGTACAGACGCCTTCCTAGCAGCCCCTGGGTTCCTGTGTGATCGAACCACGGGGACCAAAGTTCAACAGCAGTCACGTGACCTGATCACTGCACCCAGGACGCCCGGGCTCCCAGCTCCAGGACCCCCCACAGGAGCCTCTGCTGTCCGTCCCCAGGGTGGGGGAGGGCGGGGCAGACCCTGGGCCTGGTGGGGGAGGGCTTAGCAGACCCTGGCCCCACGCTCGTGCCGCTGTACACAGCAGTGGACCTGGACCCTCAGCCCACCCAGCTCTGCTCCAGGACCCTTGGCTGGCCCTGGGGAACAGCCCCTTGATGACAGCGGAGAGGGAAGGGGACAGGTGGAGGTCCACGCAGGTCCCCGCAGGCCCAGGACCCGTCTTGAGAGCCTCTCCCTCGCCCACCCCACGCTGAACCCAGAGGTCCACGGCCTCCAGGGGGCTCTGAACCTCGAACCCCGTCCATGGCAGACAACCTAGGGCAGAGGCCTGCGTGCCACTCACCTTCCACGTGAGGCCATGGCTTGGCCATGTGGCTGGTTGGGGGAGGGCGAGGCTGGGGTCCAGTCTCTGGACTCAGCCTGAGTCCTTCCAGCTGCTGCCCACCCCGCTGAGCACGTGGGAGCCCAGCCTTGCAGTGTCCTGTGGGACCCTCTGTCTCCCCTCTTGGACTGACCCTCCCCGCCAGCATCCGCCTGGCCTGGGCTCCTCTTGGGATTCTCCCGCCCTGGGGGTGGTGTGGAACAGGTGGTCTCTCTTCTCTGGCCGCCCCGCTTGGTGGGAGGGGGAGCCTGCAGGGGGAGGACCGTGCCTGCGTGTCTGAGGTCTTGAGGGCGTGACTGCTGTGACCTCGTGGTTCCTGGACCTTCAGGAGTGGGGATGGCAAAGATGAGCTGCAGTGGAGAGGTCACAGCAAGCCCCCTCTCCCACTCTGCCCAGATGCCGGGGACGGGGACACGGCCACATCCCGGGTGGGAAGGGGGGGTGGCTGCACTGTGAGGGGGTGGGCCAGGCCCCTTGGGAGCCTGAGGCTGGGCCTGAGCTCCTGGGGCAGCCTGCTGCAGGTGGAGGGGGCGGTGAGTGCAGCCGTGGCGGATGCCCCTCCCAGGGTCCCCCCTCTGCCCCCCACCTGCTCCCCCTCCCTCCACAGCCGAAGACCTAAGGAGCAGCCACCCTCAGCCTGGAAATGAGGACTTGGAGGCTGAGGTGCCCGGGCCCCGGGGAGGCTTCTGCTTCAGGTCTCAGGGAACTGTACCCAGAGAGGGATGGGAAGGGGAGCAAGGCAGGAGGGCAGGGGTGCCCTGTGGGGTGCTGACCGGATGAGCTGGGGACATGCAACCACGGGGAGGCTTGGGACACCACATCCTGCTGTGGTCTCATGGAGCCCGCAGGCCGCAGGGGGCTCCATGCCCAGCTCCCCCAGCCTCTCCTGGCCGGCCTGGGATCAGCGATAGGGCAAGAAGGTCTGAACAGGCCACAGGCTCCCAGGGCAGGGCCAGCGGGCCCTTGGTCCCCCATGTCTGACCTGCCCGTCCTCCTCCTAGAAGGACCCCCTCTCCTTTTCCAGCTGGGCACATCCTGTGCAACTCCGGTGTCTGCAAAGAAGGTCTCTGGTTGACCTGGGCAGGAGGGAGGGCAAGGACCAGAGAGAGGGGGCTCAAAATGCAGCTGTCGACTTGGAGGCAGCGGGGTGGGGGCAGGGTTGGCGGTCGTGGGGGCTGGAGCCCTGAGCGCCCAAGGGTCAGCAGGTGGGGAGAGCCCGTGCCAGGCTGTGCGAGGCAGTGCTAAGTCGGGCCCGACTCTGTGACCCCCCGGACTGCAGCCGCCAGGTTCCCCGTCCACGGGATTCTCCAGGCAGGAATACTATTGGAGTGGGTAGCCACACCCTCCTCCAGGGGATCCTCCCCACCCAGGGATGGAACCCGCGGCTCCTGTGTCTCCAGCCGTGGCGGGCGGGCTGTTTCCCACCAGGGCCACCTGGAAAGCAGGGTCGCTGCCTTTTCTGCTGCATTGGGTGGAGGCTGCAGGAGGGAAAGAGTGTGGGAGCCGCTCCTTGGCACCGGCGTTTCTTCAGCTTGCCGTCACGTGGTTGCTGACTACCGGAGAGTTCCGGGAGACTGTTCACGCAATGCCAGGACAGTCCCTCTGTCCACACTGACACTCAGCCTTCGTGGCCCCCCGACCTAAACAGCAGATGCAGGACTTGCTCCCCAAGACAGAACGTGCCGGGCCTCCAGGGCGCTCTCTGCCTGTTTCTGCACCCCTGGGTACCCAAGGCAGGGTTTACCTGAACCACATCCCACTCCCGAAGGCAGGAGGGTCCCTGTCCCCTGCCTCAGTAGATGCCTGCCCGCCAGCACACGCAGCCTGACCCCCCCACCCGGCTGGCTGGACACCCCCTGCCCTGTCCTGCGGGGCGGCTCTCCAGGCCTGGGGCAGCTCTCCAGGCCCAGGGCGGCCCCCAGGACCTAAGAAAGCGTGGCTGCTAGCGCACGTGCCCTTGGGTCTGGACTCCTGGGCTTCCAAATGGACGCCAGCCCCCGCGGGGTCCTCAGAACTTGCTGAAACGCCAGTCATTTTGTGTTCCCAGCTTGGCTGTTCTGCCAAAGGCGGTCTTGTCCGCTGGATTCCCCCGGCTGTCCTCCACCTCTGCCCCCAGGGACTCTGCAATGATGATTCTGAAGGCTTATTCACGTCACGGGGGAGTGGTGCTCCCCGTCACCTCTTCCATCCTAAATGAGAAAAGTCCCCCAGGAGGTTACTTTGTACCACATTTCTTTTGTGGCCTCAGATTTTGCCTTGTGCAGAAAGGCCTTCCTCACCCTGAGATGAGGAAATGTAATATTCTCCCACGGGTCCTTTGAGTGTTCATGCTTTCGTTGTATTAATGTCTGTGACTTATCTGGTGTCAGATGTGAGATCCGTATCTCAGCTGTTCCCCAGCTGGCTCCATCTGTCCCAGCATGCCCCTGTCACACGCCCAACAGCCCGTCTCTGCATACAAGATGTGGTCAGGTGTGTTTGGGGTGGTCCCAAGACTGCGTCGTCCAGCACCTACCTGCTTACACGTGTGACGGACCTCCTCATCTTCAAGTGATGCCTCGCGACATGTCTTAAACTTTTCCTTTTCTGTTCCAAATGTTTTATTGAAGTTTTTGTTGGAATCATATTAATGTTTTAGATGAAGCCGTGGAGAACAGACATCCTTATGATGTTGAACATATCTACACAAGGACACAGACTGACTTTTTATTTGTTCAAAACATATCTGTGTTTCTCAGATGTATTTAAACATTTTCTTCATGTAGAATTTGTACGTGTCTCCATAAGTTTATTCTTTAGGATTTTATCAGCTTTTGTTGCTTATATTTCAGGTGGGATCTTCTGTTTTATCTTCTACAATTATTTATTGGGGGTATTGATGAAAGCTACAGATTCCTATATAGCATTTTTGGACTTGGTCATCATGCAAGATTCTCCTTTGGTTTATAACAATATTTAGTTGATTTTATTTATTTCTCCAAGTATGCAATCATATAATTTGAAAATAGTACATCTTTCTCTTTTCAATTTGAATGGCCCTGGTTTATTCTCAGGGCTGCTTTCCAGTGGTAAAGAATCTGCCTGCCAGTGCAGGAGATGCAAGAGACATGGGTTTGATCCCTGGGTCAGGAAGATCCCCTGGAGAAGGAAATGGCAACCCACTCCAGTATTCTTGCCTGGAGAATCCCATGGACAGAGGAGCTTGGTGGGCTACAGTCCATGGGGTCGCAAGGAGTGGGACACGGCAGCATGCGTGCTTTCATGCATGCTTCTCTCACCAAACATAGGGAAATGGGGGCTTTGTCTTGCTTAGGTCTTAGGGACAAAGGTACGTGTTTCCCCATCAAGCATGATGCTGGTGTGGGGCTGAGATAGGTGTCTATCATGTGACAGGGGTTTCTACCTATTTGTTTCATTAAAACTTCATTAAAACTTTTTTCTATTTCGTTTTTAAAATTTAAGTCAGAATGAATGTTACATTTCATTAAATGTCTTCATCAAATCCATGAGCTATGCCAGTAACTGCCCCTGAAGTAAGCCCTGCTTCTTATGGAGTGTGGTGTTTCACATATGCAGACAGGTTAGAACCCGCTTGCTTGCATCTTATTTGGGACTTTTGAGTGGATCTTCACAGAAGAGACCCACCTTTATGCACAACAGAGGTTGGATTTTGACATCGGTATCGTGCTTGCTTTGGGTGAGATCGGAGCTTTTCTGTACGCTCTAAGACGCTGAATGATGCTGGAACGATCCTTTTCTAGGGGGGTGGGAGTTGGGCAGCCTTCCTGGGTTATGTTGCCTGGGTCTCGTACTTTTTGGAACATTGCTGCTTAATGAATTTCTCTTTCTTCTGGCAATTATTCTATTCAGATCTTTCCCCTCACCCTTGTTAGTTTGGTAAATTATGTTTCCTAGGAGAGTGCCCATTTTACCCAGTCTTTCCACATTTATGTGCACAGGTTTGTCAGGGTAGTCAGCGCTTTCTCCTCGCAGCGTCTGTGGGGTGGCTGCTGTGAGGTGCCTGCACTCCTGGACCGTTCCTGTTTAAGAGCGGAAGGATGCGTCTGAGGCGGAGGAGTGGGGGTGTCATGCATTGCAAGCGCAGCTGCTTTGGAAAACAGTCCCATGGTTCACTGGAAGGTTAAACACGGCGTTACCTCGTGACCCAGCAGCACCACGCCACTGGAGTGTGTGCTCAAGAGAAATGAAAACACACGTTCCTGCGGAGACTTGTACATGGACGATTACAGCAGCGTCATCCCCCGTAGCCGAAAGGAGGAAACAGCCCAGTAGCGGATGCCCAACAGCGGGTGAGTGGGCAAGCAGCATGTCGTCTATCCATACAGTGGACTGTTATTCGGCCACAAAAAGGACTGGAGCTCTGATCCGAGTTATAACGTGAGTGCACCCAGCACGCATTGTGCTAAGTGAAAGAAGCCCGTCCCGTGAGGCCACAGGTTGCATGATTCTGTTTACGAAATATCCAGAGGAGACGGATCTAAAGAGACAGAGCAGGTGTGTGGTTGCCCAGGGCTGGGGGCAGTGTGGAACGAAGCTTCTTTTGGGGACACTGAGGATGTTCTAAAGTGAGACGGTGGAGATGGCTGCACGGCTCTGTGAAGGTGTTAAAACCATCACACTGTGTGCTTTAGGTTGAGTGGACTTCACGGTTATGTGAATTACAGCCCAGCGAAGCCAGTGGGACGGGGGAAAGCAAACAGCCTCAGCACACAGTCTTCTCATCCGAACAGGCAGAGACGAGCTTGGAAGGAGGGCTCGGGGGTCACGTGAAGCAGCGCATCGTGCCCGAGTAGGAGCCTTGAGGGAAATGGACACACAGCAGCGTTTTGGAGACAAATCTCCTATCACGTAAAACAGGAATGTATCAAAAATTCAAACAATATGTAGAGAGTCAGTCTCATCAGAGCCCCCCACTCTCATCCCTGCATCTCGGATTCCGACTTTGTTAATGGTGTGGCCGGCAGACTTTCGGACTCCCCGAAGGCTGTGTTCTGGGGTCTCTCAACCTTGACTCTGTGGGGGGCATGCTTTGTGGGAGGGTGCTGTCCACCCACTAGACGCAGGAGTCGTGACATGCACAGCGTCTCCAGATGGGGCGTGTCTCCGGGGAGGTGAGGGTGGTGTGGAAGCCCGGCCCCGGCTGAGAACTGCCGCTCTGTCCTCATACAGCTGAGATCTTGCTGTACCTTCTGGAACCCAGAAGCAGCTTTCCTGGCCACACGCGCACAGTGAGCCCACCCCACCCTGTGGGGAGACTGTTTATCCCCTCCACCAGCTGGGTTCCGGGGGCCTTTTTTGCCAGTTTTTCCATCAGTAGAGCAAAGGCTCCTGCCATACACATCTTTGCACAATTATTTTCTTAAAAACAATTCTCAGGAAGGCAGGGTCAAAGGTCCGCACGTTTTAACTCTGGACGTGTTTCCAGGAGTCCTCGAGGAAGAGCTGGTCACAGTCCCCAGCCTGTGGAGGCACGCAAGGCAGGACACCCTGGGCAAATGCTGTCCGTGGGTTGTCGCTCAGTCGTCTGACCCTGTGACCCCATGGACTGCAGCAGGCCAGGCTTCCCTGTCCTTCACCATCTCCCTGAGTTCACTCAAACTCATGTCCATCGAGTCAGCGATGCCATCCAACCGTCTCATCCTCTGTCGTCCCCTTCTCCTCCCGCCTTCAAGCTCTCCCAGCATCAGGGGCTTTTCCAATGAGTTGGTTAGCTGTAGGTAGCCAGGCTGAATTTTGATTAATGTATTCAGGAAGTAAAGCCGGGGCGTCTGATATAAAAGAGCAGTTTCATAGCAAAGGATCACACTGGGTGTTAAGACAAACTTTTGTAAATCTCGCGCTTTGGTTTTTTCAGTCTTTGATAGGTGGAATTGTTTTCCACGTCTCAGACGCTTTCATCGCTCAGGGTTACTTTGCTGTGTGTTTTGGAAACCGCTCCATGGCGGGATCTGACACGTGCACGTCCCTGGCCGTGCGCACTCACGCTTCTGGTGCTCCGTCCACGCTGCTGGCTCTCCAGGGCTGCACATGCCGAGCGGAGCGAGCGGAAAGCGCTTACTTCGCCCGTTGCCTGGGAGCTGGGGCGACAGGGCTGGCGGAGGCTGGGGTGTCCCCCCATTCCAGGGCCTGGTATGGCCTCCTGGGCGGGTGCATGAGGACCCAGGTGGGGGGATGGGGGAGGTGGAGGCGTGGGGGGAGCCCCGCGGGGAGGCAGCAAGGAGGAGGAGGAGAGTGGGGGTGAAGCTGGGCTCCGGGGAGGGGGGGGGCCGGGCTGGAAACCGAGGCTTTGGGTGAGGGGTTCTGGGAGAGGAGACGCGGGTGTGTGGGGCCGGGGTGGGGCCTTATCTTTGGGGATGAGAGAAGCGATGCCCTGCCCACGGAAGGTCCCTGGGGCGTAGGGGGCAGTGTTTAGCCTCTGCGGAGCCTCCGGGTCTGGTCCGAGGGCTTGTCCCCCACCCCAGGCTCTGACTAAGCACCTGGGCCTGCGGCGGCCTCTGGGGTCAGAGCGTCTCCCCGCCACGGCTGTGCTGCGAGCCTCAGGGGCGCTGACCACGGGCGGGGTGGGCGCTCGTGGTCCAGGGGGCTGTGGGGGGCTGGCGGTGGGTGCAGGGTGGGAGCCAGGGCCTGTCCATGGCGGGTGCCCCTGCGGAGCGGAGGTGTGCGGGACTCCGGCCTGTCCGCTCCACCCCCACCCCGCCAGCCAGCCATCTCTGGCCTTCGTCTCACCCCTGATTTTCCTGAAGTGTGAAATCGACGTGTCACCCCTGATTTTCCTGAAGTGTGAAATCGACGTGTCTGGTGGCTGAGTTTTCACAATCGGAACACACCCAGACCACATAGTTGAGCCTTTCCAGACCTGCCGTCTCCCCGGGTGACATGCCCTGGCCCCCGGGGGTGGGCGCTCCTGCCCCCGCCCCCACTTACCCCAGGGCGGGGGCAGAGCAAAGAGCACAGCCCCCAGCTCCTTACCCGCCTCCCCTGGGGGCCGGCCCCCCAGATCCGTGGCTGAGGCAGCGCTTGCGTTCTCTCCAGGTCAGAGGTCAGAGTCCACACCCTCAGGGTCTGCAGGACCGGGTCCTCTGGGCCCCTGGGGGCCATGGGGTCCCTTCCTGGCCTCCTCCAGCTCCTGGCGGCGCCTGAGCCCTGAGGCCCCCTCACCTGAGCCTGGTTCCTCCTCTGCTCCTCGCGGCTCCCTCTCACAAGGCCCCCCGTGGGAACAGTGGGACCTCTGGGGCCTCCACGTAGTCCCACCCGCAGTGTCCTCTCCCCGGGGGGGCGAGCGGGGCATGGTCATGGTTTCTGGGTCTCAGGATGGGGATGTCTTGCGGGCCGGGTTCTGCCATCCCTGGGGGCCGCTCCCAGTGCCTGCTTGCCCTGGTGTGGAGCCCATGGGCCACTGTCTGCCAGGGTCGCCTGGGGGTAGAGGGGCTGGGTCAGCTTCCTGCCCAGCCCCTGGGGGACTGGGTGGCTGGGAAAGGGGCACGCAGCCCTCCTGCTGCCCCTCCTGGGGGCCCCTCCCTCCCAGGCGCCCAATCCCCCAGGGGTGCCCCTGGCCTGCCCGCTGGGCACGAGGCAAGGTGTTTGGATGGCAAGTGACAGCCGTGCTCTGGGCAGTCAGACAGGCGACCCAACCGGCCAGGGACCACGGCACCCTCACGTCCTGTCCACAGGTGAGGGGCGGCGGGCAGGGGGCCCCCAGACCCTTGGGTGCTGCGGTCTGACGCGCCGCCTGTCCCCGTGGGTGCCTGTGTGTGTGTCAGGGCTCAGGGCTGGGGGTGCCCACGTCCAGGCACATGGGGCACCTCTGGGGCAGGCAGGGGGTCCCCCAGCTGTGTTCTGAAACATCCGCTTGAGGACCTGCGTGTGCTCCTTGGAGAGGCTGTTTGGAGGGCGGGCACCCCCCACGGCAGCTCAGCACCCCGAGGTGGCACCTCCCATGGAGAGGGTCTGGGCGGGCCCCACTGTCAGGTGGCCTTGACCCGGGGTGGGGCTGGGGGGCTGGGAGCCCTGGCTCTCGGGGACCAGCTCGTCACGGCCCTCCGTGCTCCAGCCTGCCTGGCTCTGCGAGCTGCAGCCTGGCGCCTTTGATGTCTGCGTCCCAGGTCCCGCCCGGCCGGGCCCTGTCTGGGCAGGCATGCTGGCCCCACCTTCGGGCTGCGGAGGCAGCAGCGGCAGAGACCAGGCTGGGCCTCCCCCTCCCAGTTCCGACCCTGCTCTCCTGGGATCTCAGGTCCCTCCGCCCACCGCCCTCTGTCCTCAGAGAAGGCGAGCCTCTCGTGGGGTCGGGGGGTGTTGTGGGGGGTGGACGGCCTGGGCAGGGACCTCCTCCGACTCCTGGCTTCATCTGGGGGACTGGATGCCTGTTCTGCGGGGCCAGTGGTCACAGTGACGGGGGCTGGGGAAGCGGAGCTTTCTCACAGTGGCTCCCTTAGTCATCCCCGGATCCTGCGGGCCAGCGGGCATCACCCCGCAGATAAGATTCATTGGTCCAGCTGCCGGCCTGAGTGACCCGCCCGGTAAGCGATGGGCTGGTGTCACCCCAGTGGGCTTGACATTGCTTCTGGGTCTCACCCTGCCCCCAGGGGACCGTGCCTGCTGCCTCCCCGCTTGGCTGTGCCCGGCCTCTGCAGGCGACCCTGGGGGGCTGGCCCCGGCTGGGCTCCAGGAAGGGCTGGGGCATGGGACCACGCCCTGCCCTGCCCCTGGGGGTGGGCGTCGGGGGCGGGTGCACTCGGGACCCCACTCACTGTGGTCCCCTCTCCTAGGTCGGGGGATGGCCCTCCAGGGGAGCAGGACCGGACCGGGGCTCCGGCCTCCCGGGGGCTGAGTGCAGGTGGGCACAGAACAGTGCCTGGGTCTCCTCGGGGTCTGTGGAGGCCTGAGTGGCCTCAGTGCGCGTGATAGCTGGGCTGTGAGGAAGGCTGAGCGCCCAAGAATTGATGCTTGTGAACTGTGGTATTGGAGAAGACTCTTGAGAGTCCCTGGGACTGCAAGGAGATCCAACCAGTCCATTCTGAAGGAGATCAGCCCTGAGTGTTCATTGGAGGGACTGATGCTGAAGCTGAAGCTCCAGTACTTTGGCCACCTGATGTGAAGAGCTGACTCATTTGAAAAGACCCTGATGCTGGGAAAGACTGAGGGCAGGAGGAGAAGGGGACGACAGAGGATGAGATGGCTGGATGGCGTCACCGACTCAATGGACGTGGGTTTCGGTTGATTCCGGGAGTTGGTGATGGACAGGGAGGCCTGGCGCGCTGCAGCCCATGGGGTCGCAACGAGTTGGACGCGACTGAACTGAACTGAACTGAGTGGCCTGAGCTACAGGGCCTGGCAGGAGACCCTCCAGATGCAAGTGGAGGGGCTGCCCGCCTGGCCCTCCTGCCTGAGGCCTCATGGGGCCCATGGAGCAGCCCCTGGGGGCTCCGTGACAGGGCTGGCCTGGCCAGGCCCTCGGGGAACTGTCGTCTTGCCCCTGCTCCTCGACGCCCCACGAGAGCACTGGCCCTGTGCCCTGAGCCTCCCCGACCTGCCTCCCCTGGGCCCCAGGCGATGCCAGCCCTCCACCCGCAGTGCCCCTTCGAGGCTGCGGCTCTGCACCAGTTTCTGTTCCCCTGCCTGTCGTGAAAGAGACTGACACGGCTCCAGACAGAAGGCAGAGGAAAGCCAGCAGCTCGGTGGGGGCAGGCTTGCCCGTTTGGAGTGCTCACTGCGGCTCCTCCGCCCCGCCCGGCGTCCTTTCAGCGCAGCTCCCTCCCTCAGCCTCGGAGGACAGGGCCCAGGACCCACGCGGGGCCAGCTGGTCACACCCTGTTTTAGCCGCTCCCAGGGAGCTGGGGCTTCAGGGAGTGAATGTGGACAGCGGGGCTGGAATCCGCCAAGTGGTTCAAGATGTCAGGAGGCTTAGGGAGGGATGCGGGCGGCATTTCCTGTGCTTGCTTTGAAGATGTGGGAACAAAGACGGGACTGTGGGCGTGGGTGGAGGGGCCCAGGCCTGCCTGGCCACTGAGCCTGGATGGGCAAGGCTGGGGAGGGTGCCGGGGGCCTGCAGGGAGGAACGCCGGCCTGCGGGGCCTGTGGGCCCAAATAGGACCCTGCTCCCTCCCGGCAGGCTGGGGGCCCTGCCTCGGGGCACCCTCCTGGGGCTGTGGGAGTGCAGGTTGGCTTTCCAGACCTTCCAATGTGCGCAGGTCTCCCCTGGAGCCTGTCAGTTACTGCGGCTCCCCCTGGCCCCCTCTGGGAGGGCGCTGACCCCAGATCACGTGCTGAGCCCTCCACGGGTGCCTGATGGGCCACTTTCCCAGCTGCCCAGGGCGGGGCGGGCTGCCCGGAGAGGGGCCCTCTGAAGTCCTTCCTGCCGCTGCCCTCATGCTGCCCAGTTCCCCAGACCCGCATCGTGCCCGGCGCTGTTAGCATTGCACGTGGGGCCCAGTCTTCTCTGAGCTGTTGCGCCACTCAGATGGGGTCCCTCCCCGTGGGACTCTGGCCTGTGAGCTCACTCGGCAGGAAGGTGCCCTGAAAGAGACAGTGCTATGGCCGGGTGGGTGCAGGACAGCCCTGGAGGGTGGGCATGGAGCCCCACGGGGGAGGCGTGATCTCACTGCAGGGGTCGGGGGGCAGGCGGGTGGAGGACAGCCCTGGAGGGTGGGCATGGAGCCCCACGGGGGAGGCGTGATCTCACTGCAGGGGTCGGGGGGCAGGCGGGTGGAGGACAGCCCTGGAGGGTGGGCATGGAGCCCCACGGGGGAGGCGTGATCTCACTGCAGGGGTCGGGGGGCAGGCGGGTGGAGGACAGCCCTGGAGGGTGGGCATGGAGCCCCACGGGGGAGGCGTGATCTCACTGCAGGGGTCGGGGGGCAGGCGGGTGGAGGACAGCCCTGGAGGGTGGGCATGGAGCCCCACGGGGGAGGCGTGATCTCACTGCAGGGGTCGGGGGGCAGGCGGGTGGAGGACAGCCCTGGAGGGTGGGCATGGAGCCCCACGGGGGAGGCGTGATCTCACTGCAGGGGTCGGGGGGCAGGCGGGTGGAGGACAGCCCTGGAGGGTGGGCATGGAGCCCCACGGGGGAGGCGTGATCTCACTGCAGGGGTCGGGGGGCAGGCGGGTGGAGGACAGCCCTGGAGGGTGGGCATGGAGCCCCACGGGGGAGGCGTGATCTCACTGCAGGGGTCGGGGGGCAGGCGGGTGGAGGACAGCCCTGGAGGGTGGGCATGGAGCCCCACGGGGGAGGCGTGATCTCACTGCAGGGGTCGGGGGGCAGGCGGGTGGAGGACAGCCCTGGAGGGTGGGCATGGAGCCCCACGGGGGAGGCGTGATCTCACTGCAGGGGTCGGGGGGCAGGCGGGTGGAGGACAGCCCTGGAGGGTGGGCATGGAGCCCCACGGGGGAGGCGTGATCTCACTGCAGGGGTCGGGGGGCAGGCGGGTGGAGGACAGCCCTGGAGGGTGGGCATGGAGCCCCACGGGGGAGGCGTGATCTCACTGCAGGGGTCGGGGGGCAGGCGGGTGGAGGACAGCCCTGGAGGGTGGGCATGGAGCCCCACGGGGGAGNCGGCCACGGCGGCCAAGCCTGCTGGGTGGAGGTGGACAGTGGGTGCTCATGGCCCTGGGCCGGGGAGGAGCCTCCTCCAAGGAGACCACCCTCTGGGAGGGGCTGCCCCCCAGATGTGTATAAGAGACAGGCCCTGGGGGGTGGGCACGGAGCCCCACAGGGGTGGGCGTGTCCTCACTATGCGGCGGTGGGGAGTGGCCCTGGCCTCTCCTGCCCTCACCCTCTCTCTACACGCCTCTCCCCGTGAAGGTGGGGAAGGCCACATCACAGCTCCTCCGTGCGGCCTCTCCCCTTGGTCTCTGGCTGGGGGAGGGGCAGAAGTGGAACTGGGAGCAGAGAGAAGAGGAAAGGTCGATCTCCTAATGACGTCTGGCCGGTGTCCCAGCCCCCACCTGCCTGCAGGAAGTCGGGGGGCACTGCTGGCTGCTGCGGGGGCACCTGTGGACAGACTGCCCAGGGCGGGGCTGGTTCTGGAAGTGGGGTGGCCCGGGGCAGGGGCGGTGGGCCTAGACCTCAGCACCACCTCCTGGGGCCAGGCCCTGAGCCTCCGCGCTCTGCTAGCCCTGCTTCCAGAAGGAGCGAGGGCAGAGCCGCAGAGTGGTGCTGCCTGCCTGGGCCGGGCCGCGTGTCCTGGGATGCTGGGAACCACTCCCCTCTGCCCTGAGGGTCTGTGAGCCCTGCTCTCGCAGAAGTGTGCCTCACTGGCTCCCCAGGCTGTGCTGAAGCGTGAGCGCCCTTGATCCCTGGGACTGAGGGGGCAGGTCTGAGGACCCCAGGCCCTGGCTGGCCTGCTCAGAGCTGATGTCCAGGACTGGGGGCAGTGTGGAGTTTCTGATCACGTTTCTGCCCTGCACGTGGTGGTTGGACCCCGTTCGGGAGCCCTGCATGGCCTGTGTTGCTTCAGGCTGTCCCTACCCCCACCTTTGCAAGCAAGACCCCTCTGCGGGGTCACGGCACCAATCCCAGTCTTACATGTCCGGGAGCTAGTTCCACAGAGCCCTGCTTGCCCACGGGGCCGGCCTGGTTGGGCCCCTGTCCCGACATCCTGTGTCTGAGCCCCTGTCTGTGTGGGTCTGGCCCTGACGCTGGCCGGACCAGCGATCTTGCTGGAAGACGAGGTCTCAGAGCAGCTCAGGGATGGAGAGCTGACTGTGAGCCCGTGGCCTGCTGGGTGAGCTGTGAGCCCGCACTCAGCCCTGGCTGTGGCCACAGGGCAGTTTGGGGCGGAACCAAGGCAGCCGGGAGAGCCTTAACTCACCGGGGTCAGAGGGAAGCCAGGCCTCGTCTCCCCTGGACACCTGAGTCGAGGATTCCCCTCCAAGGCCCTCCTGTGCAACCAGGGTCAGAGGTCTGCCTCTGGGGCGGGGGCGATGAGGCTGAGGTCTGGCGGCGGCCGGGAGCTTTTGTGTCCTGTCCACGGACACAGCTCAGCACCCGCACCTCACACCCTTGGTTTCTCTGGCATTCTCCCGCCCCGGCCACGGCGGCCAAGCCTGCTGGGTGGAGGTGGACAGTGGGTGCTCATGGCCCTGGGCCGGGGAGGAGCCTCCTCCAAGGAGACCACCCTCTGGGAGGGGCTGCCCCCTGAGCCCCCAGCAGCCTCAGGTGGAGCCCTGGGCCTGGTTGAGGTGCAGGGTGCGTCCTTTACCTCTCGCGCACTCCCTGGTCCTGCAGGGGTGTCTGGGCAGCGCACACAGCATCCATTACAGAGGCCTCACTGGCCCGCTGAAGGGTCACCATCTGGGGGACACAGCTGGCTGCGTGCCCCTGGGTCCCCGGGGTGCTGGGCTCCCTTGGTTCTGTGCACACACCCTGTGTCACCTTAGTGGGTGGGGGACGTGATTCCATCAGTGAACTGCCCAGGTCAGGTCAGGAGACCCAGGACCTGTGTTGGGGCCCCTAGCATGTCACCCCCGTCACCGAAGCTGCAGAAGGCAGTGTTGGTGGGGAGACGTGAGACCCCAGGCCTCAGCGGATCTGTGATTGCTCCGCACGGATTCTAAAATAAACCAGAAAGTCCGCAGTCCCAGCGCTCATCCCACGTCCAACACAGACCCCATTGGCCCTCAGAGGAGGTGCGGGAGGGTGTCGGGGGCCCTCTCCCCTCGCCCCAGGGAGCCCCCTCCCTATCACAACGCTGGCCTGGGTCTCCCGTGAGCTTGGTTTGTTCTCGAAACTGGAGGGGAGATGGTGCATTCTTGGTTGGCATCTCGGTTCTGTCATCTAAGTTTCCAACTCGCTAAGCTGCTTGAGACTAAACGTCTGGATAAAGTACATTCCACCTACTGGACGGTAGCTTCATAGATTTGGGACCAAACGCTGTACATCTTGGACTTTTTATGCGGTGATTTCTCACTGTGGTGACCCTGCCAGGTGGGTATTTGTGACGACTAGGTCTCTGATCAGGGGAGGACCACGGCCAAGGACCTGGACACCCCGCGGCCCTCCCTGCGGTGACCGCAATCAGACAGGAGCTTCGGGAGGCCCCCGGGTGCCCAGGCTCGTCCTGGACCCTGAAGAGGCGGGTCTCGCTGCTGGCGCTGTTCCCACACTGTGGCTGTTTCCTCCTGCGTCCCGAGCCCTGGCGGGCTGGCGGGGTAGGATGGTGAGGGGCTGGCTCACCCCACCCAGCACCCCTGCAGCTGAGGTCATTCCCCAGAGACAAGCCGGCACAGCCCCGCCCCAGGCCCCCACCCAAAGCCTTCACGTGGCTCAGCGAGGTCAGACCAAGTCCGGGGTGTGAGGGAGGTCTCCCAGACCCCGATGGAGTTGGGCAGCTCTGGGCGGTCTCCCTCACCCAGCTCTTCAGGCCTTGATCTTAAGATGAGGCTGTCTGCTCCCCACGATCCTGCCTTTGCATGAATGCAACTGGGGGACTGGGGGGCCCCGATGGGCACCCCCAAGGAAGCAGGGGGCTCTGTGTCCCTGAGGTGTGGGGTGCTTGTTCCTAAGCCTTCTGCCTGGCCACACAGAGGCCTCTATAGCCCTGCTGTCTGCAGCCAGCAGCCAGCCAGGCCTGACCTCTGGGACACACTTGGGGACCCCTCTCCTGGGCAACCCTGATTAGAGAAGACCCTGGTGCTGGGAAAGACTGAGGGCAGGAGGAGAGGGGGACGACAGAGGATGAGATGGCTGGATGGCATCACGGACTCGATGGACGTGAGTTTGAGCAAGCCCTGGGAGATGCTGAAGGACAGGGAGGATGCGTGCTGCAGTCCATGGGGTCGCAGAGTCAGACACGCCTGAGCGACNGGCAGGAGGAGAGGGGGACGACAGAGGATGAGATGGCTGGATGGCATCACGGACTCGATGGACGTGAGTTTGAGCAAGCCCTGGGAGATGCTGAAGGACAGGGAGGATGCGTGCTGCAGTCCATGGGGTCGCAGAGTCAGACACGCCTGAGCGACTTAACAACCGCAGCTCCGGGCCCGCCCTTTCTCCACGGCCTCCATGGCAGCCCGGTGCTGGGGAAACCTGGCCGTCAACACATCTCCGTGGTGGCTGCCGGGATCTCTCCCCGGACACCCTCAGGGGAGCCAGGCTCCCTGGGACTCCGGAGAAGCCCCCTGCTACCGTCGCGTCCAGTCTCAGCGCCTGCCTTCTGCAGGCCTGGGCATCTCTGCTCCCTGCTCAGCCCCCGGATGGCCCTGCCACAGGCCCTCTGCACGCTGCAGCCTGACGGGTCCTCCACAGGAGTGGCGTGGCCTGGGTCACCCTCGGGATGGAGCCCAGCGTTGACCTTTCGTATTCCAGGCCAGGGCCACCTGATCTCCTGGCTGTCCCCTGCCCCAGCTGGAGGCTTTGCAGGCCACTCAGGGCCCTGAGGGTCCTGCCTTCCTTCTGCCTGGGCCTGGTGAGCCCCCATGGTCCTCGTTGGGGCCTGGCGGCGGGGCCGTCCTCTGGACGCCTTGCTCGGGGCTGAACTGCAAGTCACGGCTCTGACATCCATGTGGGACGGCTGCCGGCACTGGCCCCTCTGCCTGGCTCGTTTCCCTGTGCGTGCATCCAGGAGGCTGGAACCCTGTTTTGCGAGACACTGTCCGGGGTGGACGGCGCTGGCCGTGCCTGGTTTGGTCT
Organism: Oreotragus oreotragus; assembly: GCA_006410675.1. Classification (NCBI taxonomy): domain Eukaryota; kingdom Metazoa; phylum Chordata; class Mammalia; order Artiodactyla; family Bovidae; genus Oreotragus; species Oreotragus oreotragus. The sequence continues at coordinate 597,814 of SJYX01000489.1, forward strand.
GTGGAAGCCCTGCAGCTCTGGTCACCTTTGGGTGTGTCTTCCATCCAAAAGCACCCTACTGCGGGCTGGGTGAGAAGCCGTGAAGGTGAGGTGGGCCTGCAGGCCTTGCTGGGTGGGGCCACCTTCCGTGGGAGGAACAGGTGCTCCTGGCCTGGCAGGGCCTGTGCCCGCCCCCTCTCTCCCTGAGCCTGAGCAAGCCTCCTCTTGTGTTCAGAGTGGGCACAGTGCCCGGGCCCCCGGCAGCTGCAGAGGGTCCCGGTGGTGGCGTGTCAGGAGCTGCTTCTCAGGGCTCCTGCTCTGGGCCGCCCCCTCCTGCCCTCTCCTGTTGCCTTCCCCCGGCGGGGCCACGGCCAGAGGGAGCGTGGGGGCTGCCTCGGCCAGAGGCCTCCGGACAGGCTTTCTCCAGTGGGGACGACTTCTGGGGCCCCTTCCAACCCTGACGATCTGCGGGTGGGGCCGTGGTGACTTGGGAGTTGAGGATGGCTCAGGAGCCGTCAGGTCTATAGTCCAGTCGTCTGTGACTACAGCTCGACTGCTGTAACGTTCAGTGATTGATCAGTCTTGAAATGCATTGGTAGATATTAAGGGTTTTTCTTCACAGTGTTCAGATACGATCGAAACATGAATGTTCTGATTGAAATGGCAAGGTTACGTTTATCTGTGATTTCAAGTTATTTGACTGTTCTAGGATAATAAAGCTGCAAAGAAATCTTAGTTTACTCGTTAGGAGTGCTGTGTGAATGCTCACCGCGTGTGTGCATGTGTTTATAGCTGGTGTGTGTGTGTGTTCAGTCACTTCAGTCGTGTCCAACTCTTGCGACCCCACGGACCGTAGCCCTGCCAAGCTGCTCTGTCCGTGGGATTCTCCAGGCAAGAACACGGGGGTGGGTGGCCGTTTCCTCCTCCAGGGTTTATATCTGTTATAGAAGAATGCAAAAGAGGAGTCGTTCAGTGATTAGGAGCCAAGGTTTTTAGTGAAAAAGACAGGAGACATAGGAGAGGAGAAGTTTCTTAAAATCCTGACTGTCGGCCTTGAGTTGTGTCAGGACGAATTCATCCTTTTTTCTTCTCAAACACGTGTGTTTCCCAGCTCACCGCCCCGAAAAGGCAGGAGTCTGAGACGGCTGACGGTCGGAGCACACGCACCCACACGTGGGTCTGGACAGCACCCCGCGGAGGGAACCCCCAGGGATTTTTGGTGAAGCGGCCGTGTCCAGGTCCGGAGCAGGGAAGGCGTTTGCCCTGTTGTTTTGCCAGCAGCTTCCTTGAGGAATGATCCACGCGCCACGTAACTCACCCCCACACAGCGTGCCGTTCCGTGGCTTTTACGTGTGTCCAGCCAGCGGCGTGGCGTTCGCCACCATCCGGTTCCGGAGCTCCTCCACCCACCGGAAGGAGCCCCCGCGGCTGGGCGGCCCCCCGCCACCCCTCCCCGCCCGTCTCTGCACACGTGCTGTCCTAGAAGTCTGTGTTGACCTGGCCTTCGGGGCTGCCTGCTTCCCCTGAGTTTCCAAAGATCTTCCAAGAGCCCCTCCGTTGCCCGTCCCTTCAGGACTGGGGTCTCCTTCCTGGCCCCTTGTCCCCAGGCTGGAGTGGTCCCCTGCAGCCCTTGGGGGCCCACCCGGGGTCGTCTCGCTCCTGTGCCTCCCCCCGGGAGGGCCACAGACCCCTGTGGCAGTGCCCTGCTGGTGGGTGACCCCCGCGGGCACCCTGAGGCCCCCCAACCCCAGTCTTCTTCACCCCGTTGCCACCTGCTTCTCCAAGCCTGCTACGGCCCGAAGGCTCGGGGAGGGCTGACAGTTTTCCTCTGGGCCAGCCTGGACCCCTGAGCCTTCCCAGCCGGGCAGCGTTCACAGGCCGGCCCAACCCTGCTCTCCTACAGCAGGACACACTGTGGGGGTCAGAGCTGGGACGTCGCGGAGCCCATGTGGGGCCAGGCTGGGCTGTGCAGCTGAGGGCCTGCCCCCGACGGGGCCCAGGACCGGTGTGGAGGGGCCCAGGGGCGGGGCTGAGGCTGGCGGTGGGTGTGAGGCAGGCTGTGGGGTCCTGTGGGAGCCCCCATCTCCTGTCCTCAAGTGAGCACCCCCACCTCCTGCCCTCAAGTGAGCACCCCCACCTCCTGTCCTCACGGTGAGCACCCCCCCACCTCCTGTCCTCACGGTGAGCACCTCCACCTCCTGTCCTTGCGGTGAGCACCCCCACCTCCTGTCCTCGCGGTGAGCACCCCCCGCCTCCTGTCCTCAAGTGAGCACCCCCATCTCCTGTCCTCACGGTGAGCACCCCCCACCTCCTGTCCTCGAGTGAGCACCCCCCGCCTCCTGTCCTCAAGTGAGCACCCCCATCTCCTGTCCTCACGGTGAGCACCCCCCACCTCCTGTCCTCGAGTGAGCACCCCCCGCCTCCTGTCCTCAAGTGAGCACCCCCATCTCCTGTCCTCACGGTGAGCACCCCCCACCTCCTGTCCTCGAGTGAGCACCCCCCGCCTCCTGTCCTCAAGTGAGCACCCCCATCTCCTGTCCTCACGGTGAGCACCCCCCACCTCCTGTCCTCGAGTGAGCACCCCCCGCCTCCTGTCCTCAAGTGAGCACCCCCATCTCCTGTCCTCACGGTGAGCACCCCCCACCTCCTGTCCTCGAGTGAGCACCCCCCGCCTCCTGTCCTCAAGNCCCCGCCTCCTGTCCTCACGGTGAGCACCCCCATCTCCTGTCCTCATGGTGAGCACCCCCCACCTCCTGTCCTCGAGTGAGCACCCCCACCTCCTGTCCTCGAATGAGCACCTCCACCTCCTGTCCTCAAGTGAGCACCTCCACCTCCTGTCCTCACGATGAGCACCCCCCACCTCCTGTCCTCGCGGTGAGCACCCCCCATCTCCTGTCCTCGTGTGAGCACCCAGCGCCTCCTCCCACCTCGGGACCGGCTGTGAGGGGTGTGTTCGTAACTGACGTACTGAGAATCGGGGTGCACTCAGTGTCCCCCCAGAACGATGCCCGCCCCAGTCCTCACGCGGCTCCCTCCCCTGTGGGCCCTGGGAGCATCCCTGGGTGGCCTGACCCTGGGCCTGCTGCCAGCTGTGTCCTGAGCCCTGAGGACAGGGCGTCCCTGCCAGACCTGCTCCCACACCCGTCGAGGGTCGGGCCCCATGCTGGGGCCGGAGCACAGAGAGCAGCGGCCTCCCAGGCCCAGGAGACCCCAAGGCCCACCCGGGACCACCTGGCAGGCAGCTTGCGGGGGCACGACGGGGGTGGGGGGAGGCTGCCAGATGTCCAGCGGGGCTCTGCACGCTGCTCCTCACAGGGGCGGCCTGCAAGGACCCCATGGCTGGCCGGCCTGACCTGGGAGCTGGGTCCACACTTCAGTCCCTCGCTCACTCCCCTGGAGACCCGGGTGAGTGCCGTGCTCTGACAGCAGGCCCAGGGTGCCGGACGGGCTCCATCCTCAGGGACCCATGGCCAGCCGAGAGACCCGGACAGGAGAGACAAGGGAAGGGACGGTAAGACAGCGCGTCCGGGGCAGCCTGCCAGGGCCGAGTGTTCCGGCCAGCATACAGAGGCTCTTCTCGGGGCGGTGGGTGCTCCTGGCAGCCTTCAGGGCTCCTTGATGACTCCCTCTGATGAGTCCCATTCCTGGCGTCCTGCCATTGACCCAGCAGCCCCACGTCCCAGGCCCTGCAGTGAGCACACGCTTTCAGGCTGGGCAGCATGTGGGGGGCGGGGTTGAGTCTGAGCTGAGAGACAGGGGGAAAGCCAGGCCTGGCCAGGGGACCTCCCTTTCCTGACGGCAGGCAGGGGCTGGCTGTGAGGAGGGCCACACAGTAACTGGCAGGCTGGTGGTGGCCTCCCGAGTGCCTGGCTGGTGGTGGGGGTGAGAGGCTGTGAAGGACGTGGTCCGCCGGACAGCCTGGCCGCACTGTGTCCATCTACGCCCCCAACTCGCACCTCCGCCCCCTCGCCGGCCGCTCTGCTTCGGCTCGGGTGGCCTTGGGCCCCCGCTCACCCCACCTGGGGCTGGCCCCTGGGCCCATCCAGCACCACGTCTCCTAGAATCGGCTGCGGGCCGCACGGAGGATGCTCTGATCTTGAGCAGTGATGCCCCCTCAGGTTCATCAGAGCGTGGAGCCAAAAGACAGCTTCACCTTTGGACGGCAAGGTTTGCGTTGCAGGGCTGGCCTCCTGACGGGGAGGGACTGACTGGTGAAGCAAGAATGGCATGTGAGAAGTCTCCCAAGCCTTTCCTCTCCCTTGTCTCTGAGGAACTGGTGAAGACACGCCGGTAAGTGCGGGATGCAGACTCGCAGCTCCTGGGCCGACGGGCTGCTCCGGCGGGCCTGGCGCAGCCGTCTCTGCTGGCCGCTAGTCGTTTGTGGGCTCAGCAGCTGCCGTCTTTGCTGTGGACTGCAGTGGCATCTGTGGCGAGCAGATTATCCCTGAACGTCAAAGGCTGCACATGCATGTTCATGGGCAGGGGTTTAGTAAGCTTTTCCCTGAAGATTAACATGCGTGCAGACAAGGCCACAGGTTATCAACCTGCAGCCTGATCCATTTGAGAAGCGAGCACACCCACGGAACCACCCCGGACGAAGGCACCGAACAGACTCCCACCAGCCCTCGGTGCCCCTCCCTTATCCTGACCCCCCCGCCGAAGGCTACCACTCTCCGACTTCCGTCACCATCGGTGGGTTTTGTCACCTGCCCTCGGTGCCCCTCCCTTATCCTGACCCTCCCCCCACCCCGCCGAAGGCTACCACTCTCCTACTTCCGTCACCATCAGTGGGTTTTGTCTGGGTTTGTATTTTACGTAAATGAATTCATATGGTGCCAGCTCTTTTCTGTGTGGCTCTTTTGCTCCAGTTGTATTTGTGAAGTTCCTCCAGGTTACGACAGGCGGGAGTCTATCCCTTCTTCACTGCTGTCCCACTGGATGACTATATAATTGAAAGTATTTCTCTGCAGTATTGTCAGTGGACGATCATGTTGAGAGTTTAGGGCCTGGTGAATGCCCTTGCCGTGCCTCCGCGCCACTGTCCTTTTGTGAACATATGCAAGCATTTCTGGGAAAAGAATCACTGGGACGCAGCATTTCCAACTCTGGAAAATACCATCTAACGGTTTTCTAAACTACAGCACCAATTCACACTCCAGGCAAAGCATATGAGCACTCCCCTTGCTCAGCATTCATGAGAAGCTTTTAGTCTGAGCCATTCTGGCGATCGTCGTGGTTTGAATTTGCATTTCCATGATGACTAAGGATATGGAGCACTTTTCTCCACATGTTTATTTGCTGTTCTCTGAGTGCCTTTTTGAGTCTTTTGCCATTTAAAAAATGAGCTGTCCTTGCACACAGATGTTTATAGCAGCTTTATTCATAATTGCCAAGACTGGAAGCAACCAAGATGTCCTTCAGTGCTGGATAAATGAACCATGACACATGCAGACAGTGGAATATTACTCAGCACTAAAAAGAAATGAGCCTTCAAGCTGTGAAAAGACACGGAGGAGGCCTGAATGCATGTGCCTGAGTGAGAGGAGAAGCCAGTTTGGAAAGGCTCCCTGTGGGCTTCTTCCATCTCGATGACATTCTGGAAATGCGCAACTGTGGAGACAGTAGGAAGAGGCTGTCAGGGGCTGGCGGGGGGAGGCGGGACTGGGTGGCGCTCGGGATTTGGGGTGAGCTGACTTGGTGCGAGGCTGTCCTGCTGGAGAGCCTGTGCTCTGGCCTTGGAGGAGGGCTGAGCACCCTGGGAGAGGTGGTCAGGAGGTGGCCTCGTGCCCTGCGGCTCTGGTGCCTGGCCTGGTAGTTGAGACACTGCAACTGTGAGGCATGAGGCTGTCTGCACTCCTGTGAGCAGAGTGGCCTGAACTGTGTGTGTCCAGGACCCCTGCCCCGGCTGCGGAAAGGACTCCCTTCGCCTCCTGTGTGAGCGGCTGGTCGAGCTCTCGGGTGCCCAGCATCACCCCTCTGCACCTGAAACTGTCTGCCTACCTTTCCTGGCTTTGCTGTCCGCACCCCCACCCCGGGTTGGCTGCAAGTTGGGTCAGCTTCCTGGAGGTGGGGCAGACGGCAGCCGAGGACCTGGCATCCAGAGGGTGCTTCCCAAAAGGATGTGCGCTTCTGAGCCCGGGCCGCACCCTGTGGACAAGTCACACAGACAGCCAGCCATGGCTTCTTGCTCCTGCGCAGAAGCCAGGCCAGGTGGGAGCTGCAGCTCCAAGGCCCTCCCGGGGCACACCGCTTGCCAGCCGCTCGAGGGTGAAAATCTGCCCCCCTTGTCTGTGTGATGCTCTCCCTCCTCAAGGCCCACCCCTGCAGGTGACCCCTCCCCGCTGCACCAGGCTCGGCTCTGCCCGGCATCACCTCCTCTTGGCAGTGTCCCTGGGGGCAGCACCATGCCCTCTCACTTGGCACCAGACCCCAAACGTCTGGGCAGCACTGATTGAGTGAAAAGGGAAAGAAGGTCCCCAGATCCCAAAGAACACAAGGCACAGGATGGAAGAAGGTGTTTGTAGCATATAGAACAGAGGAGGCTTTGGGTCCAGAATATGTAAAGAGTGCTCGCCAAGCAATCACAAAGCAGCAGGCAAAAGGCCAGAAAAGCAGATAGAGCCCCGGCCGGCAGTTCACAGAGAGGACACCAAACGGCCGTGAGCCTCACGGAAACGTGCCTGGTCTCATAGCAAACAGGGAGGTGTGTGTGAGCCATGTGAATCCAGACACAGCGGCTGGGTGGGCAAAGAGGCCCCGCAGACAAGGCCAGCGGTAGGAGGAGGGGAGCCTGCAGACACCGAGTGCAAACTGGGAGGGCCGCTCTGGGAGGCGTTCTGGCAACGTGGAGTCCACCCCCACCCCTGTGCACCCCCGAGCCGAGGCACAGGTAGGTTGGTGCCAGGACACGCGGCCTTAGTGGTCATGCTGGCCTTGTTCCTGAGCGCCGGGGACTGGGAAGGACCAGATGGCCATTAGGGTGGAGTCAGAAACGCGGGGCCCAGGCATCGCCGCATGGAGGAGATGGGCTGTATCCACAGCCGCAGCCCCAGGTGCCCAGGCGGCGGGTGTGGGTCCCTCCGTCCGCCCTCAGGGCCGCTGTCCTGGGCTGGGGGGTGCTCTGTGGCTTCTCTGGGCTCACGAAGAGTGGGGAAACTGAGTCTTCTTTCCAAGGCAGCGAGAGTACAGGATTCCAAAGGTCTAGGAAAATGAGCTCAGCCCAACAGCATCAGCCCCTGCGGTTGTTCACATTTAGCTTGCAAACATCATTTTACATTCAAATGTGTTTGAATAGTACAATAAATCTGATTTAAGTCAGCCTTGGAAGCAGTAGGAATTGCATCTCCCTTTAAAGTGACAGAGGCTTCCTCTCGGGGGCAGGGCTGAAAACTGACAAGGATGCGCCTAGAAAGCTGTGGCTCTCTGTGGTCTCGGGGTCCCTGTGGGGAGACACAGTCATAGCCTGAGGCCACTGAGCCAGGCTTCGGGCTCTTGACTCTGATGGCCACCACCAGACCCTCCTCACTGCCCACCGTCTAGGAGCCCAGGGCCTCCTCCCTTGGGGCCCCGCGTGCAGGGCCTGTGAGTGTCCGAGGGCAGGTGTGTCGCGTGAAAGGCCGTGTCATGGCCGGAAGCCCAAGGGTGGGCTTCCCCAGGGCCCGCCTGTGACAACCAGGCGGCTGTGTCATCCCTTAGGAATGCGGCCGGGCCTCGGTGTCCAGACCCCACTGCCCAGTGGGCATCAGGGGACCCGGGGCTGGGCCTCATCTCCTCCTCCTCCTCCGGGCCTGGTCCTGGCGGGGCACACGGCTGCTCCGCACGGATGGCCAAGCCCGGGCTCGCTGGGCTGTGCATGCAACTTCCACGCCTTGCTTCTGGGGCCTGCTCACCCCTGGACTCCAGCTGGATGGTGCAGTGCTGTGGCCTCGCAGAAGCTTTGCAGTCAGCCAGGAGCCTCAGGCCCAGAGGAGGTCCTGACCAGGAGGAGGACAGGGCAGGGCAGGGAAGGCTGGGCCGGCGGGAGTGGCAGCCCCAAGCCCGCTCCGGGCGCCGCAGTGTTTGCAGCCAGAGGCCTGGCCTCGGTCTGATCAGAGCCGGTGTGGGAGCAGGGTCAAGGTGGGTGACTCTGGCCTGGAGCCAGCCCTAGAGGCTTACTGGAGCAGGCTTCCCAGACCAGGTTATGGCCCGTTCAATTCTAGTTCCCAGAACCCTGGGCCCAGCGCCCGGGACCTGAGGGTCAGGGGGCCCACCTGGCCTAGAGGACCCGGGTCAGGAGAGCAGGGGTCCTTCCACAAGGAAGCCCCAGAGTCCGGTGCCCTGGGGTTTACGGGCTGAGGGCAGCGCTGGGGACTCTACAGCCCTCCCCCTTTCCCCCAGCCCCACCACCTAAACCCTCTCTTCCTGGTTCATCTCCCGCCCCCGCTGCCCTCCCCAGGGGCAGGAGTTCTGCTTGGGACCTGTGCCACCTCAGGCCTCAGGGTGGGTGAGCCCAGGACTTTAAAGGCCTGAAGAGGGCCACTCAACGCCTGGGTGTGGAGCACAGAGCCCCCCTGTCTCCCTGCCCCAGGCCCGCCCTGCCCCTCTGCACACAGCAGTCTGCAGGAAATCCTTGGGGTCACTAGCCAGGGGACCCCTCAGTACCAGTCCCCGGCCTTACCCGGTCCTGGGAGCCTGGCCTGCCCAGGACCCTGGGGCTGCCCCTAGGCCAGTGTCCATGGTGGCAAGAAGCAGAGAAGACCCTTTTATTCCTGCAGTGGGCTCTGCTGTACCACGTTCCAGAAGCTTCTGTGGCCAGCACTTGGTGAAAGCCCAGAGAAGTTTGGACAGCTTCAGTAGGAAACCAGCGAGGTACAGGCCAATGGGGCCCTTGGCAGCCCTGGAGGACCCCGGCCAGCTCTCTGGTCAGACAGGACTCCAGGCTCACGTCACCTGCTCTGTCTCAGGAAGCTCTGCGTCTGTGTCTGGGCCCAGCCCTCCTGCTCTACCCAGGCCAGGCCCTCAGCACGCCTACCTGGTTTGTCTTAGAGGCATATCCTGGCCATGTCAGACCCTCGGCAACTGCCCCAGAAGATTTACCATTAAAAAACAGTGCAAACAATCCTCCACATGCTCTGTGCCCTGCCTCGCCCGCTCCTCAGCCCTGTCCGTGCAGACCCGTCTGCCATCCAGCAGGAGGTGGCTGCAGGGCCTTTGCACCACCACCCTGCTGTCAGGGCGCCGTGCCTGGCATGTGTTCACCCTGTCGCCGCCTGCTTTCTGCTGGAGCAGCACCTCTTCCAGGCACTCCCTGGTCTGAGTCAGCCCCCTGGGCACCAGAGGCCCTTCCTGGGACCTGGAACGGGGCTGATCTCTGCGTGGCTGCTGCCCCTGCTGTGAGGGCTGACGCTGAGGGCTGTGTTCTGGCTCCGGCCCCGCAGGTGCGACCGCAGACAGCTGGCCTTTCCCGGGATGCCTGTGGTGTGAAGTCAGCTGCCTGGTCTGTGCAGGCGGCTGTGCCCCGGCTATTCTGGGAGCTCGAGCTCAGACCCTGGCCTCGCTGCTCCCACCCCCTGAACTCCAGGGAGTCTGGTCGAGGGAGGGGATGCTCCCTCCTCTGTCACGTCCCCAGAGGCCCTGCGGGACACAGCTGGCCTGGCCGGGGTCAGGGTGGGGTGCACTGGGCCCCCGGTGGGGGTGGGGCTGCCACGAGCCGAGTCCCTGGCCAGCTGCGGCTCAGGGCCTCCGGAGCCTGTACTCCCTGGTAGAGACGACCCCGGGGGCTTCTGCAGAGGCCTCGGTCTGTCCCGAGGGGAGCGGCCAGGGTCAGCAAGGCCCGCGGCTCAGAAAAGGCGGCCGCGTCCCTTTCACTGTGCTGAGAGCAGCTGTGTCCTCTCCAGCCCTGTGTCCTCTCCAGCCCTGTGTCCAGGCCCTCACCGGCACAGCCGTGAGGAGCCTCGGCTCACTGCCCTGGCCTTGCAGCCAGAGACAGCGCCCAAAGCTGGGCGGCCCGGCCTACATGGTGACTGGGCTCCGGTCCAGGGCCAGGGGGAAGCCGGCGGGCCCGGGCCCTGGGGGTGGGGCCCTGGAGAGGAGCCCAGGACACTGGGGACGAGCCCTGGAGCCTGCCCTCGGCCCCCTGCCCCCTGCCCCACACCCGCAGGTGTCCTGGGCATAGCTGGCTGCCCTGGGTTCCCCCTGAGGAAGCCGCCTCCAGGCCCAGCTGGGGGAGGGCCCTGGGAGTTGATGGAGGGGCCCCGGGGGAAGCAGTGGGGGTCCTCTGGGGTCTTCTGCTGGATGAGCACCCAGTACCCCCAGGAGGGGCCCTGGGGCCTGGGGGGCACAGCTGAGAGCAGAGAGGAGCTGGTGGAGGGGAGCCCAGCAGCAACCCGCGGTCTTAGGGCCTGCTGTGTCGCGTGGGGTCCGCAGGGTCCTCCGTCGGCCCCCAGGGGCCGGAATCAGGGCTGGTGGCCAGGGGGCCCCCTCCACCCCCACCCCATGCCTTGGAGCCCCCGTCCTGCCTGCTCGATGGCGTGGGCAGGGGCCAGAGCTCTGGGGTCTTGCTGGTGACTCGGCCTCCAGGTGCCTTTAGCGCTTTATTTTCAGCTCTCCAGTCTCTATCACTTCCTGTCCTCCGGCCTCTTCTGAGCCGGGTCCCTGCGGCTTGGCACACGCTGTGTCGTGTGTGTGTGTATGCATGTGCGCGCCTGGGTGTGCATGCGTGCGAATGTGTGTGGGGCTTGGGGAGAGTTTCTGGACCTCCTCCTCCCCTTCTCAGGCCCCCGGGGCCAGGCCGTGCTGGGCAAGCGGGCAGCTGCGGCTTCTTGTTCTCCCCAGACCCCCTGCCCATGAGGACGCCTTGGTAGGAGCAGTCACCTCCCTTTCCTTCCTTCCCAGGCCTGCCCTCTGCCCTGGGAGTTCAGCCTGCCCCGTCCACCTCCTGCAGCCCCTGGGGGCTCTGGAGGCCACCCAGGGAAGGGACGGCTGACCCCCAGGGCACTGCCCTGTACTCCTGGCTGGTCTGGCAGGCAGAGGCTACCGGCAGGAGCTCCAGCGTCCACAAGGGATGCCTAGGGCCCCCGGCATGCAGTGGCCTTGGGGAAGCCCAGGGAGGAAGCAGCTTCACCCCCTAGACAGGAGGAACATCTTTCACACAGACCTGCGACCCCTCAGGCCGAGGTCTCCCCCCAGGGCCCTCCCCACTGAGAACCGGGCTGGGGGCAGTGTCCGGGTTTGCTCTTCTCTGCAGGCCCAGGGGAGGGCAGAGGGGGCTGTCAGCTGCGTGGGGCGCAGTTTCTGGAGCCGCTTGTTTTCAGCTACGGGAGGCCCAAGTTCAGGCAGAAGGGCCTGGAGATCTTCCAAGGGCCATGGCAGCTGGGAGGGCTGTGTGCGCCCAGCAGGACATACCGGAGGTGGGGGTGGGGGGAGGCTGGCTGCCCTCCCTGTGGGGCTGGGGTGCAGGGTCCAGAATGTGGCCAGCTTGGGGTGGGAGGGTTCTGGGTTCAGGCGGCTGCGAGAGGGGCCGCAGGAGCTCAGAGGGGGGCCGGCTGGTCTGAGGGCTGGGCTGCCAGCAGTGGTCAGCGCCTGCGGGCATGTCCATGGGCCTGGGGTCAGCGCTCCTGGCTCTTGCAGAGGGTGATGTGTCTTAGAGGAGAGGGTCCCAGTGCCTGCGGGGGTCCTGGTTAGGGAATAGGCCCTCAGGAGCCTCAGATGGACCTGGTTTCCAGCAGCGCTCAGCGCTCAGGGAAGGAGGGCAGGGGCTGGGGTGCGAGGAGCTGTCGCTGGCAGGGCCTTTTCTCCAAACCCTGGGGGGGCCCGAGCCGCCGCGGTGCCCACGCCCTCCACGGCTCTGCCGGGCAGGGGAACTGGGTGATGGCCGCCCTGGAGCCACGTGCGTCTCGGGCCGTCCAAGCCGCAGGGTGGAGGGGAGAACAGAGCAGGAGCCAGGGCGCAGTGAGAAAGCCTCCTCTGTGCTCCGGCCAAGCCGAGCCCGCAGACGCGAAGAGCAAAGCCAGGCTGTGGGCTTCACCCAGGTCCTGTAGGCGCAGCCCAGATGCTGCAGCTCAGAGGGCCGCCTACCCGACTCTCCCAAAGCCCCCAGCCCCCCAGACATCCCTGTGAGGTCAGGAAGGTGAGGAGGGGGCTGCCTGCCCGCCCGCCCCAGGGTGTCCTGACAGCCTGTGGAGGCGCAGGGTAGAGGGGGGATATGGCAGGGCACTGAGGTTCCCTCGAGTCTGGGACCCCCAACCAGGCACACAGGCAGAACCCGGGGGATCCCAGCGCCGCCCCTCTGCCCCATCCCTGCTCGACAGAGGCCACCAGCAGGAAGGCCGGGCCCCTCTCTCCCTGCTTCCCAGGAGGCGGGAGGCCCAAGCTGGTGACCCTGGGGGCTTTAGGGGGCAGGGGTGCAAAGAGGGCCTGGCGTTCCTGCTGGTTCTGACAGAGGGGTGGCAGAGCCCGCAGCGCAGCCCACCACAGCCCCCGGCAGCACAGGCGCCCCCGCCTCTGGCTCCCCGGCCTGGGACTTGCGCTCAGCCCCGCGGGCGAGCCGCGTCTGCTCTGGTTACCGCCTGACAGCCCCGGAGCCTTGGGAGCGGCTCCAGCCATCCTGTTCCGACCGCAGGCTGGCTCGCCAGGGAGCCTGGCTTGGCTGTGAGCTGGCGGGAGGGGAAGGTGGGGCGGTAGGGCTGGCGCAGGGCAGCTTGGGAGGGGAGGTCAACCCTGTCACCCATGTCCCCAGAGGCACGCCCCTGCAGCCTGGCCCCAGTGAGCCCAGAGAGTGGAGGGGGGGCACGTGCTCTTGGGGTGCTGGGCGGTTTGGGGGTTCAGAGCTGGGCTGGCATGGCCGAGAATGGCTGTGGCTGGGCTCGCACGTCCCATTGAGGTGATCAGCAAAGCCCCTGGGAACGGCGTGCTGGAAGCTGCCCTTGCCCACCAGCTGGGCAAACCTGCCAGTGTCACTCGGCCTCTCTGAGCCCACTTCCCCCTTGAAAATGGGGGTGTCCCTGCCCCCGGGGATGGGGCAGTGTCTCTGTGATCTGCCCCCCTGCGGCCGGTCTCAGTCGGGCTGGGAGGACAGAGGGACGTCACCAGGCAGGAGGAGAGGACTCAGAGTCGGGTCTGGTGGAGGCGGCAGGTGGCAGGTGTATGGGCATCCGGGGAGCATCGAGCATGTGGGTGGGGTGCAGGGAGGGAGGGTGGACCGAGACGCAGCACCCAGCCACTCACGGGCCCGCAGCCGCAGAGGCTGCCAGCTCCCTGCCCACCACTGGGCTGGGCGCTGGCCAGAGCGCTTAAGCTGGACATGCGGGTGTGGACCGGGTGGGGCTGCCCTGCAGATTCCTGCCGGGTGATCACCATCTCTTCTCTTTTTTCTAAAAACTATCTTTTTATTTTGTATTAGAGTTCAGCCGACCACCAACGTCGTGGCAGAGGTATCACAGAGCGGCTCAGCCTCACGTGGACACGCATCTGTTCTCCCCCAGACTCCCCCAGTCCAGGCCGCCCCTGCTGGACTAGGGGCACTGTCTCTCTTCGGAAAGCAGCGGGGCCAGCGGGGGGGATCTTCCATGATGAAGATTCACGGTGGACTCGGGGTCCGGGAACACAGTTAGCTCGGTGCTGGCAAGGACACCCTGCGGGCCAGCCGGGCGGGGGGGCTGGCAGCATGTAGGGCACTCCAGGCAGCCTCTGAAAAGAGACCTTTTGAAATCTAAGGGCCACAGAGTAAAAGAAAATCAATTTCCGGTTACGCTGAAGCCCCAAGCTTACACAGACAGACCAGCTCGGCTATTGGCCTCACAGGGGAGATGGAGGCAGCTTCTCCCGGGCTCATCCCTGCGTCCCACCCCGGGGACCGTGGTCGGGGCCCTCCCCTCCTGTCCACCAGACGTTTGGGCGGGACGACAGCTGGTCGCCGCAGTCCCGTTCTCCGATGCTTCATTTAGCATGTGATGGACGTCCAGCCTTGGTGGGGGGGAGGCCCATGGAGTGGCCTGTGGCCTCTGCTGCCCTCAAACCCAGCCCCCCATGGTGGGCAGTCATGCTCAGCAGGGCCTGGCTACTGGCAGGGACAGTAGTGTGATTTCCGGACACATCTGAGCTCCAAACGGGCTTGGCTTTGGGGAAAACACCGTTTTGTCAGCCTCGGAAATCAGCCACATTTGTTGGGCAGCCAGATGCTTGAGGCCCTTCAAGTGCTCTCTGCCAGGCCAGCCTCCCATGCGGGCCGAGAGCCTCGCTGCTTCTCTTTTCTCCTAGAAGCCCCCTTCCTGGGGGCTGAGTTGCGCCCGGAGTCCCAGGCAGGCGCGGGCCCCTCGGTCGCGTCTCCCTGTCCGACGCAGCAGCACCTGCCTCTCACGCCGCTGCGCCCGTGTTGTTTAAAGGAGCTCAGCCTGCCGTCTCTGGGCGCTGCTGGGTGCTTGCCGCCTGCCGCATTCTGCAGAAGCGCACTCAGCCCCGGGCCTCGGGAAGCGCGAGGGAGTGAATGAGTGAATAAATGAGTGGAGGGGTGAGGGAACCCGGGGCAGACCCCCAGGCCCCCGCCCCAAACACACGCTTGTGGGGAAGCAGCCTCTCTTCTGCAGTGGCCGCTCTGCAGACCTAGGTGACCCCACCGGCATAGCTGGGGGGCCTGGTGTACCAGGCGGGACCCCGGGTGAATGGGCACCAGACAGGGGCCTCGAAGGGGCCCCCAGGCTGCCCCTGAGGAGGGGGCATTGTAATGCTCATTTTCCAGAAGTGTCCCCGAGACACACAAGTGTCTGGGGCTCAGGCAGCCTTTCGATGACAAAGCCCACCCTCCCACATGCACAGCTGGAGCAGGGTGCCCCTAGGCCAGTGGGAGGGGCCTGGAAGGTCACAGCCTGCCCCCCTGCACACTTCCTAGCAGCTCCTCCAGGGGGTCTTCACACACTTGCTAGCTGGCATCTAAAAATCATGAGTTATTTCACCTGCGACCCCTTGAGTGTGGCTGGAAGCACCTGCAAACAGTCTACTCCCGGGGACAGGTGCCAGGACCACCTTCCGGGCTGCCCCTGGAGGGGCGCGTTCAGTGGCAGCTCCCGGGCTCTCCTTGGGGACCCTGAGGTGTCGGGGTCCCCAGGGTGCCCCCAGCTGCGGGGACAGCCCGGGGGATGGGGCTGCACAGTCCTGGCAGGGCTTCACCCTGAGACCCCCCAGCTGGCCCTGTGCCACCCAGGGCCCCGCATGCCCCTCAGGCTTACGTCCTTGTCTGTCAGGCGGGAGCCTGGCTGAGGGTCCTGCCCCGAGGGGAGAGCACAGCCCTTGAGGACAGTGCCGGGGTAGCCGGGCTGTGGCCCCGCTGCGGCTGGGACAGGCAAACATGCTGGGGGAGCTGGGCAGGCGAGCTCTTGTCCCCGTGACTGCCCAGACCTCTCTGACCCTTGGGGGGGTCAGGCAGGGTGGCATCGCTCACTTAGGCGTTTAACCCAGCGCCATAGGCCTGAGCCGGAGCCCTAGCCCCACAGGATGGACAGATGGGACCCGACCCTCACCACGTCAGCTCCTGGGGAGATGTTCTCCAGACCCGCCTGACTCCTGGCTTCTTATTCGTGGGGACCCTGGATGTCCTCCAGCGAGGCCCACTGCTGGGCAGCTGAAGAGACTTAGTTCTGGGTCCCCCGGGGCAGCGTTTCAGCTCTTGCCGGTGGCACAGAAGGGCCCCACGGGCCAGGGAAGCAGATGTACAGTCAGCCCTCATCTCCCCCACCAGAAAAGGGAGTGTGGGGTGAGCAGTCTCTGACGGCCTCGCTGCTGCGTAGGAAAGCTGGTTCTTTGAAGATGGTCCAGCGAGAGGAGCCTGACTCCCGTGGAGCCGCCTGACTGGCCCAGCCTCTGCGTGTGGCCCGGCTTCCGAGGGAGGGGCAGGACCCAAAGATGCTCTCCTGCCTCTGCCCTCCCTCCAGCCAACTTCCCTGCACAGGGCCCGGAGGCTCAACAGATATTTGGGGTTGATTTTATGGATGCAAGTCTTTGAATTCACACAGAGACTTCACTTGACTGACAAAGGTTCGTAGAGTCAAAGCTATGGTTTTTCCAGTAGTCATGTGTGGATGTGAGAGTTGGGACTATAAAGAAAGCTGGCAGCCCGAGAACTGATGCTTTTGAGAGTCCCCTGGACTGCAAGGAGATGAAACCAGTCAGTCCTAAAGGAAATCAGTCTGGAATACTGATTGGAACGACTGATGCTGAAGCTGAAGCTCCAGTACTTTGGCCATCTGATGTGAAGAGCTGACTCCCTGGAAAAGATCCTGATGCTGGGAAAACTGAAGGCAGGATGGTTGAAGACAGAGGAGGAGATGGCTGGATGGCAAGACCGACTCGACGGACGTGAGTCTGAGTGAACTCCGGGAGCTGGTGATGGACCGGGAGGCCTGGCGTGCTGCGGTCCCCGGGGTCACAAAGAGTTGGGCACGACTGAGAAGAGCTAGCAGGTTGCCCCCAAACTCCTTCACCTAATAATATGGTTTTGTCTCCCTGGGAGTGAGGACGCTGACACTTAGCTTTGTCCTTGAGTTCACGTGGCTGTTGGGAGGGTCTCATTCTCCTGACTCCACTTCCCTGCTCTTGGGCGATGGTGATGACGGCTCAGGGTCCCTTCTGGACCCATGTGGGGGTTAATTTCTGGCCAAGAGTCCAGACTTGAGTGATTTGGAGTATGATCTGGCCAAGGCCTCTGCCAAAATTGCCAAAGATGCCCTCCAGGCAGCTAAAAAAGTTTTTAGTAGGAAGAACTTCTTTCCATTTTACAAAAGCAACGTTTGCTTGTTTTAAACAAGGCAGAGGATACAGAGACACGTGAGCTGATGCCGCCTTGATCTTGGCACTTCCCAGTCCTGTTGCCGTGGCTCCCAGCACATTGCCCTCCTGGCCTTCCCCTGCTCCCTGCATCCAGATAAACACACGTGAGAGCGGGATCAGCCTGCACGCGCTGTTTCCAGGCCTAGCATTTCACCAGCGTGGTGCCAGGGGGTCCTTCCATGCTCCAGCCATGCGTTCTGGGAAACAAACTCACTCAGAAGGACAATGCAGATATGGAGGGTAGTTTATTATGCCGGCGGCCCCAAAGCAGAGTCTCCTCTTAGCCAAGGACCCCGACCAGCATTTGTGAGAATCTTGTACCCCATGTGTACATGTCTGAACCCACCACTCCAAATTCTTTGAGACTCACATAAACCAGGGAAACTACAATCCCGATAACCCCATGATTCACATGCTGTGTGCTCATGTGCTCAAACAATTAGCCCATAATCAATAAACCCGAGGTTACACTCCGATAGACACAGAAAAATGTATGGCCTGTCTGGAGGAAGGGTATGTTTTCTCTTAGGCGATGAGTAACCTAGATATGATCTTCAAGGTTCCCCTGTCTGGAGGGCGTCTTATCCTTCTGTTGTTTTCATAGTCACTAAGCACAGAGTCCAGAGTCCACTGGAAAGGTGGCCGAGCATGATCAGCATGAACAGGCCTAGGATAGAGTCCAGGCCCTATGAGTTCCTTCTTCCGTGCCACTGCGCCCACAGCACTGCCTTGTTGGTACCCGAGCAGCATCTGCGGGTGGCCACCCACAGCTGGGCCCATTTCTGATAGCTGCCCACCAGGAGCTGGAGACGGAGGACGCTTAAACACCATCTCTGCCCAATTCGCGGGTGGTTTGCTTACAAGAAATTCCTAAAACTGGAATTTATGGGGCAAAGGGAATTCACTACAAAGACCTCTAACTTTCCTGCCAAAGCCCCGCCCCCGCTCCCCCCGGAGCAGGATCAAACCTCAGGCCCCGGTGTGCGAGGTCCCCGGACCCCCGCCCCCACTGAGGCCGTGGCCATCCTTGCTTCTCGTTTTCCCACTGACAGGACGCAGAGGACATTTCCTGTGGCTTTGATTCGATTTGTAGAAGTCCTAGCGAGGGAAACACCCCTCTGGAAGTTTCTGACTTCCTTCACTGCCTCTGTCTCAGCAGTTTCCCTTCAAGCCCCTCCCCCTGGAGTCCCCCAGCCCCGCCCGCTGTGGCCGCCTCAGCTCTTCCCAGGGTCGCGCCGCTGGTCTCTCTCTGGGCCTCTGGCACACCTGCAGTCCACCTGCGTTCCTTCCCTTTTTCTTCAGTGTTTCTGGGACACTGTTTTCAAGGCAGACNTGGAGTCCCCCAGCCCCGCCCGCTGTGGCCGCCTCAGCTCTTCCCAGGGTCGCGCCGCTGGTCTCTCTCTGGGCCTCTGGCACACCTGCAGTCCACCTGCGTTCCTTCCCTTTTTCTTCAGTGTTTCTGGGACACTGTTTTCAAGGCAGACATTGGGGTCACCCGCAGGCTCCCCACCTCACATTTGGGTGCTGGTTTAGCTGACCTTGAAATTCTAGGTTGATTTACTTCCCTTCAGATCTCTGAAAACACTGGTTCGCAGAGTTTCGCCGGGCCGTTGGACCATCTGATAGCAGCTGCTTCAGAGGTCAACAGCTTTTCTGAGGCCATCAAGAGCTTTGCCTTCTCTCTGTCCCACAACCTCTTGGCAGTGTGCGTGTGTGCCTGTCTGTCTACCCTTCCAACCCGAGGCCGCTCATCTCCCTGTGCGGTGAAGGCATTCTCCTTACCTGACTCTTACCGTGCTCCCCTTTGCAGCCCGGCCCCGCCTCTGTGGCTCTGGCCCAGATCTCCACCCTGATCCCTGTGTGTCTCCTTCCTGTCTCTGAACCTTCTCCCGGGGTTCCACTCTACTCCTGGTGTCCTCGGTGCCTGTCTCGACCTCGTCTCCCATCTCAGGAGCGTGTTCCCTGAGTTCCTGGCCCAGGCCTCCCTCCGGTGAGAGTCCCACTCTGGGTACCCAGGGCCCTCCCGGCTCGAGGACGGTGCTCCCGAAGCTGCCTGCTGGTTCTGGCTGCCCGGTGAGGGTGTGCTTTCTTGGTGCATCATTTCCCTGGTGCGTTTGTATTCCCGGGGGTGGGGTGGGGTGCAGCCCCGTGGGGGCGGGGAGGGTAGAGTGGCTGCTGCCCGGGGCGGAGGTGGAGGGAGGGGAGCGGGGCTGAGTCGCTGGCTGATCCCTGGCCCCTCGCCCCCCTGGGTGCCCTGTGCCCCGGGCTCAGGCTGCGGCTCTGTCTCCGTCTCCCTCAGCTGCAAGGGCCCCCCTCTCCCGGGATGCGGGCCCCTGCTCCTGCTCAGCCCCTCCAGTCCTTGGACATGGGACTTCCGCTCAGGTTTGCGGTGCTCACACCGGGGAAGGTGCTGGTGGCTCCCCAGATTCCGCCCGTCCGGCTCCCACGGCCTGCACCTCAGGTCACGGTCAGAGTCGCATGCCCCTGCCACTGCAGGCGGGCTGAGGCCCCTGAGGTGGATGTCGGGGGATGGGGCATCTGCAGCTGGAGGGCTGCCTGGAGACACTGGCCAGGGCCAGAGGGCCAGCCCACAGCGGCCACTTCTGGGCGCTCAGCCTGCCGGCACCTGTGACTGACTCCAAAAGCCACCCCACCTCCGGGGAGGGGAGCCTCAGGAAGGGTCTGCAGGGCTCACATGCAGTCCTGGCGATTCGCAGCGTCTCTCCTCGGTCCTCAGCGCCGGCCGGCTGCCCTCTCCTTCCCAGGCCTTGCAGAGCTTCTCCCCTTTGACCTCTGAGTCAGCGTGGAAAGTTCCCTGCTTGGATCTAACCCAAGGTCCCCCCAAGTGAGGCCTGGGTTATGGGGTGGGGTGCTGAGTCAGAGGTCAGCCTTAGATCAGGATTCCAGCGGTCCTGGGGTATTCATATCACGCCTCCCCCCGCCCCCCAACCCCATTTTCCAAATGTCTTGGGAGAGAGGCTCTGACCAGCCATAGAGCCCAGGGATGGGAAGGTTCCCACAGGACCATGCGGGGATCCCAGTGACCTCTGACCTGTGCTGAAGCTTTGCGGGACCCCTGGGAGGAAGGAATGTGGGGGTGCTCTGGACTTCCCCTCGGTGGACCCCAGTTTTCCTAGAACAAGGATTGCTCACAGCACCAAGCAGGCTGCAGCGGAGGCTGACCGCGGCCCGGGGCTGGGCATGAGGACCCCCGTGGAGGAGGAGGCATCCTGGGAGGGCTGGAGCTTTGCGGGACCCCTGGGAGGAAGGAATGTGGGGGTGCTCTGGACTTCCCCTCGGTGGACCCCAGTTTTCCTAGAACAAGGATTGCTCACAGCACCAAGCAGGCTGCAGCGGAGGCTGACCGCGGCCCGGGGCTGGGCATGAGGACCCCCGTGGAGGAGGAGGCATCCTGGGAGGGCTGGGCCTCGGGGCAGTGCTGACCTGCACTGGGGGCAGCAGCATCGTAGCTCCACACGTGGCGGGGGTCTGGGCTTAGGCAGAGGGCTGTGCTGTTGATCTAGGCTTGAGAAAGTCAGGGTCTGTGCCTAAGGCCCCAGCAAAGCCGCCAGGGCCGAGGGCTGGGAGGTCGGGGGAAGATGGGGAGGGGCGGGAGAGGGGGAGCCTCCTTCCCATTGCCTGGGGTCCCCCCGCCTCATTCAGAGAGTCCGCCCAGGCGGCTCTAACCTGGGCAGCCTTATGCCCGTGCTGGCTGAGGCTGGTCACTGAAGGCCCAGCCCACCGCCCACCGCCGCCGGCCCCTGGCTTGTGGTTACACTTGCTGGGCATAAGGCAGGGACGGTGCTGGCTTCACCGCTGACAGCTCACAGCCGCCAGGGAGCTTCGCATCCTTGGAGAGTGGGTGACACCTGGGGAAACTGAGGTTGGAGACCACCAGGGACTCCCCAAAGTCTTCCAGCTAGTAACCCAGCAAGTGGGGTGCCCAAGGTCGGAGGTAGGGTTCTGCGCCTCCCACCCCCTCTCAGAGTGCGCTTGGTTATTCCGTGCTCACCAGGTTGGTGGATGCAGAGAGCAGGCACCACCCGCAGGGGAAGCTGGCAGCCCCGTCCGTCCCAGGGATGCTCCGCCAGGGCACCTGGACCCTGTCCCATCTGTGGCTGGTCCCTGCAGGACCGCCGTCTGTGCTGAGACCTCTGGGACGCCCCCCAAGAGGCCAGTGTACCTGGACCGAGAGCCGGAGACCGTCCGTGTACAGCCTTACACCGGGCACAGCAAACCCCGGGGCCTCTCTGACCTCAGTCTTATCTCCCCTTCTGGACTCTGGGAGGCTCCTGCATGTGTGTATGAGCCTGGGGCTCAGGACCCTGGTGGCCCTGCTCTGGGATCTGCTATCAAGTTAGCTGAAACTTGTAACTGTGGCCCCTGACTCACGTGGAGAACCACGTGGTTTCAGAGGCGATGCTTAGAGACCCCGGTGCGGGTCCTGCAATCAATGCGAAAAATACAAGCCTTCCTGTCTTGAGAGCAGAAAGGAGCAGTCACAAATTATGTTGTAAAGCAAGGGATGAATTTCGCTGAGAAGACAGACGTTAACCGTTCTCTGGGTGATTTCTGAGTCTTGTCAGGAAGGCCAGTCTGGCTTCAAGTCATGCTGAATTAAGATGCTGAGCTCGCGGCGACCTGGTTACACGCTTGCACCAGCCACTTGCAACACGAAGCCGGATGATGGCGCTCAGGTGGAGAAGGCTGCCTGCCGGCAAGAGGCCAGGACGGGGCCATGCATGGCACCCGAATGTGGCCAGTCTCCAGCCCCCCAACCCTGCGCTTCCTCTGCCAGTTCTGCGTGGGTGTCCCACCTTTGTTTGCATGCCTACCTTGACTGTAGGCTCACTACTTCACAAAGAATGCGCTTATGTAGCAGCCTCCCATAATCACTCCTCAGGGCTACTGGTGAGTCCAGCAGAGTCATCTGGACGCCAGGTGCCAGCAGGCTTCACATGCTCCTCTTAAGGGCATACCAGCGGGGTGGGGGAAGGGGGAAGCCCTGTAATATGAAAAAAGCCTATTCTAAAGAGCCGGGAGCTCCTGATTCCTAATCCCCAAAGCAGGCCTTTTACTGGTGGTAGGGTATTTAGAATTTGGCTCTTGGAAATTACGCCTTGACCGCAGGCAGGGGAGCAACTCCTCTTGAATCTGATTTCAGTGTGAATCCTCTTTGCTCTGTTCATCCTGGTGCCCCCAGAGCTCCTGCTCAGTACTTAAGCCTCACATGCCCACTGGGGATGGCCCCCACCTGTCTCTAGCCTCCCAGTCCGGGGCTCAGCCATCCATGTGCGCTCAGCCACAAAGGAGCAGCCACGTCGGGGGGAGAGACACACAGCCAGAGGAGCAGATTTCAGCAGAGAGACAGCAGCTGACACGAAACAGACACGGCTTGTCTTCATCAAGGGCTTTGCAGAAAGAAACCCAAGCCGGATCAGATTCTAACAAGATGCAAACAGTTTGCACAGGACCATCGGTGGGAGGCGCTTGACAGGACAAGGGCGGCTCGCGAGGCCGGCTCGGGGGAGCCCGCCTGCACGGACGATCCCCCAGAGCCGGCCCTGTGCTGCTGCGATTCATTTTTTCCAGAGTGGTGCGTGGACTGAAACGATCTCAACTGTAAGCTACTATTAACATGCCACAGTCCCCACATGCCTTTTTTTTTTCCCACAAAAGTAATTCAGCACAGATGTGGCCGTACCAGGGGCAGGAAGCTTGCACGCTGGGAGGCTCAGCGGATGCGGAAGCTCCCAGTGCCGCCTAGTCCTTGTTACCGCGTGCTCACGGGAAGGGCAGCCAGGAGACGCCGCGGCTGCACCGGCGGCAGAGTTCTCGAGGCCCTCGGGGCTCCGTCACCGTCACCGTCAGGTGACCTGCAGGACGCGCCTCACGCAGAGGCCTCCCGTGGCTGCTGTAGCAGGCGGGCGCCAGCGCGCTGACCGGAAACAGCGCACGCCTATCGCCTTAGAGTTCTGAAGTCAGGAGTCCTCAAAGCGAGGTGTCTTCAGCGCTGCCTTCCTCCTGCAGGCGCCGAGGGAGAAGCCGCCCCTTTGCCTTTTCCAGCCTCTGGAGGCGCCTGTGTTCCGTGGCTTGTGGCCGCCTCCGTCGTCTTCAAAGCCCCTGGCAGGGCTTCGTCATCCCCTCTTCTCACCCCGGCTTCCGTTCCTGACTCTGACCCCCCACTTCCCACTTTCCCTTGGAAAGATCCTGGAGACGACACTGGGCCCACCCTCGTAATCCGGATCTCCTGATCCTTCCCTTAGATCCCATCTGCCAAGGCTTCTGGTGCAGACGGTCACACAGTCCCGGGTCCTGGGGACTGGGGCGTGCACCCCTTGGGGGAGGCATTATTCTGCCAGTTGTGACAGGAAGGGGCAGTGCGCTCACCGGACTCTTTGCAGCTTTGGGGCTGGTGTGTGCACTTCGGTGCTGTGAGACTCCCTGACCATACAATGCGTCCGTTCGGCTGTTAAGCCACCACTGATGCAGAGCCCTCAGTGCAGTGTCCTAGACCAGGGCAGTTACTCAGAGAGCACGCAGTCTGCTCTCTGTGACCTGCGTGCGCCTGTCCACCGAGATCCCTTCAAGGATGGCGTTCTGCCAAAGCCAGAACTGAGAATGCAATGTTCAGAAATGAGGGAGCCACGGAAATGTTTCAGTACGGAAAACAGCCACACAGAGTGATGCAGGGAATGGGCAGGGAAAAAGCACCAAGTCAGGTAGAAAGCAATTAGCAAAATGACAAAAGTAAGTCCCTCTTTATCAGTAATTGCTTTACACGTAAATGGGTTAAACTCTCCAATCAAAACACAGAGACTGGCAGAATGAATAAAAAGTCATGATCTGACTATATGCTGTCTACACGAGACTCACTTGAGGTCTAACGACACAGATATTAATAGAATGGAAAAGGATGGGGAAAGGCATTCTGTGCAAGCAGCAGCCGACAGAGGGCAGAGGGGGCCATGCCAGTGCCAGTCACTAAACCCTGAACCTCAAATACTGCAAGAGACAAAGGCCATCACACGTTAACAAAAGCTCTGTAAGGAGGGAAGATTCAACAGTCATCAACACTTATGCTCCCGACTGACCATTAAACGTCAGATGCAAAAACGATCAGCACTGAAGGAAGAGATAGACAGTTACACAATAGTAGCTGCAGACTTCACCATCTCACTCTCAACCACGGATAGAACAGCTGGACAGAAGATTCGTAAGCAAATAGCGGACTTAACAATGACCTAACCAGCTCCAACAGACGGATACAGAACACTCCACCCAACAACAACAGCATACGCATTCTTCTCAAGTGCTCATGGGACTTTTTCCTGGGTAAACCATCTGTCAGGCCACAAATTAAGAATCAATAGGTTTTAAAAGATAGACATTATACAAACCATCGTCTCTGACCACGATGGAATGAAGTTAAAATCAATAACAGAAGGTCAACTAGAACATCCACCAATTGTGGGAATTAAACAACACAGACTTAAACAACCAGTAGATTAAAGAAAGGAAATCACCAGTGAAACGAGAAAATACTCAAAGATGGAAGAAAATGAAAGCTTGGCATGCAAAAGCTTACAGGATGCAGCAAGAGCAGTGCTAATGGGGAAATTTATAGCCATAAATGCTTGTGTTAAAAGACAGATCCCAGCGTCACAATCATCGGACAAATGCAAAGCCGACATAATGAGCCATCAGCTTAGAAAGGTTATCACAAGCAAGAGAGGAGGTAAGTGCTGGCAAGGATGTAGAGAAAAGGGAATCCTTACACATTGTTGGTGGGAACACAAATTGGTGTAGCCACTATGGAAAACACTGTGGAGGTTTCCCCCCAGATTAAAACGAGGGCTACTGTGTGACCCAGCAGTTCCACTTCTGCCATATATCCAAAGGAAGCAAAGTCACTGCCCTGAAGATATCTGCACCCACCATGTTTATTGCAGCATTAGTTACAATAGCCAAGACATGNCCCCCTCGGCCGTGGGTCCTCCCAACCGTCGCCGGGCCGGCGCCCTCGCTCCCGCTCCGCCGCGCACGGCGCGCACCCCCGGTCGCCGCCCGCTAATGGTCTGGCCCGTCGGTAGCCGCCACCCCTTCGGCAGCGCCAGCTGCTCCAGCTGCTCCGGGTCTAGCGCCGGCGCCCGGAGCTGTGGCTGCCGCGGGCGGTGGGCTGGTGGAGGGGAGAACCGGACCATCAGCGCAGGCTGCTCGGCCCGGGGCCCCGCGGAGGGAAGCCTGGGAGCGCGGGAATCGCGCAGGGGCCGCCCGCAGCCCGGAGGCGAGGACCCAGAGGCTGGGCTTTCCTCACCCCGGGTGAGTACCTGCTGCCCCAGTCCTCCCCGACCCCCTTTCCCTGTGCCCACGCGCGCGAGGTGTGGGCCGCCGCCCGGACGGTCACAGCCCCTGGATCACTGACCCCCGCGGGAGCAGCGGCACGGGGAGCTGCTACTGTTGGTGCTAATGATTCAGCACCATTCGTGCCCTGAGAGATCTGGGCAGAATCGGGGAGGGGGGGGAAGGCGAGATCAGTTGCTGGGCTTTCGCTTGCGCTTCCAGGTTCCAGATGAACGACCCCGGCGGGCGAGGTCGAGTCGGGTGAGCCAGGAGGCTCCCTGATGGCTTGTTCTATAGTTCCGTCCTTTCCCCACATCACGGTACAAACCTTCGTGAATGTGCGGTGTAACCTTCAGTGTGTCAGATGAGTGGGTTTTTCGCACAGGCGAGTGAAGTCTAGGGCCCTTCTCTATACCAGCCAGTTTCTCTACTTCCTTCCTTTGGATGCCTAATTCGTGCCACTCACTCTCCGCTCAATTTTACATCGTGTTGCATCCCTCCGCTAAGACGCTGTATCCAATTTGTCTTGTATTCAGAGTGGGTTTGATTGGTCTTGGCATAGTAGGAAAAGATTTAAGGGGATTAAGAAATAATACTTTTAGAGTTTGGCCACTTCGTATATATGTGATCTCATTAAATCGTAACTCAGAACCAAATGTGGAAAGTGAAGAGCGGGAAGTTAAATTGTACGCTCAAGGTTACAGAATAGGAATTTGGATACAAGTGTTCTTGGTCCCTAAGCCCACAAATCTTCCACTGCATTAAGGAGTTGTGTATCCAAGTGTGTCCAAGTTGTGTGTACATATATATGATTTATTACATATTAAACATAGAATTAATTTTCACAGAAGTAATCTCAAGTAACAGCAACAACCTGTAAACTTCCTGTATATGGAATTATTGTTCTTTTAGTATAAAAGAAGGAGCATTCTTTGAACTGCATGAAAAAATACTATTTCCTTAGAAAGCATAATGCCAAAAAATAATATCTGAACAACACAGCATAGGAGAACTAGTTCATAACAGAAGATGTTCAACACATTTTTGACAGTGATATATGGTAAATGCTTAACTGTTGGAGAAATCTTTTAGGGACAAAGGCAATCTGGATTTTTTTGTTGTTGTTGTTTTTCACGTTAGGGAAACATTTGCAATAAGAACAGATATTTGGTACATGGCATGTGTGACTGAACTGTTTTTGTAGGGTGTATTACCCATGATAGGGTGACAGATAAACCCAGGCTGATAATACAATTTAATTCATTACAACTCTGTGATTTGGCATAGCAGGTGATAGCTCCATTTTACAGATGCAGGAACTGAAATACAGAGAAGTTGCAAGATTACACAGCTAGTGGTGGAATCTGAACAACACTGACTCTTACACAAAATAGGTGTGTTGCAGCGAAGTGTAATTCTGCTTAATGGGAAATTATATTGATTTGTTTTTGCCCTGCCCTTCAGAGTCAACAATTGTATTGACCTTGTATGCTCTTTCTGTGAAAATAATAGACTAGGTTTTTTCTTTGTTCTTTGCTTGGCCATTTGATTTGCTTTCATTTATGATTTATGTATTTTCTCTTAAGATGTGCAACTCTCATTGATGTCTCAGGAGGCAGGTTGCTATAGTACAAAAGCTCATTATCTCCAAGTACTGGAATAGTATGTGATGTCTGATAGGAACATAGTCATTGTAGGCCATCATTTCTAAAGTATTGAACCATTCGCACTGGAGAATTCTTTTTTAAGTTAATGAGGATATTGATAGACTAAAGTCATAAAATGGAGGCACAGATTTACATTTGTTGTTTAGACGAGACTATTAAGACAAGTAAGGTCTTGAGATGAGTCTTAATTTTGATTTCTAGAAGGTCATTTCTTTTTTTTTCTTTATGACTTCAGTGAGGCCTTTTGCAGTCCAATCTGTTTAATCTCAAAGGGAAAGCAGAATTGGTATGAATGAATAAGCAAAATTCAATCCCACTGCTATTAAAAAAAAAAGGAAACTGCATGTTCTATTGCTGGAGGGTCAGCAGGAACATTTTAAAACAGACATAGCACGTTTTATTTAGATATTCATCACGAGTATAAATATAATACCAACTTGGCCTTAGGAATGTTTTCTGTCTCTCCCCTTCTTTCTCTCGCTCAGTGTATGTATGCATGACCACTGTCTGCAGACCGTCTAAATTCTAAAAGTCTAGATGGGGAAACTGAAAGTTTAGCTGGAGAAATAGTTACCTACATATTAGTAATTAACCAAATAGATGAATACTGGCTTAATACCAGGAAAAGGTAAGGCAGATTTAAGTGCCACATCAATACTTTAAGAAGCAGAAATAGTGATGACTAGGGTCATAAGAAGATCAGGAACGTTTTCATGGATGGAAGTGAATGAAATCACTCTGAGATGGGAAGGCTTTTAGTAGGTAAAGAGAAAGCAGATGAAGTAGTTCAGCTGAGAAGTGGTCCTGTACTTTTGGATACCTGGTGACAGATTACGAAGGACTTTGCATATCAAGCAGTGAAATCCACTGGTTATCAGGTAATCTAGGGAACTAGCCTAGGTCTCTAAGCAAGCCAAATTTCTCTGGCTGGTTTTGCTCACATTCTCCATATTCCATATTCCAAGTGCTCTTCCAGAAAATGTTACTTTTCAGGGTACTGCTATTTAAAGCACTAAAAACCCAGAAAATTTTCTATGCAAGTAAGATTTTTCCTCTTCCAAGGAGGTTTGCCTTTTAAAAGATTTTCCCTTTCCATTATAGTCTTTATTTTAAATTTTCTAACATTACTTTTCACTTAATTGCAGTTTGACTGTGAACATTTCCAATGCCTACGTAATTTTCCATTAGGTAGATGTGCCATAAATTCCTAATCACTCCTCACTGTCACTTTTTTATGACAATAAATAACACTGTGATGAATATCTTTGTTCATAAGCTCTTTTCTAAATTTTAGAAATTAGTTCCTTAGTCTCAGAAATAAAATTTCTGGGTTAAAAGGTATGAATTATTAGTTTGATTTTTTTGAAAAAAAAATTGAGGTGTAAATGACATTATAACATTATGTTAGTTTTGGGTATACAACATAATGATACAGTATTTGTATATATTGCAAAATGATCCCCACAATAAGTCTAGCTAACATCCATCACCACACATTGTTATGGATTTTTTATGATGCTTAGTTTGACTGATTTCTTCTTCTTTATATATTTATTTTTAATTGAAGGATAATTGCTTTACAATGTTGTGTAGGTTTCTTCCATAATCAACATGAATCAGCCATAGGTATACATATGTTTCCTCCCACTTGAACCTCCCTCCCCTCCCATCTCCCACCACATCCCACCCCTCTAGGTTGTCACAGAGCACTGGGTTGAGCTCTGTGTCACACAGCAAATTCCTACTGGCTGTCTATTTTACACATGGTAAGGTATATATTTCAATGCTACTCTTTCAATTTGTCCCACTTACCCTGCTGTATCCACAAGTTAGTTCTCTATCAGTTCGACTGAATTTTATACAAATTTTAAAACCCTGATGGATTCTGTATATTCTCTTTGGAGTATTAGTATATTAAGTATAGGGTGCTGCTGCTGCTAAGTCGCTTCAGTCGTGTCTGACTCTGTACGACCCCACAGATGGCAGCCCACCAGGCTCCCCTGTCCCTGGGATTCTCCAGGCAAGAAAGCTGGAGTGGGTTGCCATTTCCTTCTCCAATGCATGAAAGTGAAAAGGGAAAGTGAAGTCGCTCAGTCGTGTCCGACTCTCAGCGACCCCATGGACTGCAGCCTACCAGGCTCCTCCGTCCATTTGCATATTAATAATTAATAACACTCCTGTCTATGTCTCTTCAGATTACACTGTTTCAGGCAAACTTGTCTTTTGATTAGAAAGATTAGTTAAACCATGGGTGCTGGGAGAAAGGCAGGTAATTGGGACCACTGAAGGGAAAAGATGTAGGTAATGGAGGACAGGTTTTGTGGGAGTGAGCAGGACTCTGCAGCCAGAGAAGGAGCTTGTGTGATAAACTACTTTCTGGTCCTGGTGTATTTGTAGACCTCAGCTCTCTCATTTCTCCTGTCCTTCCCTCAGGAATCCACCCTCATTCTCCCCACACTATCTCTCTCTTTCAAACTTCAGCTTCTTCCACCCACCTGTATCCGTTTCCCAGGTCTCCAGCTTTGATATCTTGGCAGTGCAAGGCTTATGAACTCACTCTCGGCTTCTAATTTGGAGAATCCACATTGATGAGGGCATGAATTCCGGACCTCGTCCAATTCTCTGCAGAAGCCCTGGTTACAGGGTGTAAGAGTCTGTTGTGGACACTGAAGACTCCCGTCCCCTCTGCTGTGTACATTGCTAGAGACAGCAAGCCCCCAGGAGATGGCGGACATTCCCAGCATCCCCTCCCACTCTCATTCCCAGTATCCCTTGACCAGGGGAAGTTCCCCTCATTGAGGAGAGAGACTGTTCCTCCATGTCCCTCCAGTTGTAGGAAAACATGACCCTACCTCCTTGGACAGGTATTCACACTTTGGCCAGGCCTCTGCCTTGCTCCCCTAGGCTCTTGCCTGGGTTTCCTCTGGGTACCACTCCCACCCTGCTTGGAGTTTGAGGCCAGGAAGCCACTGAGGCAGGGAGGCCATGAAGTGTCTCTGAGAACCAGTGGGAGGGGAATTAGGGATATCAGTGTGCCTTGAGGGAGCAAGTAGTGAGTAGAAAGGCAGGTACTTGGAATATGCTCTCAGTTTGGAAAGCCCTGAAAGGAAACAATGAAAACTGAAGCCTCTTTATAAACCAAAGATAGGCCCCACCTTTCAGGACCTGACAGATGATTTCTGGTGGAAGTTGGACATAAAGGTGGGCAGAGAATTTTGGTCAGAATTTGCTCTATGCTTAGTTGGGACTTACTATTTAAAGCACTTTGCTTAAACTCTTTGAAGGTGATAAATCTATTTGCATTCCTTCCAGGCATTATTTGTCAGAGTTCAACTGGGCTTAGTCAGCAGTTTCCATTGGGTTAAGTTAGAGCTAAAAACTTAAATTTAAGTAGGCTTGCTTCTTTATTTTGGAACACCTATTTTCCTTTTGATCCCATTTTATGTTTACTTACCTGTAGTGCAGAAGGTAGCAAGAGTACTGGATTGGGGTGCCATCGCCTTCTCCCAGAAGGTAGTTTACAAAGCCATAACGTTCTGGGAGTTTAGGTTCTGGGAGTTGAGTGATAAATCCAATTTCCTCTTTTTCCTTGCAAGTGGCTAGTTGTCCTGTGTTCCTTTGACTTCTTTAGAGGTTCAGAGTTAGATGGCCCAGTGGTCACTGGGTTTCCCCTGGGGCTGACTGAGAAGTCTTTCCTTTTGAAATTGGTGATATTCTTGGCCCACTGGGCATGCTGAACCATCCACACTGTTTGGTTTTTCTGAGTTGTATTTTGGCACCTGAGCTTTCAAACTTCGGTTATCTTTGTTCTTCTGCATAGTCATGTGAAATGGAACATTATGTTTGATAAAAGATTATTTTGAACATTTCTATCTCTTTTACCCACTACTTTGCAAAGTCTGAGCTGGTGCCACAACCTAATTCAACAAGATGACAATAGCTTGTTTTCATAAAAACTTTCCTCCCTTTTCCGTGAGCTTATTTGCAGTGACATTGACTTTTTAAAGTAAATCAAGCATTTGCAGATTTGGAAGGTGGATCAGCAATAACCTAGGCAGCAGCTTCAAGATTATTTCAATGTTCTTTGCTGGATTAGAATTTTAGGCTTTTCTTAGGTGTACTTCTCATTTAAGGTAGTACTGTCTTTCTTCTGTGAGAAATATGAGCCCACTTAAAATTTGTGCAAAATCTAGTTGATGTGATTTTAAGTTTGACTGCATATGTGAATATGAATAGTCATACATATGGAGTACTAGGTAGGAAAAGTTTAGAAACTGTGGATTTAATTTGAATCATTTGATAGGACAATTTTCACATGTAATTCTGTCATTGCTATTATTGAAAATATGTTTTTCAAGATATTTAATAAATAAAATCTATAACCATGTGTAGCATAATGATTGCTGAAAAAAATCAGGACAATAATTTTAGCACACATCTCAGTTTATATTTAGAATCAGTCTGTCTGCAGTTACCCAACAACTATGTGCTAGCTACTCTGTGGAGAGGAAAGCTAGACCTTGAACATTTTCTACAATCAGCATAATTCACATGAAACCAGATGGAAGCATTTTCATTTAGCTGTTGGTTTGATCACATCGAAGATGGTAATATTTCATTACTTAGCATCTCTTAATCTAGAATCGTAAAGATTGGCAGATATTATTTCTTCCATTTTAATGACATGAAAAATCAAGCTTGGGAGAGAAAAAAATCAGATAAAAATGTGTGCAAAATCATAGTAGGATTAGAAATTGATCTAAAACTGCCCCTCTTAGGTGCTAGTTTTGGCAATAGATCTATGTATAACATGTAAGCAAGGGGATGACCTTTTTTCATTTATTGCATAGTTTTAGTGGTTTTACTAGTGTTACAGTATTTGAGAAAAAAATAACTTGTCAAATCCACTGAATATTTTTTTCTGTGTTGTCTGCTTTTAGTCCATATCAGCTTCACCCTTAGTCAACTCACACATATTTCAATGCATTATTTTTGGAAAATTGAAATAAGTTATTTCTGGAACTTGCTGCAAAAATTAAAGGAAAATAGACATTTTAATGTATGAAAAGTTTTAAAGGGAGGGATCAGCATTTTTAAAAATCAAGTGGGCTGTGTATATGTGGAAAAGCTTTTTCACTTGTCAAAAATTAGTGCCGAATGAGTGTTTCTGGCAGAAAGAAAAATTTGCTGCTACGTATGTTAGGAGGTTGTCATTTTGGAATAGGAGGCATTTTCTCCTTAAAAATGTATCTTGGCTATATATGTATTGATAGCTGTTTTCATCCTTGACTAAGGAATTAAAAGTTAAATGTGTTTTTCATTAATTTTAGCATGGCATATTTATTTCCATAATGTGCTCGAAAGCACATCTATGAATTTCGTTTTTGAATTCATAAGGGACTAGAATAATAAATATAGGATGAAGTGAAAGTCCTAAAGTGTAACTTCTGCTGGGAACAAAATTAAATGAATACACTCAGCATTACCTATGAATATGGATATTTAGATCTCCAAGTAAAATTACCTAATGGTAATCCAAAAATTTTTCTCTCCTTGGTATAATTATACATATCATGGTAACATACAAGCGATATTTATGTTTTCTGAAAGAAAAAAGTCCAGAGTAGTATAAAGGTACTGTGATTTGTAATTGTTTGGATGATTTCTTATATTTTGTAGGCATTCCATAAATGCAGCTCTTTCTCCAGTTAATATTTTGTATTTTTATGTATTTTTTATTATGATAAAAGCACACAGCATGAAATTTACTATGTTAAACATTTTAAAGTACATATTTCAGTAGCATTAAATATATTAACTTTGTTGTGAAATAGATCTCCAAGAACTTTCTCCTCTTGCAAATCAGAAATCTTATACCCATTAAATAACAACTTCCCTTCCCTGTCCCCCAAGACTTTGGTAACCACTATTATATTTTCTTGTTTCTACAACTTTTACAAATTTGGATACCTTAGTATAAATGGAATCATATATTATTTGTTTTTTGAGACTACTTTATTTCACTTAATATAATTGCTAAAATTTTACCCATTTATAGAATATGACAGCATTTCCTTCTTTTTTAAAACCAAATAATATTCCATTGTATATATATACACACCAGTTTTTCTTTGCTCATCTGTTGATATACATTTGGGTTGTTTCCACATCTTTGCTAAAGGAAAATGACACTATGAACAAAGATGTACAAATATCTCTCCAAGACTCTGCTGTCAATTCTTTTGGATTTGTACCCAGAAATGGGCTTTCTGGATCATATAGTAGTTCTGTTTTTGATTTTTGGGGACCTCCCATACTGTTTTCCATGGTGATTATATCACTTTATCTTCCTGTCAGGAGTGTGCAAGGGTTCCAATTTTTCCGTATCCTCTATAACACTTGCTTATTTATTTATAGTAGGCAGCTTACTGGGTGTGAGGTGATATCTCACTGTGGTTTTGATTTGCATTTCCTTGATGATTAATGATGTTGAGTGTCTTTCATGTACCTGTTGGCTATTTGAATATCCTCTTTGGAGAAATGTCTATGCAAGTCCTTTGTCCATTTTAAAATCTGGTTATTTGATTTTTTTGTTGTTGAGTTGTTGGAGTTCTCTCTGTATTCTGGAAGTTTACCCTTTATCAAATAAATGATTTTCTCCCACTCTAGGTTGCTTTTTTCACTCTGTTGATTGTGTTTTTTGATGTACCCAAAATTTTTGTTCATTGTAGTCTTCTTTAGTTTTGCTTTTGTTGCCTGTGTAGCATTATTTTTAGCAGTTTAAAAATGTATTAAGGAAATTGTTTCAAATTGCTGTATTATTTTTCTCTTTAGTCTTTGAAGTCCCTGAGATTATTTTTGAGACTATGCAATTATGATGCCTGGTACAATTATTTAACAAATTAAACAATTTTGATTAACTTTTTCTTTTTGGAAGATCCACTTTTAAACCTATTTAATGTAGAATTTTGTTGCTATACTTTAATATGATAAAACGAATTATGTTAAACCTTTATGTTAATTTAGGGAGAATTAGCATCTTTACTATGTTGATTCCTCCAATCTGTAAACATGGTATGTTTCTCCAGGTATTAATACTTAGGTCTTCCTTGATTTCTTTGATCAGAATACATAGTTATACTTTGTAAGTATTTCCTTTTCTTTGAAGCAACTATAAAGAAACTGCATTTGAAATTTTTGTTTCCATTTCTTCTCTGTCAGTTTATAGAAATGCAGTTGGTTATTGTGTTGGTCTTATATCCTGAAACCTTACTAAGCTCACATACATTTTGAATCTAGGACTGCAGATCCTTTGAGGATTTTTTAAATGTAGACAATTGTGTCATCTGAAAATGAAAACAATTTTATTTCTTTCAATCTGTATGCCTTTAATTCATTTTATCATGCCTGACTGCAATGGCTAGAACTTCCAGTATTGTGCTAAGTAAGAATGATGAGAGTAGACATCCTTGCCTTCTTCCAAATATTATAGGAAAACATTATTTTACTAAGTATGATGTTGTTGTTGTTTAGTCGCTAAGACATGACTGACTCTTTTGCATCCCCATGGACTGTAGCCCACCATGAAATCTGCCCATGGATTTCCTAGGCAAGAATACTGGCGTGGGTTGCCATTTCCTTCTCTAGGGAAGCTTTCCTGCCCTGTAACTGAACTCACCCCTCTTGCACTGGCAGGTGGTTTCTTTACCACTGAACCACCAGAGAAGCCCAAGTGCTGGGGTCCAGTCCCGGTGGATCCAGGGAATTAGAAGTGGGAACGGAGTCGGCGAGGAAAAACTTATTTATTTAGAAATATAAAGGGCGATTAGGAAAGAATAGTGTAGTAGGAAAATTAGTGGAGAAAAGAGGCTGAATAACTTGGTTTACGTGGAAAACCAATAAAGTTCCAAGACAAGGAACTTGCACCATCTACGTAGGCCACTGGCGCCCACTTGAATAGCGGAGGGTGCCCCGCCTTGGGCTCCCTCTCGCGTGGGTCTTAGAAGCCTGGGCAAATAAGTAGACACAGTGAGCCTCCATGCACCAGACGGGAATTCAGCCAGAAAAGGGAGAAAAGAATGACATGGGGGAACCAAGCCTCGGTGCCAGACCCACAACTTTATTTTTAAAAGCAGCTTATATACACCAAGTTGTACATAAAGAAATAATGGGATATGCAGAGTTATGCAGGGGTAGCAGTCCTGACCCTCATTGAGACCAGGCTTTCTTTTTGCATACCCTCCCGTATACAGAAGGTCTCAGGTGGTTTACATTATCTTCTGGCCAAGAGGCCTGTTAACATTTTTATGGCTCTCTTCCTAGATAAATGTCTATCAACCAGCAAAGTCTTTTTCCCTTGAAGTGTTTTTTTCTTTAATCTGCATCACCCTCAGAGTACTAAATAAAGTTACATTCCTGTAGAACAAAGGTGCAGTGGGTCATAACAAAGAAAGTACTTAACTCAAAGATCTAATGTTGCTAACTAATACCAGGGCTACTACCTGTTTTTTCTATATACCAACTATATCTACAAATAAAAGATATGAAAACTTGGCAGCAAGTATTGGCTCAACAAATGAAACCCTTAATCAGTCCTATTCTAATGACTTTGACTCCTTGGAAGCCCCTACATTCCTAGGATGTTTTAAGCTTCCTGTGCCTCTCATGGTCGGGAGGCCGCAAACAATCACATGCACGGCTTAAGAGTCTGGCAGGCAGGCTAGAAAGCCATCAGAAGGGGTTTTGGATTGAAACACTTATTATGCCCAGGAGACTTATTATCTAAAAGTTCTAAATTAACTTTTTCCAGAAAAAGGTAGTGGGGGGACAGCCCCCTGTTAATGTCAGAAGAGGAGGTGGAAAGCATAACACAGTAAAGCAGGTAGACTCAGGTTCTGGGGGTAGATGCTCGAGAATTTCCAGGGGGACCCCTGAGGCTCGATCTCACCTTTGCGTATGCCAAGCCTCCTTCCTCATGACCTTTGCCATGGGTGGGGTTCCTCACGCTGGCTCCTGGCACCCAAGTATGCTGTTAGCTGTATGTTTTTTTGTAGTTGTTCTTTATTAGGTTGAGGAAGTTGCCCCTCTGCTCCTAATGCACCGAGACTTTTTATCCTGAATGGATGTCAGATTACATCAAATGCTTTTTACTTTATCAATTGATATGGACTTTTCACTAAGCCTGTTGATATGGTGGATTGCATTGATTAAGTTTTGAATATTGAATCAGCCTTGAATACATAGGATAAATCACATTTGGTCATGTGTACATGACACACACACACATATATACTTTAAAATATATACACTCGCTGTATTCAATTTGTCAACATTGTTAATTATTTTTGCTTTTAAGTTTGGAAGAGATATTGGTTTGCAGCTTCCTTTTTATTGTGCTTCATTTATTTGGATTTTGTTGTTAGACTATTACTGGCACTAAGAAACTACTCCTTGTTGAGTTTGGGTGTTGTATCAAATTCAAATATCTATAATAACCTGAGAAGGCTACTAAAACTCCTTTTCCCAACTATATATCTCTGTGAGGCCAAATTTTGTTACATATTTCAACCAAAAGAACTTATCAACATGAATGCTGATGCAGATATGACAATCTGTTTTCTTGAAGCAAGCTATTAGAGGAATTCAAAAAAATACAAAAAAATGTCACTTATTTCTTTTAAAAAAACTATAGTTATTTTTTAATGTAATATGATTTTGTTAACATGTAATGGTTTTATTATTATAGTTTAAAATGAATAAATATTTCAAACATGTATCAGTTTTAGTTTCTAGTAGGATGAATATTGATCAATATGACTCAGAAAATGAATCTCATCAAAACTAAATAAGTGTAAAGAGTTCCAACACCAAAGTTTGAGAAACACTACTAAGAAGACTAAGATAAGGAGAAAAGTGAAGCCAGAGGCCTGGACATGTACAGCTCACATTTGGCATTGGTTTAATCAAGTTGTTCCAGGTGCATGTTTTCTTTTTTCTCCACTAGTATTTTTATTTCACAAAATATGCTTTTTCCTCCACATTGATTCTTTGATATGCACTCTAATTTCCTAGAAAAAATATCATAAATAGACTAATAGAAGTCCATAATGTAATCTTCATAAAATGAAATCCCTCTAAATTATCCCCACTCTAATAAATGTTCTATATAGGCATTAAACTATATCTTAAGTTATAAATTGTAATAAATAGAATTGAGCTTCTCTGGTGGCTCAGATGGTAAAGAAACTGCCTGCAATGCAGGAGACCCAGGTGCAATCCCTGGGAAGATCCCCTAGAGAAGGGAATCACTACCCATTCCAGTATTCTTGCCTGGAGAATTACATGGACAGAGGAGTCTGGCGGGTTACAGTCCATGGGATTGCAAAGAGTTGGGCCCAGCTGAGTGATTAAACACACACACAATAAACAGAATAAAAATATTAATTCAGTGATGACTTATGCAAGGATGAAGTAGTTTAGAATGTCTTGTCAAGAATTGACTAAAAGATAGTGCAAGAAACATTTAAATTACTGTCTTTTGATTTTGATCATTGTAAATGGATTCTTTTGTACTTTTCTCCAGCCCTTTATTGATATATTATTTGTATATAGTAAAATGTACACCTTGTAGAGTTTTGACAATATTTTAGTAAATAGCATTTGAAGATATCTAGTTCATAATAGTATGAACATACAAAATGAGATGATAAAAAATCTTAGAGTTATCAGTGAAGAAAAAACTAAGATCAAGTCAGCTAGGGGAGACATTAGCTCACAAAATCCATTTTATGAAATCCTTCACGTTTTTTAGAGCTGAGCACACATTTGATTCTAGTTTTCTAATTTCTAGGGAAAGAGAGCATACAAAAATTTTAATGATTAATTAAAAATCTCATACATGAAGAAACAATTGCCTAAGAGGAGCAAAGTTTTTCCTACATAGAATCTAAAGTGAAATTTATGCTGTAGTTTCTTTTAAGGTGGATTCAATTTAGTGCAATGCTAAATGTCTTCATATCATTACAGTTAAATTCTATAGGATTCTTTGGACTATTTTTTTTATAATGTCTTTCAACCTGGGCACATGATGTGAATGATGTGGACGATGTGGATATGTGGATGTATGTCTTTGGGGGAAGTAACCTCTAAAGATTTCCTTCTATCACATGAAAATAATATCTGCCTTGAGAGCATTGTAATATAGGTAAAGATTGTAGTGTCTGCTCAATAAATGACAGCTATCCTTCTGTTAAGGCCTTCCCTGATGGCTCTAGTGGTAAAGAACCCACCTGCCAATGTAGAAGGCATAAGAGATAAGGATTTGATTGCTAGCTTGGGAAGATACCCTGGAGGAGGGCATCTTCCCACTGCAGTATTCTTGCCTGTAGAACCCCATGGCCAGAGCAGCCTGGTGGGCTATAGTCAATATGGTTGTGAAGAGTCAGACATGACTGAAGCGACTGAACAGCAGGCATCCTTCTGGTAAGGTGACTGTGACCAGCAATGTAGCATGGTCCCAGGTATATAGCT
Organism: Oreotragus oreotragus; assembly: GCA_006410675.1. Classification (NCBI taxonomy): domain Eukaryota; kingdom Metazoa; phylum Chordata; class Mammalia; order Artiodactyla; family Bovidae; genus Oreotragus; species Oreotragus oreotragus. The sequence continues at coordinate 636,129 of SJYX01000489.1, forward strand.
CTCTGATGACCTGGCTTAATCCGGGAATGAACATCATAGAATCTCAAAAAATTGGAGTTCTGCCTACCTTTTAGGAATTCCTTCATACATATTGTTCTTAGCTGTGATTGTGAGGAACGATCCATTTGAGGTTTTGCTCCCTGAGGATTACCTGCTATTTCTTTTCAATCAGTACGATTTCTTTTCAATTCAGTGCCTACTTACTTCTTTTCAATCAAGTAAAGAATTCCGTGATTTGAAAGTCATCTAGACCAAATAATAGGAGGACTTTTGTCTGCACCAAAAAGGCTAAAGGAATGATCCTATAAGGTTTTAAACCTCTTCCAAAATAAATTTTTCATTTGTTACAATGCAGGAGTGGGTGTTGGAAGGCTGAAAGTCCTATGTACAGATAAAATAGTCAGAATTACCACTTCTATCTCTCCTGTAAAGAAGTGTAATTTTTTTCTTCAGACCAGAACATTTTTTCTCGAGTGTTTTTTTAAACCATTGGTTGAGTCTCTATTGAGGGAAAGTGAAAACAAAACTGTAGGATTTGGTAAACTCTCTCTTAGTAAAAATTGAATTAGGCCTCAGACTTCTTTGAATAGAGGAGGAAAATTAATCTGTAGTAATTGCGTGAGCATTCCAGAAGGTTGGTTTGCTTACTTAATTTTAATCTTAAAGTCAAGTATCAGATGACTGGAATGGGTGTTTGATTTTTAAAAATCTTTTTGAGTATTTGACTTGAATTTTCTTTCATTTGTTGTTTCTTGAGACTTGCCTCAGGTAAGTCCTACAATCTGTACACATTTTCTATGTTGTTAAAAGCCTTCTGGGGCTGCCCAAGTTGGCCTAACTCAGATTCACTGTGGTGTCTGCAGGTGGCTGAAGCTACAGCTTGGGCTTCTCTCTGCTTCCCAGGGCCCACAAGAAAGAGGAGTGCTCAGATCCTTTTTGTCCAGACTAAACCAGTGGGGAGGTCATGGTCTTAGGTTTGGAGTCAGTTAGGTTCTTTTAATCTGTGTTGAACTAATGAATGACTGAAGAGTCAAATTTATATCCTAGCCTCAATAATTAAGATTATAAGCAACTAATTTTGATTATAACATAGCCAAATGTCCATCATATTAGAAATTTCCATTTTCATCATGGCCAGATTAGAGTTTTGGAGTTTAAATAAATGCTCACTTATTTGTAATATTTATGATTAACACTCTATATTAATTATAAATATTTGTAGTACTTATGATTAGCACTCTATATTAATTGTAAATGGAGAAGGAAATGGCAACCCACTCCAGTATTCTTGCCTGGAGAATCCCATGGACACAGGAGCCTGGTAGCCTACAGTCTACGGGGTCTCAAAGAGTTGGACACGACTGAGCAACTTAGATATAGATATATATTAATTATAAATGATTATTAATATATGATATTATATGTTAACAAACTATAATTCTCATTTAGTTTTTCTTTTGCAAGTACCAAAAACTTCTTGTTTTATTGGAATATCTTCTAATTTGATTTAAACTGATCCTTAAAAAATGAGTTACATAATGAGTTACCAAATCAGTTATAAAAATATGAAAATATTTAAATATTAGATTTATACCACCTATTTATTAGTCTTGCTTTCGTGGTTGAGATTTATAGTTTCTCTTAGGAAAACTAGATGAATGTTTGATTTTTTGACAAAAAAGTATTTCTTCTCTATATTACGAAAAATCTATTGTATGACATTCTAGAGGGTAATTAGGGGGCTACTCTTTCCTTTCTCCTTCCCTTCCCTTTTTCTTGACCTTCCTTCCTTTCTTTTTCTATCTACGACCATGATTTATCTGTCTCTTGAGTTTTGGATTTAATTCTGATTTAGGGTCCCTGAATTAGGCCATCTCCTCTAATTTGTGGATTCTTGTCTGTGAGGAGCCAATAACTGAACTGTGAACTTGAGAAAGAAGAGCTTCTCTAATGCTTGTAGTCCCCTGGGCACATTTGTAATTCAGTCTCTGTGACTGGTGTCTGAATCATTTTTACCCTGATAGTCTTCTTAAGCAGTTGCCTCAGATGCCATAACAGATGAAGGGTTATTCTTTTAACTCTAAAATCCTTAGATATATATTTGGTAGGTGAGATAGCTGTTATACAAATTCTAATGGACTAAAATGAGGACAATAGGTTACTCCAAGAAGTTGTAGATGTACAAACTAAATACTTAGTATAGTATGGGTGAAGTAGTCACATAACTCTTATTAATAAAATTAAGGGAAAAAGGAAAATATTGCTGTATTCTAAAAACATACCTAAATTGTCCAGTTTTGGGATCATAGTATAGCACTGCGAATTATTACCTTTCCCTTTCCCTAGCCCTTTTCTGGCCCAAAGGAACCACATTTACACTGAAATTCAATGTAGCAAGCTCTGAGCTTTCTCTACTTCCAGTGCTTCTGTGTGTGCTCCAGGAGTAAATACTTGGCCTATGACCAATGCTTTACCTTCTTTGGGCATCCTCAGAACTGGGGATGCTGCAGCTTGCTTCTCCTTGAGGTGAATCAGCGATGCTGCCTGCCAGTGAGCTCCAGCCATGGCTGGCTGTTCTTTCTAATACTTGAACTCATAATGTTAAGTGAAGCTGCATTAAGTATCAAGTCATTAAGCCATTTGATTTGGGCCAAAATTTTGAAACTAAGAATGCTGTGTGATTTTCTTCTTTGCCTTTTACAGTTGCAAAAAATTGGAACTAGAAATTTTGAAGGGTAAATTTTCAGAAAGACTGGCAGAATTTTTTACATGGATTCTTGAAATAGATTTTTAGGGAGTATGCTTTCTGGCATTCAATCAAGTCATTAAGCCATTTGATTTGGGCCAAAATTTTGAAACTAAGAATGCTGTGTGATTTTCTTCTTTGCCTTTTACAGTTGCAAAAAATTGGAACTAGAAATTTTGAAGGGTAAATTTTTAGAAAGACTGGCAGAATTTTTTACATGGATTCTTGAAATAGATTTTTAGGGAGTATGCTTTCTGGCATTCTTTCAATTTTAATTCTCATTTATATCCTATTATAATTTTAAATTACTTTCTTCTAATGCTAAATGAGACTGGTTGGGGATATAATATATTAACCATATATTTGTATGTTTGTATATATTTATGTGTGTGTCTGCACACGTTCAATCATGTCCAACTCTTTGTAACCCCATGGACTGTAGCCCACTAGGCTCCTCTGTCCATGGAATTTTCCAGTCAAGACTGCCAGAGTGGGTTGCCATACCCTCCTCCAGGGGATTTTCCTGTCCCAGAGAACCTGCATCTCCTGTGTCTCCTGCTTTGGCAGGTGGATTCTTTACCACTGAGCCATCTGGGAAGCCCCATATATTTATATATTTGAATATATAATGTATATTTTAAAAGATTTTTTTTGGAATAATCCCATTGTCCCAATACTTCAGTGAAGTTCAGTTCAGTTCAGTCACTCAGTCGTGTATGACTCTTTGCGACCCCATGAATCGCAGCATGCCAGGCCTCCCTGTCCATCACTAACTCTGGGAGTTCGCTCAGACTCGCGTCCATCGAGTCAGTGATGCCATCCAGCCATCTCATTCTCAGTTGTCCCCTTCTTCTCCTGCCCCCAATCCCTCCCAGCATCAAAGTCTTTTCCAATGAGTCAACTCTTCACATGAGGTGGCCAAAGTGTTGGAGTTTCAGCTTTAGCATCATTCCTTCCAAAGAAATCCCAGGGCTGATCTCCTTCAGAATGGACTGGTTGGATCTCCTTGCAGTCCAAGAGACTCTCAAGAGTCTTCTCCAACACCACAGTTCAAAAGCTTCAATTCTTCAATGCTCAGCCTTCTTCACAGTCCAACTCTCACATCCATACATAACTACTGGAAAAACCATAGCCTTGGCTAGACGGACGTTAGTCAACAAAGTAATGTCTCTGCTTTTGAATATACTGTCTAGGTTGGTCATAACTTTTCTTCCAAGGAGTAAGCGTCTTTTAATTTCATGGCTGCAGTCACCATCTGCAGTGATTTTGGAGCCCC